>CM038144.1:395608126-396045075 GCA_021437245.1 Aegilops speltoides
ATCATCACTCCATAATCATCAAAATTCATATTGCAAAACATAGATCTAATCGGAGATGTATCAATAACTTTAAGATCCTCATCATTATTTTCATGTAATTTTTCTGGTTTAGCGGCCATCTTATTGACTAAGGTGGCTTGCTTGTCGAAATTTTAGCTATAACATTTTCAAGCGGGTAATTTGAGTGTTAACACCATAGAATTCTTTATTCATATCATCAAGCTCTTTGTTCATGAAACCCAAAAACCTTTTTGTTCCTTAAGCTCTTTTTAAAAAATTATTATGCTCAAATTGCAAATTCATAAAACTTCTAATATTTGATTCAATCTCATCCATCCTTCTAAGAAGGTGGTCGGGCCCTTAAGGCGCAGCCATAAGGTCAAGCAAGCAAGCAGGCACACAAAAGAAGACAAGCGAAAATAGAGGAGGAGATTGGGAAAGAGAGGCGAGTAAAGCGGCAAGGGTGAAGTGGGGAGAGGAAAACAAGAGGCAAATGGCAAATAATGTAAATCACGAGGAGATGGGTTTGTGATGGGTAATTGGTATATCTTGACTTGGCGAAGACCTCCCGACAGCGGTGCGAAATCCTTCTTGCTCGTCTTGAGCTTGTGTTGGTTTTCCACGAAGAGGAGGGTGATGCAACAAAGTGTAGCGTAAGTATTTCCCTCGATTTTGAGAACCAAGCTATCAATCCGATGGAGGCTCCTCAAAAGTCACGCACCTACACAAACAAGCGAGAACTACTAACCAACACAATAAAGGGTTGTCAATCCCTTCACACCACTTCTTGAAGTGAGATCTAATAAAGATAGTATGATAAGATAAATATATTTTGGCATTTTAGGATATAGATGCAAAAAGTAAAGATGCAAATAAAGGTAGATGAAAAGCAAATATGATAAGAGATAGACCGGGGCCATAGGTTTCACTAGAGGCTTCTCTCAAGATAGCATAAGTATTACGGTGGGTGAACAAATTCTTGTCGAGCAATTGATAGAAAAGCACATAGTTATGAGATTATCTAGGCATGATCATGTATATAGGCATCACGTCCATAACAAGTAGACCGACTCCTGCTGCATCTACTACTATTACTCCACACATTGACCGACTCCACTGCATCTAGAGTATTAAGTTCATAAGAGAGTAGCATTAAGAAAGATGACATGATGTAGACAAACTCATGCAATATGATATTAACCCCATCTTTTTATCCTCGATGGCAACAATATATCGTGCCTTGCAACCCTTTACATCCTTTGGGTAAGGACACATAAGATTGAACCCAAAGCTAAGCACTTCTCCCATGGCAAGAAAGATCAATCTAGTAAGCCAAACCAAACTGATAATTGAAGAGACTTGCAAAGATAACTCAATCATACATAAAAGAATTGAGAGAAGATTCAAATATTATTCATAGATAAACTTGATCATAAACCCACAATTCATCGGATCTCGACAAACACCCATAAAAAGTCTACATCGAATATATCTCCACAAGAGGGGATAACATTGTATTGAGATCCAAAAGAGAAGAAGCCATCGGCTAATAACTATGGACCGAAGGTCGTGGTAAACTACTCACAACTCATCGGAGGGGCTATGGTGTTGATGTAGAAGCCCTCCATGGTGATTCCCCCTCCGTGAGGCGTGAAGGCTCAAGATGGGATCTCGTGGATATAGAAGGTTCTGGCGGTGGAAATTGTGTTTTGTTGCATCCTGGATGTTTTGAGTGCGTGGTATATATAGGAGGAAGGAGTATGTCGGTGGCGCTGTGGGGCCCAGGAGGCAGTAGCGCCCTCCTATCTCCTTACGCCTCATTATTTGCTTGACTTGCACTCCAAGTTCTCGGATCACATTCGTTCCAAAAATCACGCTCCCGAAGGTTTCATTCCGTTTGGACTCCGTTTGATATTCCTTTTCTTCAAAATACTGAAATAGGCAAAAAAAAATATGTCTGGGCTGGGCCTCCGGTTAGTAGGTTAGTCCCAAAATGATATATGGGCCCGATATGACGTTGGGCCACATATGGCCCATGGTTTACGGCCGGCGTTAATAGGCCGAAAATGACAACAGGCCGAAAGTGGCCCAAATCTATAGTGGGCCTCTAACAGGACGAATGACAGACATGGCCGAATATGACCCAAATCCTTCACGGTCGTTTATGGGCCGAAATTTTTGATGGCCTGGAAATGGGCCCAAATGAAGCCGGACCTTTAATAGGTCGGAAATACACCGGGCCCTAATTCGGCCCAATTACTTAGCAGACTGTTAACGGGCCAGAAGTGACCATGGGCCGCATTGATGACAAGTTTAGACCAGGCCGTTGACAGGCCGATTTGATAGAGAATGTTGGGCCTTTAGCTGGACCGGCCCATTATGGTCTGCAGAATCTTGTGGGCCTTTAACTGGGCCGGCCCATTGTGGTCCATAAAATCTTGTGGGCCTTTAGCTGGGCCGGCCCATTATGGCCCGCTAAATTTTGTGGGCCTTTAGCTGGGCCGGCCCATTATGGTCCGCTAAATCTTATGGGCCTTCGGTTGGGCCGACCCATTTAAACTTTGTGAGCCACTTTTGGGCCGGTCCACGTGTCAACATATCATAGGCCCATCTCGACCGTTGGATGAGTGACACCTGTGCCAACGCGGAGCTGACACGTGGATCCGTCAGCCAATGAGAATTTTACACGTGGAAAATCAGCATTGGTCGTGGCTGTTAACGGGTTATCGGATCCAAAATCCAACCCGATAGCTTAACGGTGTTCTGTTACGGTGGATGCCACGTGTTGGTCACCCTTGACGAAAGCACTTCTGTGACGCGTGATTTATCGTCATGGAAGTGGACACTTCTGTGATGATAATTTTGGTAATGTCATGGAACACTTCTACGACAGCACAGGTATGACTATCTTGATTCTGTCATAAATTTGTCTTGGATGTACATGCATGACAAAAAACGCGACCTACTGTGACAAACACGTATCATCATGGAAGTGTATTTTTTTGTATTGATAGTCCATAAAAGCTTTACCCAAAACTTGAGAACTTCACAACACAAAACTCAACAGGAAACCTTATAAGCTCCGTTAGTGAAAGAAAAGAAAACCACCACATAAGGTACTGCCATGAACTCATTCTTTATTTATTTTGGTGTTAAACCTACTGTATTCCAACTTCTTTATGGTTCATAGACTGATTTACTAGCCATAGATGCATTGAATAAGCAAACAACACACAAAAAACAGAATCTGTCAAAAACAGAACAGTCTGTAGCAATCTGTAACTAACATAACTTTTGGAACTCTAAAAATCCTACCAAAAAAGGAAGTCCTGGAAAATTTGTCTATTGAACAGAATCAAAAAGAATCAACGCAAAAGCACGTTCCTGTGATTTAACAAAATTATATTCGTGCGCGCAAAGTTTCTGTTTTTCAACAGAATCAAATCAACTATCATCGTAGGTTATCCTATAGGTTCTACTTGGCACAAACACTAATTAAAAGATAAAAACACATGTAACCAGAAGGTAGATGCAAGATTTATTACTAAACAGGAGCAAAAACAAAAAACATAAAGAAAATTGGGTTGCCTCCCAACTAGCGCTATTGTTTAACGCCCCTAGCTAGGCATAAAAACAAAGATAGATCTAACGAGTGCCATCTTTGGCACTAAATTCATAAGTAGCACGCATGATAGATTCATAAGGTAATTTAACTTTCTTTCTTGGAAAGTGCTCCATGCCTTTCTTTAATGTAAATTGGAATCTAATATTCCCTTCCTTCATATCAATAATCGCACCAATCATTCTAAGGAAAGGTCTACCAAGAATAATAGGGCAAGAAAGATTGCAATCTATATCAAGAACGATAAAATCTACGGGCACGAAATTTCTATTTGCAACAATGAGAACATCATTGATCCTTCCCATAGGCTTTTTAATGGTGGAATCCGCAAGGTGCAAATTTAAAGAGCAATCATCAAGATCATGGAAACCTAGAATATCACATAAAGTTTTCGGAATCGTGGAAACACTAGCACCTAAATCACACAAAGCAAAACACTCATAATCTCTAATTTTAATCTTTATAGTAGGTTCCCACTCATCATTAAGTTTTCTAGGTATAGAAACTTCCAAATTAAGTTTTTCATCATAAGATTGCATCAAGGCATCAACAATATGTTTGGTAAAAGCTTTGTTTTGACTATAAGCATGAGGAGAATTAATAGCGGATTGCAACAAGGAAATACATCATTTTAAAGAGCAATTATCATAATCAAATTCCTTGAAATCCGAGATAGTAATTTCAATATTATTAGAAGTTGAGGATTCTCCAATCTCACTTTTACCAAATTTAGCATCAAGATCTAAAGACTCCTAATTTTTGGGACGCCTTGTAGGCAAAGTTGATTCATCATCACTCCCATAATCATCAAAATTCATATTGCAAAACATAGATCTAATCGGAGATGTATCAATAACTTTAAGATCCTCATCATTATTTTCATGTAATTTTTCTGGTTTAGCGGCCATCTTATTGACTAAGGTGGCTTGCTTGTCAGAAATTTTGGCTATAGCATTTTCAAGCCGGGTAATTTGAGTGTTAACACCATAGAATTCTTTATTCATATCATCAAGCTCTTTGTTCATGAAACCCAAAAAACCTTTTTGTTCCTTAAGCTCTTTTTTAAAGAAATTATTATGCTCAAATTGCAAATTCATAAAACTTCTAATATTTGATTCAATCTCATCCATCCTTCTAAGAAGGTGGTCAGGGCCCTTAGGCGCAGCCATAAGGTCAAGCAAGCAAACAGGCACACAAAAGAAGACAAACGAAAATAGAGGAGGAGATTGGGAAAGAGAGGGCGAGTAAAACGGCAAGGGTGAAGTGGGGGAGAGGAAAACAAGAGGCAAATGGCAAATAATGTAAATGCGAGGGAGATGGGTTTGTGATGGGTAATTGGTATATCTTGACTTGAGCGAAGACCTCCCCGGCAACGGTGCCAGAAATCCTTCTTGCTACGTCTTGAGCTTGTGTTGGTTTTCCACGAAGAGGAGAGGGTGATGCAACAAAGTGTAGCGTAAGTATTTCCCTCAGTTTTGAGAACCAAGCTATCAATCCAGTAGGAGGCTCCTCAAAAGTCCCACGCACCTACACAAACAAACTGAGAACTCGCAACCAACACAATAAAGGGGTTGTCAATCCCTTCACAGCCACTTGCGGAAGTGAGATCTAATAAAGATAGTATGATAAGATAAATATATTTTTGGCATTTTAGGATATAGATGCAAAAAGTAAAGATGCAAATAAAGGTAGATGAAAAGCAAATATGATAAGAGATAGACCCGGGGGCCATAGGTTTCACTAGAGGCTTCTCTCAAGATAGCATAAGTATTACGGTGGGTGAACAAATTACTGTCGAGCAATTGATAGAAAAGCACATAGTTATGAGATTATCTAGGCATGATCATGTATATAGGCATCACGTCCATAACAAGTAGACCGACTCCTGCCTGCATCTACTACTATTACTCCACACATTGACCGACTCCTGCCTGCATCTAGAGTATTAAGTTCATAAGAACAGAGTAACGCATTAAGAAAGATGACATGATGTAGACAAACTCATGCAATATGATATTAACCCCATCTTTTTATCCTCGATGGCAACAATATAATACGTGCCTTGCAACCCTTTCTGTCACTGGGTAAGGACACCGCAAGATTGAACCCAAAGCTAAGCACTTCTCCCATGGCAAGAAAGATCAATCTAGTAGGCCAAACCAAACTGATAATTCGAAGAGACTTGCAAAGATAACTCAATCATACATAAAAGAATTCAGAGAAGATTCAAATATTATTCATAGATAAACTTGATCATAAACCCACAATTCATCGGATCTCGACAAACACACCGCAAAAAGAGTCTACATCGAATATATCTCCACAAGAGAGGGGGATAACATTGTATTGAGATCCAAAAAGAGAGAAGAAGCCATCTGGCTAATAACTATGGACCCGAAGGTCTGTGGTAAACTACTCACAACTCATCGGAGGGGCTATGGTGTTGATGTAGAAGCCCTCCATGGTCGATTCCCCCTCCGGCGGAGCGCCGGCGAAGGCTCCAAGATGGGATCTCGTGGATATAGAAGGTTACGGCGGTGGAAATTGTGTTTTGTTGCATCCCTGGATGTTTTCGGGGTACGTAGGTATATATAGGAGGAAGGAGTATGTCGGTGGCCGCCTGTGGGGCCCAGGAGACAGGGGCGCGCCCTCCTATCTCCTTGACGCCTCATTCGCTGCTTGACTTGCACTCCAAGTTCTCCGGATCACATTCGTTCCAAAAATCACGCTCCCGAAGGTTTCATTCCGTTTGGACTCCGTTTGATATTCCTTTTCTTCAAAATACTGAAATAGGCAAAAAAAATAGCAATACGGGCTGGGCCTCCGGTTAGTAGGTTAGTCCCAAAAATGATATAAATGTGTAAAATAAATCCCATAAACATCCAAAAGGGGTAATATGATAGCATGGAACAATCAAAATTATAGATATGTTGGAGACGATCACCGTCGTCGGGGAACGTTTTTTCGCGAAATACTGAGGCCCTTCCTGTGGGTCCTAGCTGTCGTGGAGGAATCATTATTTTGCGCTGTAATAAGGAGGCATTTCTTGCGTGCGCCATGGACCCAAATTGTCGGCCTCTCCACGCATACCCACTTCCGATGGATGTCGCTCATTGACCACGCTGACCAGGCCGCGCCGAGAGCACCGTGGCGGTGGACGACGGCGAGTCCTAGGAAGGAACGACACGAGCCGTGGAATACTCGACGCTTGTTTCCCACGCGAGGAGTACGAGGGTTTACTGGTTCGTCTGCCATCCCCGGAGAATAACAGCATGTGTGGGTGAGTAAAGGGATGGCTAGGCCAGTGATGGGAGTATGGTGGGGCCAGGAGGTCTCTTGGCAAAGATAGCAGTCACCGGAGGAGGGAGCAGTAGTCCGCAGCGCCGCTTGAGCGGCTGGAGCATGAAGAGTAGAGATTGAAGAAGCACGACAGCCGTTGGAGGACATCCAACAGTCACTGCTCTCGTGTGTTGACTAAGTTGACAGTAACGCATTAAGCAAGATGACATGATGTAGAGGGATAGACTCATGCAATATGATATAAACCCCATCTTGTTATCCTCGATGGCAACAATACAATACGTGTCTTGCAACCCTTTACATCACATCGGGTAAGAACACCGCAAGATTGAACCCAAAGCTAAGCACTTCTCCCATGGCAAGAAAGACCAATCTAGTAGGCCAAACCAAACTGATAATTCGAAGAGACTTGCAAAGATAACTCAATCATACATAAAAGAATTCAGAGAAGATTCAAATATTATTCATAGATAAACTTCATCATAAACCCACAATTCATCGGATCTCGACAAACACACCGCAAAAAGAAATTACATCGAATAGATCTCCACAAGAGAGGGGGAGAACATTGTATTGAGATCCAAAAAGAGAGAAGAAGCCATCTAGCTAATAACTATGGACCCGTAGGTCTGTGGTAAACTACTCAAAACTCATCGGAGGGGCAAGGATGTTGATGTAGAGGCCCTCCGTGGTTGCTTCCCCCTCCGGCAGAGTGCCGGCAAGGGCTCCAAGATGGGATCTCGCGGATACGGAAGGTTGCGGCGGTGGAAATTGTGTTTCGTGGTGCTCCTGGATGTTTTCGAGGTACGTAGGTATATATAGGAGGAAGAAGTACGTCGGTGGCCGCCTGAGGGGCCCACGAGACAGGGGCGCGCCCTACAGGGGGGGCGCCCTCCTATCTTGTGGGGCCCTCGGAGGCTTCTTGACTTGCACTCCAAGCTCTCCGGATCAGATTTGTTCCAAAAATAATGCTCCCGAAGGTTTCATTCCGTTTGGACTCCGTTTGATATTCCTTTTCTTCGAAATACTGAAATAGGCAAAAAAACAGCAATATGGGCTGGGCCTCCGGTTAGTAGGTTAGTCCCAAAAATTATATAAATGTGTAAAATAAAGCCCGTAAACATCCAAAAGAGGTAATATAATAGCATGGAACAATCAAAAATTATAGATACATTGGAGACGTATCACCACCTATGTCTTGCTTAGATCTGGAGAGCATGAGAGAGTGAACGAGAGGAACTCTAGTAAAGCAAGCGCTAAGGCTCCTGCTTTTATATGAAGTGGAGTGATTTTATTGTACCATCTTCAAAAAAATGCACTCCTACGTGTACCCGCGAGTGGGTGTGAGAGAACTAGTGCGTGCGTGGACCGCTTCTCTTCGTGAGAGTACAATATACTATGCCCAAAGAACATTCGCCGCAAGAGTAATAGTATAAGTGTGTGACGTGTGAGCTAAAATAAAATGTGCGCGACGTCTTTTGTTTTTTAGAAGTTACGAGGGTAGGTGTGAAGAGCACATATGTGAGTGACGCTCACCGCAAATAGACGGTGGGTGCGACGGCGAAGTTCACGAGAGGACTCGGGAGAGTCGTGACTCGTGAGGGTGCGTGTGCGTGAGAGAGAGGGGGGCACGTATCAATGCAATGCATGTGTCCGTAAATCATTATCTGACAAAAGTTCACCACAATCCTTTTCCCGACGAACGCCGTAAGAACCGCTACATCGGCATCCGACAGTGTCAGTTTTGCCATGTCATTTAACAGAACAGCCACTCCTCCTACACAAAAATCTTCCATGTGAGTGTTAGCAACTGTCGTATGCTCCCTCCATTCCGAAATGCAGTGCATATAACTTTATTGAAAATTCGAACCTCGCAAACTTTTACCGAGTTTTCGTGTACGAAATTGCACATGTAGAATACCCTTTATATATCATTTCATTCATCTGCGAGAGGTAACTATAAAGATGGGTGAGGAGTCTACAAAGAAAGACCATCGTATCACCCACATCATTTTCAACCATCCTTTAGTGTCGAGGAATATCATAGGAACTCGATATGATATGATTTTTATAGGAGTTTTTCCTTTAGAGCCAATTGGTTCATAGGAATAGATTCATATACTCCACATTTCAAAGGAAATAAACATGATATCATTTCTATAGCTTTAGAGCCACTTGGTTCATATGAATGGATTCCTATACTACCTTAATTTCAAAGGAAAATAAACATTAGCGTATATTCAATAGAAAGGTCCTATGATATGAACCAAATTACATCTCTTTTCTAATCCCTCCTCATAGGAATTGAGATACATGTCATCTCTAGATTCAATAGAAAAGTTCCTATGATGTGAACCAAATGACATCTCTTTTCCAATCCCTACTCATAGGAATTGAGATGCTCCATGTCATCTATTTCCCTACAACTTCCATGTATACATCTTCTATTCCTAAATAGATAGTACAACCCACTAGTAGTTTTTTTCCAAAACATGCAACTATGGCACAAGAACTATATAGTGTGCCAATAACATTGAAAGATGGTCGCTGGATGAAGCTAATCCAACAGTGCAGAGATAGGCAAATCCGAGCACTACTGGCCGTTGGATATCATCAACATTCCACCAGATCTGCCACATGTACAATTTAGAAGACTCCATGGTTGAACTTAAGCATAATGCACAAACCTCAAAACACAAGCACTTCTTCTTTGTTCTAGAATCTTCTGTATCATAATTGATTATTTTTTTCTAAATGAATTGCCATTTTTTTTACTTTATGATTTACAATGCAAAACCCCATGAATCTTAACATTTTTATAAAACTAATTGATTTTGAATGAGATGAACTATAAGAACTAAACGAACATCTACATCATGCATATTAGACTCAAAGCTTTACATGCTATAGTGTGTATTTATTCATATTTGGTTTCAAAATCTCATGCTTTCAATACATGTGTACCTTACTAGTTTTGAGTAGAGTAGAAAATTTCACGCGACCCCGGGTATATCAAAATGCAGGGCCCATGCATCATTGCCTTTCGGTCGAACCTACATCCACAATTTTTTGTACGTACTATATCTCCACTGGTCCCCGAACCCAAAATGCTGCCTCGTTTCCGTAAAACCAAGCGGCCCACACATATTTAAGGCGTTGACTCAAACCTGTTTACTACGACGTGGCCCTGCACGCTGTAGTACTCCTACAAACCCTACCGCCGCACTCATCATCGGTTTTCTTCAAGAGGACGAGGGAGAAGCCGATTTGTAGTGGAGGCGCTTTCAAAAAAAGGATCTGTAGTGGAGACCCCTACCCTAGGGTGCCCTAGGTAGCTGCCGCACGCATCATTGTTTTCTCTTTTCTTTATGCTCTTGCGCTCTAGAGTGAAATGATGGTTGCTTCGTCCATCCAGCTTAATGCGGGAAGGGTGGGGCTTTGTGATTTGACCCCTCATCGCTCATTTTCTACTACTGCGGCGCTACGACCAGGGTGCCTCCAATTCCAACCGTTGCTCTGAACTGTAATTTGGTGCATCGCACGTCGAACAAGACGGTGGATGAGCCACATGTCGGCGAAAGGGGTCCTGTTAAGTGTGTCGCCATTTCGTGTGCATACTGACCCTGCTTGAGTTGCTACGCCAACATGACAGGAGCAGCCTACCACTTGGTTTTGCTCCTTGGTGAATCCCGACTATATTGATCTAAAAAGATACGTGTTGAACTACCCTATCCGTCTCGGTTTTTTATTTTTAGGCGTCTCGGTTTATAGGGCCTGCACGTAGTTCTAGGTCATCCATTTGACTAACTAAATATGAGTTACTATGTCAAAAAAAGTATATCATTGGATTCTTGAGCGGATGTAGTTGTATTTAAAAGTCGAGGGTGGGGCTTTTCCTGCGCGGTAGGCGGGGCAGTTCCTCCTAGTCGGTTTGACAGAGACGCGAGAAGACGAGGGAGTAGGCTGCTGCAAATGTAGGACTGTGTGATTTGACAGCGAGTTACTGCTGGACATGTGGGGCCCCGTGATTTGACTTGCCATTATCATTTTAACTGCAGCGCTACGACCGGCGTGTGTCTCCCGATTCCTGACCACCTCCATACAGGTGCCTCTCCAAATGCTCCACCATGTAGTACAGGCTGGCTCTTGCATCAGAGCCCACTTCTCCACTTTTTCCTTGCCTCTCTTTCCTCCACATATGCAAAAATTCCATGTAAAGCGCACTATTGTACTTACTTGCTCCTACAGGTGCTAAGCTTGCCACATAGGCATAAAGTATGATGTGGCAAGTTAATCAAGAAGAGAGAGACTAGTTTGGTGACCCAAGGAAGAAACGGTGCTAAGCACGTGTACCTAGGTGAAAAGACAATTTTGATTCTATAGATAATTAAATGAAGCAAACTTAGCAACAAAAAACTAATAAGCACACCATTTCATTAGAAGAGGTCACTCCTTGGCAAATGCAATAAATACTAGTACTCCCTGTGTCCCATAATATAAGAACGTTTTTGGCACTACACTAGTGTCAAAAACTTTCTTATATTATGGGACGGAGGGAGTACGAAGAAAGAGATTGAGAGAAGCAAAAAAATACACTTATAGACAACCTTATAGCCAACCTTGTTGTAGTATGAGTGACTAAGTGATGACTATGTATGACATGCCAACATCAGATAGCCTAACGCACCATGTTAAATCTCCAAGGGTGCGACCGCGCGAGCGACGCGACGGTCGTGGTAGGCGCGACCATGATACGGGCTGCTGGCAGCCCTTGGATCTGAGATCAAACAGTCGCATGCTAAGTTGCTGAAAATTTGCGTAATAACCTCCGTGATAGGATATTCACCCATAGGTCAAGAATCACGCCATGCAACTGTTCGATCTCAGATCCAAGGGCTCTCGGAAGCCCGTATCATGGGAGAATGGAAAGCCACTACCCTGTCGTTCGCACGCTGGCAATTCGCTCCTACTCGTCCCCGCACATCCTTCAATACTATGACGGTTCACTCCTAGTCGTCCCGTCCTTTCATATTACGGCAGTTCCACTAATCCTAACCCTCCTCCCAAATCCATGGTATCCCAAATCTCTACGATCGGCGGTGAGTACAAGGTTAGAACCATCACCGGCAATGATTTTGATGACATCTACACCCGTTCTTTGGCGACGGTGAAAGGATGCCTTTCTCGCTTCAGACGCATGTTCAAAAACTCAGATGATGAGTGGATCGCTGGGCTAGATGTTGAGTACACCACAGTCCTGGGATGATAGAAGGATCTAAAGGACGAAGAGAGGAAGAAGCCCGCCATGATCCAGGTTTGCGTACATAACCTTTGCTTGGTCTACCACATATGCCATGCCGATGTTGAGTGCCAGGATTTTCAGAACTTCCTCAAGGACAAAAGAGTGAAATTCGTTACTATAGACTTTAAGAACGACAAAGAAGTCCTGGGTCGGATAGGCCTCGTTGTAGGCAACCCCTTCGACCTCTAGAAGAATCGGTTGTTGCCCTCTCGTCAGCCTTCAATGCTGACCCTGGCAGGAGCCATGGTTCATCCTTCGTACCATAAACTGGAGAAACCTCATTACACGTTTCATCGTCATGCATGGCAGCGGAATGTACTAGATATAGACCACATCCACTACGCTGAAATGGATGGCTACCTTTGTTTCAATATCTACAAGGGTTGGATGAAGAGCAAGAGCCAAGTGTGCGGTTCAAGCAAAGAAGTATCGGCCAAGAGGAAGAGGGACAAGGACGAAGTCGAGGACGTGGACGAGGACTCCGAGTGAGTAAGGTGTCAGTACCGTTGCTCATGGTGGTTCTAATGCAAAGGTTCACGGATTAGTTGCATAGTTTAATTTCATATGTGCTTAGTTTAATTTGAGGGTGTGTTGTCTTTGAGCCCCGAGCGTAACTATGTTATGTTTCTTCTCGTTACTTTAACTCTTCAGTATGTACATACTACTAGTATTTCTTTAATAGAATTTAGCACCCCAATTAAGCACGTACTAGCTTTTTTAATAGTACTATATGCATAATTTGGTGACGAGCGCTCTCTATATGTACCACCTTTTCTTTTAATTTCAATTTTTGCTCTATGGCGCAATCCATCGATACTACTACTGTACAAAAGTATACATTTTTTAAAAGGCTAGAGTACTGTTCATCACATATATAGCCAGTTAAATTCTCAACCTAGAACGACGTGCATGCCATGTAGTAAACTGATATGGAGGAAGTATAGTAAAAATGAGGTGATTTTACCAAGCGATCGGCGGGGGAGCATGGCATGTCATGCGGTCCCACGTGTCATGATGTACCAAGGTGATGTGCATGTCCCTCTTCAGGAAGAAGCAATACTACGTGGTTTGAGATGATGGCGAACCAAAGTGTGAAATAATGGTTGCTTCGTCCGTCTGGGAAGGTGCGGCATTGTGAGTTGACGTCTCATTGCTCATTACTACTACTGGGCCGGTATGAGTGGGGTGCGTCCCCCCTACTGTTCTGCACTCTTATTTGGTGCTTGACACGTCGACCTGGTTGCTATATGTCCCACATGTCGGCGACAGGAAGTACATAATTCATGAAAGGGGGCGTTGACGGAGGAGTATACTACAGAATTATGAAATGGAGCGACTTAGTTTTGGAAAAAATATGTTTTTATGGAGTACATACCCACTAGGGTTTATAGGGCTCATCTAAAAAACATTCGTTTTTCCGTTTGATAAGTCTCAATTCTACTACTAGTAGTAGTACCATTACATGTTGGATTTCGAGGTGCGTTAGATCACCCGACGCAAGCAGTGTCAAGAGGAAACTAACCAATGCATGTAGAAGTTCATGGAAATTTAGGGGTCATTCATGCATTCGTTCTAATTAATGCCTCGGTAAACATAACTTCTTAAGACAAACGAGCGTACTAATTACTTGTGCAAACTACGAAATGAATTCAACCACTCACCATCTACCTTGGTTGGAGAGATTTTGAAATTGAGCCATAAACTGGAAAGGAGGGAGTAGTAACTTTTGTCTTGATTACTATTTGTGGCCTTGTATAGCTGCAAAATGTATTTTTTTTATAGTGGCCTTGTATAAGTAAATGGAGGGAGTACTGACCAAGGTACGTAGTAGGGACGAGGAGTAAACGGAGGGAGTAGTAAAATTTTCTCCTCGTCTTTGTGAGCCACTGCAAGGCGTGGGCGAGGGAGCGGGCGAAGGCGACAAGAGTAGGACTACTACTACTACTACTCGTAAGCAAGCTTCACCTCATCCTGCGAGCCACCGCTACTGTGGGGGGGAGACGGCGACTAAGCAAGCTTCTCCTCGCGCAAGTTGACGGACACGCAAAAGTACTCCAGTGTATAGAGCCTTGCCTCTAAGGTAGGCCCCACACGGTTTGCCTCTTTTTTTAACATAACACGTCAAGTCGCAATTTGTTTGTTCACCCGTGGTAGACGATCTTTCCTCCACCAAGTGGACAACCAGTACACGTGTCAAATTACCATGTGGGCTGCCTTTTCGTACAGAAATGAGCTCTATTGTGTACCCGCGCGGGTGTGGTTGGGAAAGAGACGGGAGTACGTGCGCTGTGCGTGCACCTCTTCTCTTCATGCACGTCCCCCACCTACATGGGTGTGTGTGAGAGAGATACAAACCTAGACATAATGTGCCGTCCATCCCCATGCCTCCGCCCACCACCACCACCACCACCACCACCCCACTCCTCCTCACCTTATCTCTCATCTTTCTCCCTCCATTTTTATATACAAGGCCACTATCAAAATTACAATTTGCAGATATACAAGGCCACTAAAACTAATCGATGCAATATTAATGGTGTTTGCCTCGTGGTACTAGCAAAGGAGGACATTAATTATCCCTTGCATGCATGTGGGAGTTTGTAAAAAAATGCATCTTGATGTTCCGTGCAATGCACGGGCATCTTGCTAGTCCATGAAAACAACACATGGAAAAATTCCACGGCGAACGAGGGATTTGAATCTATTGGGAGGGGCTGTTTAGATCTTGCCCGGGGTAGCCAAAATATTGGCGACACTTTTGTCCACCGGTGCCTTTGCCACCGATGAATGAGGAATGGCTCGGGTGCTCATGCTGTCATGCATCCTCCAGCGCGCACGTTGGAGACGAGCTCGCACGAGCTGTGTTTTTTTGTCACACAACGCCGCCCGAGCCGCCCGCAGACCGATCGGCGACCCACAAATTCTGCCACCCAACCGTAGTCGCACACATTATGACAGCAACTCAACCAACCGGACAAAATTCACGCAAACACGTAGACAAACTGGTATTTCATATAAACAACAACGGAAATCATATAAAATACCAGATTTTCATACAAACATGATGGATTTCATTACATTCAAATGAACTACGCGGTGCTAGTTCTGGACAGCACAGGTATATAATACCTGGCCTAAATGGTCGCCCGCCGATCGATTTGTGTTCCTCATGTCCGGCAACACGATCACCGGACTGCCGGAAGCCCCGGAGGTATATGCTTTAGCGCAAAGCGACGGCTCGCTTCCCCACTGCCCAACTGATATCATTGGCTGGTGCCGAAGATGATGGTGGCCGGCACCGGTTCGAGTTCATCACCGGCCACTACTTCGCCATGGCCGGCACCGGCTCGAGTTCACTCTAACATTGACCTCTTCCGTGGAGCCCATGCGGGGTCGACGATGGTCCTCGCAACAAAAGGATCTGGCAAGACACCTGCTGGGTACGCCGGCGTCGCCTCCGTGGAGGCCTTCATGGGACACAAGCGGCGGCAGCCTCCCGTGTTCTACTTCTCTCGATGATGGCGGCGACGCGAAGCGCCGCCATCGACTATCGCTCTCCGCGCACCCGCTTCGCCGCTGCTTGCATGGCGCAGCCACCGGCATGGGAGTCTCGGCCACAGAAACGGGAGACGCAGTACGAGGCGGTGGCGTGGACGGCAGCAACGATGCCCGTGCGCCGCTCCTCGTCGAGCTGGCTTGGAGCGGCGAGTTGCTGAAACGCGTGCCGGCTTGGGGCGGCAACTGGCCCCGTCGGGCGAGGGGAGGGAGGTGGATTAGCGAGCTGCATAGCTCGTATCCGGCAGGCTACCCAGCCGGCTTGGATGCGGAATAACTACTCTTCGTAAGCCATTGTAAGAATGGACAAAATGGTGGAGGAGATAGAGGAGCGGCGGAGGTGTGCGATTCTTGGTCGGCGTTTGGCCTCGTTTAAATAGGAGATTAAATAGACGGAGGACAGGAGGAGCTTGGCTAGCGTTGCGTTTAATGCCGGCCTGGTCATGAACGGACGTGTGTCCAGAGTGGGTTTCTCAGCTTCCACACGGGCAGGTTTCATGGAGGCGTTTGAATGCAGCACGGAGGCATGTTCAGCCGGGCATGCAGCAAGTGGCACCCTCGACTCTGACCTAGGACACCACACTGTTCTTCCACTGACGTGTGGGCTCTTTGGGTACATGGCTTGCATGTCAGTGACCCAACACAGGCAGCGCACAGCAGAGGAACCTTTGGTGGGCAGGCGGTCGAAGCGGCATTTCATAAACCGATGATTATTCATTGAGTGCGACGCCATCTTTTTCATGTAGATAAGCCTACTATGTTGATAGCTCGCTCGACACGCCAGATTTGTAAAGACCGCTACAAACATCAATGTTACGCTTATCACGAGATAAGATTGATTAATACCCGAATAATCCATGTTCTTAACAAAGGGTGCATGCACGATAGGTTGAGCGTGTGTCTTGCGTCGTGTGTTGTGTGCATGCAGCGGCGAAAGTGTTGCGTGCGTGCAAGGGTACGCTTGATGCTGCATGCATGGGTGCGACGTGCGTGTGTTTGTGAGTGCATGTGTACGCGTGTCAATGTTGCACGCCAAAGATGTGTGCGTATGTACGCTATGTATGTATGTCAATGTTGCACTTTGCATGCGTGTGTGTCTTCTATGCGTGCATGTGTATGTGCGGGTGAGGCTACACGTCACCGACTAACTTTTTCATCTCTCGTCATTAGATTTTCCGGCCGTTGGATACGAAATCAAGGGCCTCAGCTTATCATCAAACTCCACACCTCGAGCCGCCACCACCACCGCAAAACGCCAGCCTCGCCGCCGCGGCCGCCCGCCGCCATGCCGCCCGCCTCCCGAAACCACTCCCACCGCCGTCCGCCACCGCACCGCCATCCTCTAGCCTCGCACCGAAGCTTTTTCTCCGCGATCCCCACCCCACCGCCTAATCAACGCCCCCTAACCGCCGGCGACTGCCAACCAGAGGTCTCACGACTTCGAATACCCACCGACCACTAATTTATTACCATTTATGTCCTTCATATACACGCTGACGGGTGGGCCCTATGGTAATGTGCGCTGCTGAATGTGGGCCATTTGACTGGTCAATTGATCGTGTTATCAACAAATTACGGAGCTGTATGGTGAACCAGTGACCGTATGATCACCCTAAAATGCACTCCTATTTTATTAACACAGTACAGACTCAAAATACCATTTCTTTCTTTCATATACGGGCTGACAGGTGGGCCCCACGGTTACACGCCCTGATGGTGCAACACTAGTTGCATCACGTGGAACGTTTGACTGGTCAATTGATTGTGTCATCAACAAAATACGGAGTTGTACGGGTGATCCAGTGACCGTATAATCATGACATGTATTTGTTTAAAACGGTACAGACACAAGGGCTCATATATACGCACAAGCACTCACCGCTATAAACGCACACACGCGAACCCGAACCCTACCCCTATGAGCACCTTCGAGAGAGTGGGCCAGCATATATGATCTTGAGATTTTATGAAGTCACCATAGGTGCCTCGTAGTCGAGTGGAATGTCTCCTCCCACTGAACGTACATCGCCGGAAAATACTGAAATAAACACAAGATAAATACGAGCACCGGGACTTTAACCTTGGTGGGCTCGAGAAACCACTGTCCTCCTAACCATCCATCCACATTTTGGTTAGCACTACAAATGTATGTGGTGACCGTGATGAGCTTATTCTGAAGTCCAGTGACCATATCGTGCTTTCGCTTCAAATACAATGACCGTAAGTGTCGTCAACAAAATACGGAGCACGCATCAAATGCAAAGTCCGTCAGTTTCATCAACAAAATATGGAGATGTATCGTGAGCTAGATACCGTTGTACTATTGTATATGCTTATTTTCTTAGTGGCCGATTGCGTGTGTGGTGTGGTGGGCACATCATTTCTAGTTGTGGTGGGTCAACATGAAGACTCATGGGTCGGTTCCATCCTCGCGCCACATATAGGTTGGACCAAGACGTGTTATACGAAGATCCATGTGGAGGACTCATGCTGACAACACGGTTACCAGAGTCGCGGAGGACTCTATCCCCACCGGTGATAAGCCAACTATATATGATTTGTAACCCTAGGCCCCAAAGATGTTATACAAGCTTGGGGCTAGTTCGTCGATAGTATACACACACGCACAATGCTCGGCATTCACGTACTTTGTACACACCCCTATCACTAATATACAAGCATCAGAGTAGGCTCTTTCTTCAAGTGCAAGGGTCCGATCCGAACTAGGGTAAAACTTTGCCTCAGATACCATCCAGCCTAACAACCAGGGATATCCTACCAATGATATGATGAAATCATATCCGCCAACTACTAAGAGAGAGGTGTGTCGGGGGCAAAAAGTAGAGAGGCCTAAAGATAATGTGCGTAAGGGAGACACGAGGCACATATATGTGTGTATAGAGGGCTAGTAGAGACCGTGCATGTGTATATATGCATGTGAGAGAAATAGTGTTTTCCAACTGAGATTAGTGAAAAGAGTGGTACATAGTAGTCACAGAGAGAGAGAGAGAGAGAGAGAGAGAGAGAAACAAAGAGAGCATGTGCGTGAGACACCCCGACATCCTGAGAGAGATTGTGAGCATGTGTGAAACAGAAATGCCGATGCATCTAAAGTGTGTGCACTTATGCGTTAGATAGAGAGATATATAACGCGTTTGTGAGAACGGGCTGAGGCATAGTGCATCTACGTAAAAGGCGGTACTACGATTAAATTAAAATATAAATGGCATTATTATTTTTGGATGAGATCATGAATTTTGCAAATTGTGTATGGACGAAAATTGGTCTATCGTACACCCATACTCTATTGAATTCTAGCATTTGCATGTGTTTATTTCATATTATCGATCCATAGAGTGAGAGCGATTTGAAATACAGCAATGGATGCTTTTGCAATTCATATATAAACATTAATTAGTGCACTCCATGTTGTTAGTGCGAAGCACTTTATACATTTGTCACTTGCATGGATACATTCCAAATTGCTAGCTACTTAAATAGAATACATGTCTAATTCAACATAAAGGGGTTTCAAGATTCAATTCATAGGAAGTGCATTCATATATTTGAACCCGAGATAATGGCATTTGTAAATCAGATGTAAAGGGGCATCAATCTTTGTTGTGAGTTTGAACATGCTATATATATTCATACGCATATCTAACTTTTTTGCAACCAAGGAGATTATATCTCGAACCATGCATGAACCGAGGTAAGTTTCATATTTTTTAATATATATTCGTGTACAATGTATATTCAAATGTACCCCCTCCATTCCAAAATAAACGTAGCTTTAGGATTTTCAAGAGTAAAGATTTGTGAAGTTTGACAAATCTTGAAAGTTCAATTCAAGAGAACCGAAAACGTTAATGCTTCGCTCCCAAATATTGAACGGCGCCAATAGGCCTCTAGTCACCCAAACCCCATGAGACTAATGTTTGGGGTAGGACGGCTTGGATGCGAATAACTACTCTTCGTAAGCCATTGTAGAATGGACAAAATGGTGGAGGAGATAGAGGAGGCGGCGGAGGTGTGCGATTCTTGGTGGCGTTTGGCCTCGTTTAAATAGGAGATTAAATAGGCGGAGGGCGGGGAGGAGCTTGGCTAGCGTTGCGTTTAATGCCGGCCTGGTCATGAGCAGACGTGTGTCGAGTGGGTTTCTCGGCTTCCACGGGCAGGTTTCATGGGCGTTTGAATGCAGCGCGGAGGCATGTTCAGCCGGGCATGCAGCAAGTGGCACCCTCGACTCTGACCTAGGACACCACACTGTTCTTCCACTGACGTGTGGGCTCTTTGGGTACATGGCTTGCATGTCAGTGACCCAACACAGGCAGCGCACAGCAGAGGAACCTTTGGTGGGCCAGGGCGGTCAGAAGCGGGCATTTCATAAACCGATGATTATTCATTGAGTGCGACGTCATCTTTTTCATGTAGATAAGCCTACTATGTTGATAGCTCGTTCGATACGTTGTGATTTGTAAAGACCGCTACAAACATCAATGTTCTGCTTATCACAGATAAGATTGATTAATACCCGTAACAATCCATGTTCTTAACAAAGGGTGCATGCACGTATAGGTTGAGCGTGTGTCTTGCGTCGTGTGTTGTGTGCATGCAGGCGTGCGAGTGTTGCGTGCGTGCAAGAGTACGTTTCAGTGCTGCATGCATGGGTGCGTACGTGCGTGTGTTTGTGAGTGCATGTGTACGTGTCAATGTTGCACGCCAGCATGTGTGCGTATGTACGTTATGTGTACGTGTCAGTGTTGCACGCCTGCATGCGTGTGTGTCTTGCGTGCGTGCATGTGTATGTGCGGGGTGAGGCTACACGTCAGTCGACTAACTTTTTCATCTCTGGTCATTAGATTTTCCAGCCGTTGGATACGAAATCAAGGGCCTCCAGTTTATCATCAAACTCCACACCCCTGAGCCGCCAGCCACCACCGGCAAAAACGCCAGCCCCCGCCGCTCGCGGCCGGCCCGCGCCGCCATGCCGCCCCGCCCTCCCTGAAACCACTCCCCACCGCCGGTCCGCCACCGCACCGCCATCCTCTAACCCCCCGCACCGAGCTTTTCTCCGCGATCCCCACCCCACCGCCTAATCAACGCCCCTAACGCCGGCGCGCCAACCAGAGGTCTCACGACTTGAATACCCACCGACCACTAATTTATTACCATTTATGTCCTTCATATACACTGCGACGGGTGGGCCCTATGGTAATGTCTTGCTGAATGTGGGCCATTTGGTGGTCGATTGATCGTGTTATCAACAAATTACGGAGCTGTATGGTGAACCAGTGACCGTATGATCACCCTAAAATGCACTCCTATTTTATTAACACAGTACAGACTCAAAATACCATTTCTTTCTTTCATATACGGGCTGACAGGTGGGCCCCACGGTTACACGCCCTGATGGTGCAACACTAGTTGCATCACGTGGAACGTTTGGTGGTCGATTGATTGTGTCATCAACAAAATACGGAGTTATGCGGGTGATCCGGTGACCGTATAATCATGACATGTATTTGTTTAAAACGGTACAGACACAAGGGCTCATATATCGCACAAGCACTCACGCTATAAACGCACACACTTGAACCCGAACCCTACCCCTATGAGCACCTTGAGAGAGTGGGCCAGCATATATGATCTTGAGATTTTATGAAGTCACCATAGGTGCCTCGTAGTCAGTGGAATGTCTCCTCCCCTGAGCGTACATCGCGGAAAATACTGAAATAAACACAAGATAAATCGAGCACGGGACTTTAACCTTGGTGGGCTCGAGAAACCACTGTCCTCCTAACCATCCATCCACATTTTGGTTAGCACTACAAATGTATGTGGTGACCGTGATGAGCTTATTCTGAAGTCCAGTGACCATATCGTGCTTTCGCTTCAAATACAATGACCGTAAGTGTAAATCAACAAAATCTGAACACGATCAAATGCAAAGTCCGTCGGTTTCATCAACAAAATATGGAGATGTATCGTGAGCTAGATACCGTTGTACTATTGTATATGCTTATTTTCTTAGTGGCCGATTAAGTGTGTGGTGTGGTGGGCACATCATTTCTAGTTGTGGTGGGTCAACATGAAGACTCATGGGTCGGTTCCATCTGCGCCACATATAGGTTGGACCAAGACGTGTTATACGAAGATCCATGTGGAGGACTCGGCGTACAACACGGTTACTAGAGTCGCGGAGGACTCTATCCCCCCAGTGATAAGCCAACTATATATGATTTGTAACCCTAGGCCCCGATATGTTATACAAGCTTGGGGGCTAGTTAAATCGATAGTATACACACACGCACAATGCACGGCATTCACGTGTACTTTGTACACACCCCTATCACTAATATCTGATGCACCAGGAGTAGGCTCTTTCTTCAAGTGCAAGGGTCCGATCCGAACTAGGGTAAAACTTTGCCTCGTATTACCATCCAGCCTAACAACGGGGATATCCTGCGAATGATATGATGAAATCATATCGCCAACTACTAAGAGAGAGGTGTGTCGGGGGCAATGTGTGCGAGAGAGGCCTAAAGATAATGTGCGTACGGGAGACACGTAGGCACATATATGTGTGTATAGAGGGCTAGTAGAGACCGTGCATGTGTATATATGCATGTGAGAGAAATAGTGTTTTCAACTGAGATTAGTGAAAAGAGTGGTACATAGTAGTCAGAGAGAGAGAGAGAGAGAGAGAGAGAGAAACAAAGAGAGCATGTCGTGAGACACCCGACATCCCGAGAGAGATTGTGAGCATGTGTGAAAAGAAATGCCGATGCATCTAAAGTGTGTGCACTTATGCGTTAGATAGAGAGATATATAACGCGTTTGTGAGAACGGGCTGAGGCATAGTGCATCTACGTGTAAAAGGCGGTACTACGCATTAAATTAAAATATAAATGGCATTATTATTTTTGGATGAGATCATGAATTTTGCAAATTGTGTATGGACGAAAATTGGTCTATCAGACACCCATACTCTATTGAATTCTAGCATTTGCATGTGTTTATTTCATATTATCGATCCATAGAGTGAGAGCGATTTGAAATACAGGCAATGGATGCTTTTGCAATTCATATATAAACATTAATTAGTGCACTCCATGTTGTTAGTCTGAAGCACTTTATACATTGTCACTTGCATGGATACATTCAAATTGCTAGCTACTGAAATAGAATACATGTCGAATTCAACATAAAGGGGTTTGAAGATTGAATTCATAGGAAGTGCATTCATATATTTGAACCGAGATAATGGCATTTGTAAATCAGATGTAAAGGGGCATCAATCTTTGTTGTGAGTTTGAACATGCTATATATATTCATACGCATATCTAACTTTTTTTGCAACCAAGGAGATTATATCTGGAACCATGCATGAACTGAGGTAAGTTTCATATTTTTTAATATATATTCGTGTACAATGTATATTCAAATGTACCCCCTCCATTCCAAAATAAACGTAGCTTTAGGATTTTCAAGAGTAAAGATTTGTGAAGTTTGACAAATCTTGAAAGTTCAATTCAAAGAAGAAAGCGTTAATGCTACGCTCCCAAATATTGAGCAAGCGCCAAATAGGCCTCTAGTCACCCGAAACCGCCTTGAGACTAATGTTTGGGGTAGGAAATCTATCTGACTCGGCCCATGTAGCCTATCGGCCCGATGTCCAAAGGCCTAAACAGGGGTAGGTTTGTAACTTCACCATGGCCTTGATCTCGGCTGCCTCCGAGAAGCATTCATCGCCGTGGGCGCCTAAACACCCATGCGCTCGGCGAAATCTATCCCGCCCACATTTGGGACACCTGACATGACTGTCCTACCCCCAACCCGCAATATGTCCGAAATTTTAGATGGGGGCTGAGGGAGTCCTGGACTAGGGGGTGTCCGGACAGCCGGACTATCATCGTCAGCCGGACTCCAAGACTATGAAGATACAAGATTGAGGACTTCGTCCCGTGTCCGGATGGGACCTTCCTTGGCGGGGAAGGCAAGCTTGGCGATACGGATATGTAGATCTCCTACCATTGTAACTGACTCTGTGTAACCCTAGCCCTCTCCGGTGTCTATATAAACCGGAGGGTTTTAGTCCGTAGGACACAACCATTACAACAATCATACCATAGGCTAGCTTCTAGGGTTTAGCCTCCTTGATCTCGTGGTAGATCCACTCTTGTACTACCCATATCATCAATATCAATCAAGCAGGAGTAGGGTTTCACCTCCATCGAGAGGGCCCGAACCTGGGTAAAAACATCGTGTCCCTTGTCTCCTGTTACCATCTGCCTAGACACACAGTTCGGGACCCCCTACCCGAGATCCGCCGGTTTTGACACCGACGTTGGTGCTTTCATTGAGAGTTCCTCTGTGTCGTCACCGATAGGCTTGATGGTTTCTTCAATCAATAACAACGCCGTCCAGGGTGAGACTTTTCTCCCCGGACAGATCTTTGTGTTCGGCGGCTTCGCACTGCGGGCCAATTCACTTGGCCATCTGGAGCAGATCAAAAGCTACGCCCCTGGCCATCAGGTCAGATTTGGGAGCCTAAACTTCACGGCTGACGCCGGCGGAGATTCGATCTTCGACGGATTCGAGCCACAGCTGAGCATGCCGCACTGTCACGATGGGTATGATCTAGCTCTGCCGCCGGACAGTGCCTTGGAGGCCGCACACGGATCCGCTCCGACCTATAGTTTGGAGCCGATCGTGCAGATCGAGGATGGGTGGCTCGACACCGCCTCGGGGACTGCAACTTCTACAGCGATAGAGCCGAATACCGACCTTGTCCCTTATAAAGCTCGTGACTCCGAGGCGCAGGACTCCTTGCCGGACTCCGAACCTCCTGCGCCCCTGTCAATCGAACCCGATTGGGCGCCGATCATGGAGTTCACCGCCGCGGACATCTTTCAGCACTCACCCTTTGGCGACATCCTGAATTAGCTAAAACATCTCTCGTTATCGGGAGAACCTGGCGGACTGCGGTCGGGGGGTTGAGATGCGGACGGCGAAGAAATCGAACCCACCCACCACCCACTTTGTAGCCGCGTCGGCGATCTAAGCGACATGCTGAACTACGACTCCGAAGACATCGGCAACACGGACGACGATGCCGGAGACTACCAAGAACCAGCGCCTACCGAGCACTGGACGGCCACCACAACCCATGATGTATATATGGTGGACACCCCAAAAGGAAGCGCTAACGAGGAAAAACGGGACGCGGCAAAGGATAATTCTGCCGACAAACAACCAAAACGGCGACGCAGACGCCGCCCTAATTCCCGCCTCGGCAAAAATAGCACTCCTAATGACCCAGCAATAGAGCAAGGCAAACCAGTGGACGACGAACATGCAACCAAGCAACCATCCGAACAAGACGAATCGGATAATCAATCCATGCCTGGCAAAAACAACAGTCAAGATGATCTCACGCCGGACACACCACCGGAGCATAAGAACCTTCACAAACGACTCGTCGCCACCGCAAGAAGTCTGAAGAAGGAAAATCGGAAGCTCAAAACAGCGGAAGACATACTCAGAATGAGGTGGAGCAAAGTACTCAAGACCGGGGACAAATATGGCAATAGCCACCAAACGAAGAGCTACCCGAAGCGCAAGCTGCTGCCAGAATTCAGCGAGGAGGCCATAGAGCCCCCACGGTCAAAAAGCAAAAAGGCCGCCTGGCGGATAGGCGACCGGATGGCGAGCCAAAGCGACAAGCGGCGCCCGCACACAAGACGACGACGATCCTCACAAAGCAGACGGCCCGGTCGGGTCCATTTATGGACCAAAAAGAGGGCCGAGAAGCAACACAACATGCCGCATGCTTGAAGATAGCAGCACGCTTAAATCTGAGCGCCGCACACCCACTATGTTTCACCGATGAGGTGTTGGATCATGAATTTCAGCAGGATTCAAACCCGTAAACATAGAGGCATCTGACGGAACAACAGACTTTGAGTGCGGATTGAGGATTACATCTGCACATACACATGGCTAGAGGAGATGATCTCCACGCCATTAAAATACCTACCCCTCAAGCTCAAAGGGCCAGCTCGGCATTGGCTCAAAAGCCTCCCAGAAAATACTGTTGGAAGTTGGGAAGAGCTCGAGGATGTATTTAGAGAAAATTTTCAAGGGACCTATGTCCGACCTCCGGATGAAGACGATTTAAGTCACATAACTCAATAGCCCGGAGAGTCAGCACGCAAATTCTGGAATAGGTTTCTTATCAAAAAGAACCAAATAGTCGACTGTCCGGGCGCCGAGGCCTTAGCAGCTTTTAAACATAATGTCTGAGACGAATGGATCGCCAGACACCTCGGCCAGGAGAAGCCGAGAACTATGGCCGTGCTAACAAGCCTCATGACCCGCTTTTGCGCAGGGGAGGACAGCTGGCTAGCAAGATGCAGCACCAGCGACCCGAGTACATCCGAGATCAGAGATGGAAACGGAAAATCATGGTGCAGAAAGGACCAGCGCCGAAATAAAGAAAAAAGCCCGAAGAATACGGCGGTCAATGCCGGATTCAAAAGATCGCGGCCAAACAACAAAGCACTGCCTCTTAAAGACAACAGTGAAGAGCTACCCAGCTTAAACAAAATTTTGGATCGGATATGCCAAATCCACAGCACCTCCGGAAGGCCTGCAAACCACACCCACCGAGACTGTTGGGTTTTCAAACAGTCTGGCCGACTCAACGCCGAACACAAGGGGCTCGACGCGCCAAGTGAGGATGATGACGAACCCCACCAGCAGAGCACCGGAAAACAGAAGACTTTCCCACAAGAAGTCAAAACAGTAAATTCACTTCATGTGATAATACGGAACAATAGTGCGGCACCCGCCAAAATAGGCGTCGCACGGTCCACCCCAGCGGAACCTCGAGACTGGATGTCAAAACCAATTACTTTCGACCACCTGGATTATTCCAGAAGTATTCGAAACGCAGGATGGACTGCTCTGATATTGGATCCTATAATCGACGGACTACAATTTACACAAGTCCTGATGGACGGCGGCAGCGATTTAAACCTGCTATATCCGAACACAATCCGCAAATTGGGGATAGACCTTACTAAAATTCGACATAGCTGCACTTCCTTCAAAGGAGTGGCGCCAGCCCCTCGCCAAGTGCGGGCTCCTTACTACTAGAAGTTGTGTTGGTCACCCGACAACTTCCGGCGTGAAAAGCTAATCTTTCATGTCGCCCCATTCAAAAGTAGCCATCAAAGCGCTATTGGGGCGTGAAGCTTTTGTCGCTTTAACGCAATACCACACTCGTGTCTCTTACACTTAAAATGCCGGTCCACGCGGCATCATCTCATTAAAAGGTCGTTTAAGACCCGGACACGGCTAGACGAGTCGGCATAAAATAAGCTAGGGGCTCCCTAGCGAACACCCCTTTACAAGGGCTGTGCGTATGAGCTAACATAAGCTCAGCTTCATTCATTCATTCATATTTAGATTTTTAATTCATTTTTGCACAATTACTTTTCAAACTAAGTTCCTCTCTTTTTACAGATGAACAGCGTGTTACACCCGTCCGAGGATCAAACTGCGGAGACACGGTAGCAGGCGTGCGGTAGGGACCGTTGCAAAGATTCTTTTGATTAAGACCTGCGTAAACCTTTTTCTGTCTCTTGTTGCTATATATCCCTGGTTTTCATTATAACGGAGAGGAGGCAGCGTTTTGGCATCGGCGCGTCAAAGGACCTTGCGTGTACCTAGACACTAGGGGCTTAGGGCATTGTTACGCCGCTATCATAAAGACCGAATACCTTAGGGAGTGTTGGCGTCTCGAGTTAGGCCTTATATGCATCAGCTCGAATCATGTATTTGGTCAAATGTTGGGTTTGCCGGCTCACGTGTTTTGCTGCCTTCGTTTCGTATCATCGGCTAACGCGGCACCGGAGAACTCTGCGATTGTGCCCGGTCCGGCGGGCGAGCACCTTAGTAGAGAAAGCGGAAACCGATTGTCATGATCTGATGAGGCCGTCGACCACTCGATCGACTACAGGAATGTTTAGAATTCCTCCGCTTTGATGAAGGACCGTTTCGGTCAGCACATCTGGCGCCCGAATCGAAAGCGGTGCCACTAGGGGCTATATCGTAGCCCCACCCTCGAACTCCCATGGCTAAATGAAAGTGATAAAGCATTATAGTCCGGTTGCCTCGTTCGCTACGCTACCACCTCCTTCACGGGACCGAGACATCGGATTAAGTGTGAAAATGCGCTATTTTTGCGAACACCCCCGCACCTTGTTCGTGGGGGCTGAAGCCGACGACTGCCATCTTTCAGGTTATACACACGTATACATAAACAGCCGCACAGGAGATATTTCAATAATTGAAACGCACAAGTACAAATAAGCGCTGACATCATAAACATCGTTTTATAAACCAAAATGTTCACTTGAACATGACATTTTTTGAGCACTGCGACTCAATTACACGAGCACCACGCAGAACTTCCCCAAAATAGTGCTCGGCGGGTAACCGGCTCTCGTCCGAACCCTGGGTCGCGACTGCGGTGGCATCCATCTCTGTCCAATGTGTCTTCACACGGGCGAGGGCCATCCGTGCACCTTCTATGCAAGCCGACCGCTTCATCACCTTGATATGCAGCACTGCCCCAAGGAATTGCTGCAATAAGCCAAAATAACTCTTCGGTTTGGGCCTATCCGGCCAGACATGAGCCACGATATCCGTCATGCAAGTCCGGACAATCTATTCAGTTCAGCCCACTCGGCCAGCCGATCGGTCGTGAAGTGAGCGCTCCGGACTATGGAATTGAGACCAAAACAGCTCTTAGTCTTGTGATCCTCGACTTGGAAGTACTGTGGCGTCTGCCCTTTTCGCCGCTAAGTCCATATAAGGATCCTTCGGACCCCACAGCCGGCCAAGCTGAGCATACTTTGGATCTGTAAACCTTCGGCGCAGCAGAAAGGGCTTGCCAGCCACAATGTCTCCCGCCTGGCACAGCTCCTCCTTTATAGCCCGCATTGCAGAACGGGCATCCTTGGCTTCGGCGGTGGCCTTCCCCAGGACTTCTTGCTCCGCTAGGCATTCCTTTTCAAGAACATCATTGCGGTCGGTAGCATCTTTCAACTTCACGGCCATTTCGGCCATCTCCTCCCTGCTTCGGCAGTGTGCAGCCCTTTTGGCTTCTAGCTCTTCGGCCGCGCTTGAGGCAGCCGCATCATTCCTTCTGGCCTGCTCCTTGGCTTGAGCAAGTTCTGCCCAAAGGCTCTCCACAGCAGCGGCACCATCTGCATTAAACACACATGTTGTAAGGAGTCGGCTTCGGCTCCCTTACTAGGTGACCACGGAGAATAAACCTACCTTGTGACTCATCAAGTCGTTTATTGACCAGCACGATGTCCGCATCCACAACGTCGAGCTGCCGCTTCAGTACGGCTAGCCACCGAACTATCCGCCACCTGCGTAGGAAAGGTGTAAATCAATACCTCGGATTTTGATCCTCGGCACGCTGTCGTTCTCGACACCCTACCGAGTCTCAGGGGCTACTATCTATACAGGACGCACTTTATGTGTAAAACTGTCAAAGGGTATGTCATTTTACGTACCTCACACCCCCTTGACAAACTCGATGGCATCACGCAATCCGCCTTGGCGGATGAAATTCTTCAATCACCGTACTCATCGATTGTACGATGACCTTCTGAGATGGACGCCCTCTCAAGCAGATCCTTCAGCTCCCCCGACCGCACACCAGTTGGTGCCGAACTATTCGGCCCTGCCGGACTCGGGGACACCCTCCATGATGACACTTCAGGCTCGTCCGCCCTATCCGATGGGTCGGCAGATGGAGGCGTCTCGCTCTCCATCATCTCCGGACGGATTTCCCTCGAAGACGAGCTCATCTGAGAAGGACGGAGATCCGAACTACAAGGTAAAAACTTAAGTTATCCTCAGAAGCACAAATAGGGATGTCCCTTATTACAAAACTCCCTTTTTTCTACTTAAGGCTCGCTGGAGGGCTGATTCTTTAGGGGAGACTGTGCGGCCGAGGCCTCTCCAGACGCAGGACCCTCTGGTGAAGATCTCTTCCCCCGCTTCGGGGCTTTGGCCTCCGGGTTTTCGGAGGCGGTCCTCTTCTCGCCCTGGAAGGAAGGATTATCGATCCCCCTTCCTCAAAAGCCTCCTTGGTTGAGGCGGTAGTTCCTTTGTTCTCCCCTTCGCCTTCCTCTGAAGGCGCAACCTCCAGCATCCTGACCAGCACGGGATCCGGCGCGGTCTCTGGGAGGGGGGACGGACACCGTATCAGTTTTGCTTGTGCTATCCACTCATGTTTAGAGGGCAATTGGTCAAGAAGCGAATCATAGAAAGGCAAACAAATGGTATGTCCGGACACAGAGCTACTTACTTGTGTATCCGGGCGATTGCAGCTTAGGCCGGCATCCTCGGTCAATTCCGGACACACCACTCGTGATCCGAAGAACAGTTTGTACATCTCCTCGGGTGTCGTATCCATAAAGTGTTGGAGAATTCGTGGTCCCTCCGGATTAAACTCCCACAGCCGAAGAGGACGGCGTTTGCAGGGCAGGAGACGCTTAATCAGCATGACCTGCATCACCACGACCAAATCGATCTCCCTCGCCCGGAGGTCTTGAATCCGGCCCTGCAACAGGGGTACGTCCTTTGACGGCCCCCAGTTGAGCCCTTGGCTGACCCATGACATTAGCCGCTGCGGAGGGCCCGAGCAAAACGTCTGCTGCCCACAGGAGCGGTTATGTAGAACCACTCCTGCTGCCACAAGCCGAGCTCCTCCTGAAAAGAGCCCTCGGGCCATGGAGCGTCGGCCCTTCTGCTTACAACCGCCCCGCCGCACTCTACTTGACGCCTCTCGATCATATTTAGCTCCACGTCGAAGGTCTTAAGCCACAAGCCGAAGTGAGGGGTAACACGGAGGAAGGCTTCACAAACGACAATGAATGAAGAGATATGGAGGATGGACTCCGAAGCCAAGTCATGGAATTCCAACCCATAGTAAAACATGAGCCCTCTCACAAAAGGATCCATCGGGAAGCCTAAACCCCGACGGAGGTGGGATACGAACACGACATGTTCACCGGGCTCGGGGGTGGGGATGACTTGCCCTTGGCGGGTAACCTATGCGAAATCTCGTAAGATAGGTACTTGGCCTCTCGCAACTTTAGCATGTCTTCTTCCGTGACGGAACAAGGCATCCACCGGCCCTGTAGGTCGGAGCCGGACATTGTTGAAGGTCCGAAGCGCTCGAATCTGGAGCTCTGGGTGTTGGAACTCGGGGCAGGGAGTGGATTCGATTGAGGATTGAAGAAAAGAAACGAGCCTTGGTCCCGTTATAAAGAAGGGGAATACCAAGAGCCATCCCCGTGACCGTTCGGGACTCGCCTCCGATAGAGGCGGGCAACAGCGCGTTGGGTTACCACGTCCGTATTGATGAGAATCCGGAATAAGGGAACACGATCTCGCTTCGACAAGGCGTGCCAAGGAAACGCGCCGCTAAAGCGACCGAGGTGGTATAATAAAAAGCGATTCAAGTAAAGGCTTGGTAGTGGTGTGGCGTCATGCCACAAAATCGTCGCCAGATTGAACTTGTGTACATGTTATTCTCTGCGGTGGAATGTGGAATTTATTTTGCGAGCGGACACTATCTGGTGTTCACAATCTTCTATGAATTATTCGGAGGAGGAACCCGCCTTGCAATGCCGAACAATATGCGCGCCGGACTCATCATCATTGAAGCCTGGTTCGAGGGCTCTTGAGGAGTCTGGACTAGGGGTGTTCGGACAGCGGACTATCATCGTCGGCGGACTCCAAGACTATGAAGATACAAGATTGAATACTTCGTCCGTGTCCGGATGGGACTTTCCTTGGCGTGGAAGGCAAGCTTGGCGATATGGATATGTAGATCTCCTACCATTGTAACCAACTCAGTGTAACCCTAGCCCTCTCCGGTGTCTATATAAACCAGAGGGTTTTAGTTAAATGAGACACAACCATTACAACAATCATACCATAGGCTAGCTTCTAGGGTTTAGCCTCCTTGATCTCGTGGTAGATCCACTCTTGTACTACCCATATCATCAATATCAATCAAGCGGGAGTAGGGTTTTACCTCCATCGAGAGGGCCGAACACAGGTAAAAACATCGTGTCCCTTGTCTCCTGTTACCATCCGCCTAGACGCACAGTTCGGGACCCCCTACCCGAGATCCGCCGGTTTTGACACCGACAGGGGCAAAGTTTGTAACTTTCCCCAAATTCCAAACAAGCGCGTCTCAAACCGAAACATTGTTCCCCCTTAGTTCCCCGCCTCCCTCCGTTTCCCCATTCATACTCCGTGGGCGCAAAAACGCCCTCTCCACCAGCCGCGAAAGCCCAGCCTCCTTCGTCCTCCACCCCATAGCGGCCAATCCACCGCCGCCCTCCTCCATCACGCCGGAGCCGGTACCCCGACGTCGTCGTCAAACCCAACTGCAACCGCAACGCCCTTAAGGACTTAGCAGCTGAAGCCGAGGCAGAGCTGCCTCCACGACGCCAACGCCGACATGCGCCGTACCAGAACCACTCCGACCACGCCGTCCTGTGCCTCATTGTTGCGGCTCCACTATCGCAACCGTCCACCACACAGGAGTTGTTCCTGCTACGCCATTGTTCGCCGCCTCGGAACTGCTTCCCCGCTGCCGACAGAGGGCCACCGCACCACACTCAAAAACTTGGCCATGGATTCGTCCAAGGCTGCACCGTCCTCCACAACTTCTGGTTTCCGGCGAACAACAAGAAGATCGTTGGAAAAACAGAAGGAGGACATAGCACTGCCAGCAGAAAGAGGTACTCCTCTTCCCTTATTCGTGCAAATCTTATGTCTCAGCCCACACCGTATTCATCCCACGAAAGAAACTAGTTGATCGCTTCTTACTGCATCTTCTTCGTGATACTAAATGCACAAGGTTTCCTCCCTTTTACTATTTCACCTTTGCTAGAGGTTGATAGCCGCCTTTGGATTTCAATTCAGGGTCAGTCAAACCGCAATTAAAAGAAGCAGCACCCGCTTAGGCGCGCGGAGCACCTAGTCCGCCTGTTCCCCGGGGAAGTGGCGCATCGGTGTCTATCATAGGGGTGTGGGCGCAGGAGCTGCTTGCGCCCAATCTGGAGGTTGGCGGGGCTTGAATGGATGGCCGGAGGGCGGTGCCAAGCACGGTGGTGTGGTGAGGTCGAGGGGAGGGCGCTGGCAGGGGAGGAATACTGGGCCAGTGGTCGCTGGCATTTCGAGGAAGATCGTCAACACTGACTGGCTGGAGGTAGATGAAGGCGATCTGCCCGTTCTTTGTACAACGGACGGTGCAGAAAAAATGGACTGGCCTATTTGCTTTCAGTTGACTGTTATTTTCATAGAATCCTGTAGTAATTTAGTGTGCCATGCATGTTATAGAGCTATCATATGTCTCCCGTCATTTATTTCTCACCGACCTGCTATCTGCTACCTTTACACTGTACTAATTGTGCACACACTTCACCCATACCCACACTATTGTTTTTTTATTCATGGGTATTTCAGACTCTGACGCAATGTTGATGAATGCAGAAAAGAAAAGACAGAAGTTGCTCTAGTGTAATTCGAAGATAAGCACTAAGCGTTTCAGCGCTCTAATGGGTGCAGTGTCAGCAGTTGGAGACAGTAAACATAGCTCTGCAGTTGATGATCTCAATTGCCACACACAACCATCCCAGGTGCTTGCTTTAACTTCGCGCTATCAAATGTGGTTGCATGTTGCATATGGTGTCTAGCTTGTATTGTTTCCAATTTGGTTAAATTGCATCTACTTACTTTACACATTATACCTTTGATAATGGCATGCCTTCCTGTTTTTGATACATACTACATATGTCTATTAACCATGTTCGTACATCAAATTAATGCTCTTTTGTATCCTCGTCAATCACTTATGATGAGGCAGTCACCCGAGTGGAGTTCTTGTGAGGCGCCCTACTCGTTTAAAGAGTGCGGTGTCATCCTCCCACATGATTCTCAAGAAGCAGCAAGGCTAAATGAAGATAGTCAACGTAGCTCTCTAGTTGATCACGCAATTCCCCACACCACCATCGCGGTGCTTGCTTTTACTTGGCGGTGTGATATGTGGTTGCATGTTGCATATGGTGTCTACCTTGTAATGCTTCTAATTAGGTAAATTGCATCTGCTTAATTAACACATTATACCTGTGAATATGACATGCCTTCCTGTTTTTCGTACATACTACGTCTTTCTATTAACCATGTTCTTACATCAAACTACTTTTCTTGTGTATCCCTCATCAATGCTCCTAATTTGTTAAACTGCATCTCCTTGGCTTATACATTATACATGTGAATATGACACGCCTTCCTGTTTTTGGTACATACTACAACTGCCTATCACACCATGTTCTTACATCAAACTACTGTTCTTGTGTATCCTGCATCTATCGCTTATGATGAGACAGTCACACGCGTGGGTTAATATGAGACGCAATACTCTTATAAAGAATGCAATTTCATCCTCTCCACATGATTCTCAAGAAACAGCAAGCCTAAATGAAGATATTGAACGTTGCTCTGTACCTGAAGACAGCACTTCCCCTACACCACTATCACAGGTGCTTGCTCCAACATCGCAGTGTGATATGTGGTTGCATGCTACATACGGTGTCTAGCTTGTAATACTTCTAATTAGGGTAAATTGCATCTGCTTAGTTTACACACTATACCTGTGAATATGACATGCCTTCCTATTTTTGGTACACACTACATCTATGTGTTAACCTTGTTCTTACATGAAACTACCTCTCTTCTGTATCCTGCATCAATCACTTACGATGAGTCACCTTTATTCGTTGCATATTGCATATTATTTCTAGCATGTTGCCATGTATTGCTTCTAATTTGGTCAAATACATTTGTTAGGGCACCCTTTTAATTTGGCAGAGTGATATTGGTTTCATCTTTCATATGGTTTCTAGCTTGCATCAATTCTAACAAGTTCAAGCACCTTCTGCTTAGTTTACACTTCCTACATCATACATGTCAATATGTCATATGCCGTCCTGTTTTTCATACATATTCCATGCTCCTATCATGCGGCTGCCTTACATGAAAGTAGTGTTCGTCAGTATCATGCATCAATGAGTTTTGAAGAGCAAATTTTATTCCTTTTTCTTGTGGGTTTGACTTCACAAGGCAAAATCAAGAAAGAGGAAGGAAAAGAGTAAGGAAGGCGATGATGGTGGTCCTCTGCAACAACATAAACGGAGCATCTGTACCGATTCTCCTTGTAGTGATAGTGCATTACAATGTCCAAGTCTCCGCTCCCCTACTCCACCATCCAAGGTGCTTGCTCTAACTTGGTAGTGTGATATCTGGTTGCATGTTGCATATGGTGTCTAGCTCGTATTGCTCCTAATTAGTGTAAACTGCATCTGCTTAGCTTACACATGTTACATGTGAATATGACACGCTTTCCTGTTTTGGTACATACTATATCTGTCTATCACACCATGTTCTTACATGAAACTACTCTTCTTGTGTATCCTGCATCAGTCACTTATGATGGGACACCTTTAAGTTGGCAGTGTGATATTAGTTTGTGTCTTGAATATGATTTCTAGCATGTATTGCTTCTAGTTTGATGAACGCCACCTATGACGAGACAGTTTTAACTTGGCAGAGTGATATTGATTGCACCTTCCATATGGTGTCTTATAGTGTTTCTAATTTGTTGAAGTGCCTTCTGCTTAGTTACCACATCATAGGTGTGAATATGTCAAGCCGTCCATTTCTTCGTACATATTCCATCCACGTATCATGACTTTGCCTTTCATCAGAGTAGTGTTCATTAGTATCATGCATGAATGAGTTCTGAAGAGCGAATTATATTCCTTTTTCTTGTCGGTATGACCTCACAATGCAAAATCAATAAAGCTGAAGGAAATTGGCAAGGCATTGGATGATGGTGGTCCTTCCGAGCAACTGAAACGGAGGTTCTCTACAGATTCAACTCCGCCATCCTCCCAACAAGATTCGCAAGACAACGTAAGGCTAGACAATCAACATAGTTGTGTAGATGATGAGCACATCTACCCTACTCCACCATCACAGGTGCTTGCTCTAACTTGGCACTATTATATGTGGTTGCATGTTGCGTATGATGTCTAGCTTGTATTGCTTCTAACTTTGTTGAATTGCATCTGCTTACTTTACACATAATGCCGTGAATATGACATGTGTTCCTGTTTCTACATCGACTACTATTCTTGCATATCCCTTTTGATCACTTATGATAAGGCACCTTTAAGTCGCCACTATGATATTTGTTGTGTCTTGCATATGATTTCTAGCATGTACTGCTTCTAATTTGTTGAAACGCCATACAATTTGAACTTGGCAGAGTGATATTGGTTGCATCTTTCATATGGTGTCTAGCTTGCAGTGCTTCTAATTTGTTGAAATGTCTTCTGCTTAGTTAGCTGTGAATATGTCACACCATCCTGTTTTTCATACATATTCCATCCTCGCATCATGTGTTTGCCTTTCATCCGAGTAGTGTTTGTCAGTATCATGCATGAATGAGTTCTGAAGAGCGAATTTTATTCCTTTTTCTTATCGGTTTGACTTCACAATGCAAAATCATTACAGCTGAAGGATATTAGTCCGGCAGTGGATGATGGTGGTCCTTGAACAACTCAAGCAGGGGTCTCTCTGATTCTACTCCGCCATCCTCCCAACAAGATTCGCAAGACAACACAAGGCTGGACAGTCAACGTAGCTGTGTAGATGATGAGCACATCTCCCCTACTCCACCATCACAGGTGCTTGCTCTAACTTGGCACTATTATATGTTGCATGTTGCGTATGATATCTAGCTTGTATTGCTTCTAACTTGAATTGCATCTGCTTACTTTACACATAATGCCAGTGAATATGACACGTGTTCCTGTTTCTAGAAGATACGTGTACATGATGAGCACATCTCCCCTACTCCACCATCACAAGTGCTTGCTCTTACTTGGAACTGTTATATGTGGTTGTGTTTTCCGTATGATGTCTAGTTTGTATTGCTTTCGATTATGTTGAATTGCATCTGCGTAGCTTACAACTTATACCTGCAACGATCACTTACCCATAAGACACATTTAACTTGGGACTGTGATGTAGGTTGCATCTTGCATTGTCTTCTAGCTTTTGCTGCTTCTAACTTCTTGAAATGGCACTTACGACGAGACACTTTTTACCTGATAGAGTGATATTAGTTGCATGTTCATATGGTGCCTAGCTTTCATTTCTTCTAATTTTGTTGAAATGCCTTCCGCTTATTGTTTTTTCATACATATTCCATCCTCCTATCATATGTGTGAATATGAAATGCTGCCTTTTTTGTATATATTCCATCCTCCTATCTTGCGCTTGCCTTACATCAAAGTAGTGTTCGTCTGTACCATGCATCAACCAGTTATGCAGAGATAATTTTATTCATCTTCTTGTGGTTTTGACTTCATAAGGCAATATCAAAAAATAGGAAGGAAAAAAGTAAGTTAGGGGATGTTGGTGGTCCTCCTTGACCGCCTTAAGCAGAGACTCTCTAGATTTGCCACTGCTCATCGCTAATGAAGTTGAAGTCCCAAGTCTACATGATGAGTTCATCTCCCGTACTCCACCATCGCAGGTGCTTGCTCTAAGTTGACAGTGTGATAATTGGTTTCATGTTGCATATGTTGTCTAGCCTTTATTTCTTCTATTTTGATTAAATTGCACCTACTGAGTTTATACGTTATACATGTGCATATGACATGGCTTTCTGTGTCTAGAATACACTGCATCTATCTACCATACCATGTTCTTACATCAAAGTATTGTTGTTGTGTATCCCGCATCAGTCACTCATGATTGGACGCTTTTAACATGGCAGTTTGATAGTGGTTGCACCTTGCATTGATTTCTACGTTGTACTGCTTATAATTTTTCGAATTGCCACTTATGACAAGACACTTTTAACTTGGAAGAGTAATATTGGTTGCATCTTTCATATGGTGTCTAGCTTGCATTACTTCTATTTTCTTGAAAATCCTTCTGCTTAGTTTGCACATCGTGGCTGTGAATATGTCATGCCGTCTGTTTTTCTTACATATTCCATCCTCATACGGTTGTCTTACATCAAAGTATTGCTTATCTCGTATCATGCATCAATGAGTTACGAAGAGTGATTTTATTCTTTTGTGTTGTGGCTACTGACTTGACATGGAAAAGTCAAAAAGAGCAAGGAAAATAATATAGTAGGGAGTGCTGTTACTCGTCGGGTGAAATGGAAAAGGATCTGCCGTCGAGATTCTGCTGGTACTTATAGTGCAGTAGAAGGTCCAAGTCCACCGGCTAAATCTACAAACACAGTATCACCTGCTCCACTAGTTGCAGCATCCGCTTCAATTGTACCAGCATCTCAACCAGTTACTCGTTCGTTTGCTCGGGCGGCGGTTCCCAAGCTGCCTTCACACCTAACACTACTTAGAAGCATCTGGCGACACAACAGGACTTGGCAAGATCAGATGAACCTCATGAGCATTAACACCAAGATGCTACCTGACCGAGTCAAGTTGCAATTGCATGCTCCTTTATATGTACTCTCACAGTTTGATGTACACTAACACTTTCCATATTCGTTGTTAAACTAGCACCACGGCGCAAGCGGAAACAGACATCACGGATAATGCTTGACAGATTAACAAAATCTAAAGGAGGAAGAATGGAGATCCATTTTGAGGCAGGTTTAAAAAGGCCACGTGATGCTAGAGTCAGCCAAGTTAGTATTAGAGGCAGCCGTTGCCGTTAGGTGTCATGCATGTATCCTCCCAACGTGGATCCAGTATAGGAATGAGAAAGACAATACCCAGTTTAACACCTTCCTTGACCATTTATCCGTAAGTAATGTTATTCATCGCAATTAGTAATATTGTCTTGCTCTGTCCCATACTTTCTAGCTTCCTCCTAATAAAACTCACATTCTTTTTTCAACAGATGAGGTTCAAGTTGTATCCGAAAGATGATGTAACTAAACAAGCATGCACTCATGTTTTTGACCGCTCTCTGCAAAGATGTCGATACCACCTTAGAAAATCTCACTTTGAAGGCCAAGGCTAACAATGAAATCGCCCAAACATCTCCGATGGAATATATTACGATGAAGATGGACAACCCTTGTTAAACACTGGTCTGATCCAAAGTATCAGGTAGGCTATATGTATTTGATCAGACCACATATTGAACTTGTATTTATGTATGTGCCTTACAAGTGTAGCTTCTTCTAGGCTAACTGTTTGAAGAACAAAACCAACCGTTCTAAAGTGAAATTCCAACAGACAACAGGATCTCGTAGCTATATTGCACACTGCGAGGCTCTTGTAAATAGCTGCTACTTCCTTCTTTTTTTGTACCATATTATCGTATCTATATTGACTTGTTCCAAATACAGAGGAAAGCCCGTGCGGACCAAAAAGAACCTGAACCGAATGCAGTGCAAATCTTCAAGGATTGTCACACCAGCAAGATGAAGGGCATGAGCACACCAGTTCAAGCCGCTGTTGTAAGTCCTTACTCCTCCTGCCTTGAACTAATTGGTACTGTGATGTGTTCATTTAACTACTTGGTTTGCAGCCAATGTCAGTTACTCTGTTCACTTTTATACACAGTTGTCTTAACGTATCATTTCACCTTACATGGTTTAAAAGAGATGAAGGATATTCTTTTGGTCTTGATCTGTAATCTAGTTGTTATGTTCACGTGCGCACACAATGATAAAATAGCATGTTTGCTTTATATCTGTTTGCCCATGATATGAACGATGTCATACTATGTTCATCCTACTTTAAACCATGTCTCTTTATCCTTAGATGTCAACAAATGTGAGGAAATAGACAATACAGTAGGCATGCTACATGGACATATGTTCCGAAAGTGATTTTATTATGTAGTTGGCACTACAATACATGCTAATGTATTACCGTAGTTCACCAAAATAAGTTAACATTTAACCTACTTTGTTTGTTTTTGTCTCATTAGTAACTTATCTGGTACACTAATCTACAAGTTCAAACTTTTAGGAAGCTATGGAACAAATGATTGAACAGCCACAACCACCTGAAGGTGACGAGGCTACCACAAGCACAATGTCACCTCTTGTTGCAGTGTGTCAGTATCTCTCCACTAACAGTGCAAAAAGCACCTTCCTGTGTAATTCTGGGTTGGTTGTCAAGGTAACCTCGTCCAAATTGCCTACTGAACAAAATCTTCCTGCTAGACAGAGTGATATATCTATGCTCCAGACACAAGCCCAATCCCTAATGGACGTTGTTTCAGAAACAAGAATAGTGGTTGAGAAATGTCGTCAAGATATGAATGGTTTTGAAACCAGACTATCGGACATTAAACCGTTGTTCAAGAGCAATGGCGGAAAAAAGGTGGAGATCGTCTTTGCTCCATCGATTCTACTGACTGAAACATTAGCACTCGTGTCAAATGATCGTGCTTCTATACATCGATGGTGCTTTTATCTTGAAGGATGTAAACTTTATGCCAACATGCCTTTTGTTGTATGGTTGGAGTTTATTTTGTTGTGATACAACATTTATGATCTTTGCCACAGCTGCGATAATTCTGACGCTATTTTTGTATAGTGTAGGTTTATCTTAGTAATGTATTTGGTTGAAAGCTTCTTAGGAGCCCAACATGCCAACATTAAATCGGGCCCATTCAATTGGGCTAAAAATGATTCTGGGCGAAATTGGCATGTAGCCCACTAAAAATATCTGGGCCTAAATCAGCATAAGCTTTCATATTTTTACGGTAAGCATGTGCCCATAGTGGGCCTTTATGAGCCTAAACATAATTTGGGCCCTTGGTAAAAATAGGCCGTTCTGGTGTAAATATCTTGAGCCCATAAAAACATGGGCCTTTAATAGACCGAAGTAAGATTCGCCCCGATTGTGCCAAATAACCCTTGGTCTTAGCAGGCTGAAATGGTAGCCCATTTACGATGCGGATCTTTGTGAGCCAAAATTTGGGCGGTCAGAATCGCCGACCTAATACGGGCCTTTAACAGGCCGGAACTTCGGTCGGGCTAGATTATCATCATTTTAATATAGGCCGTTAATGGGCCCGATATGACGTTGGGCCACATATGGCCCATGGTTTTCGTCCGGCGTTAACAGGCCAAAATGAAAACAGGCCGAAAGTGGCCCAAATCTATAGTGGGCCTCTAACAGGCCGAATGTCAGACATGGCCGAATATGACCCAAATCCTTCACGGTCATTTATGGGCTGAAAGTTTTGATGGCCTGTAAATGGGCTCAAATGAAGCCGGACCTTTAACAGGCCGGAAATACACCGGGCCGTAATTCGGCCCAATTACGTAGCGGACTGTTAACGGGCCAGAAGTGACCATGGGCCGTGTTGATGACAAGTTTAGGGCAGGCCGTTGATGGGCCGATTTGACAGAGAATGTTGGGCCTTTAGCTGGGCCGGCCCATTATGGTCTGCAGAATCTTGTGGGCCTTTAGTTGGGCTAGCCCATTATGGTCTGCAAAATCTTGTGGGCCTTTAGCTGGGCCGGCCCATTATGGTCCGCTAAATTTTGTGGGCCTTTAGCTGGGCCGGCCCATTATGGTCCGCTAAATCTTATGGGCCTTCGGTTGGGCCGGCCCATTTAAACTTTGTGGGCCACTTTTGGGCCGGTCCACGTGTCAACATATCATAGGCCCATCTCGACCGTTGGATGAGTGACACCTGTGCCAATGTGGAGCTGACGCGTGGATCCGTTAGCCAATGAGAATTTTACACGTGGAAAATCGGCATTGGTCGTGGCTGTTAGCGGGTTATCGGATCCAAAAAAACGGACCCGATAGGTTAATGGCGGTTAATGGCGTCCCGTTACGGTGGATGCCACATGTCGGTCACCCTTGATGAAAGCACTTCTATGACGCGCGATTTATCGTCATGGAAGTGGACACTTCCGTGATGATAATTTTGGTAATGTCATGGAACACTTCTACGACAACACAGGTATGACTATCTTGATTCTATCATAAAATCGTCATGGATGTACATGCATGACAGAAAACGCGACCTACTGTGACAAACACGTATCATCACGGAAGTGTATTTTTTTGTAGTGTAGACATTGTAAGTCATGGCAAAAGAGATCCAGTCGCAGTCATACTCAGTATCAATTAATAACAATGCATACAAATGAAAGTGGTGCTCTCAACTGGTGATTTTTATAAGAGGATGATGACTCAACATAAAAGTAGATAGATAGGCCCTTCGCAGAGGGAAGCAGGGATTTGCAAAGGTGCCAGAGCTCGAGTTTTTGAAATAGAGATAAATAATATTTTGAGCGGCATACTTTCATTGTCAACATAACAACCAAGAGATATCGATATCTTCCATGCTACATACATTATAGGTGGTTCCCAAACAGAATGGTAAAGTTTATACTCCCCCACCACCAATAAGCACATTCCACGGCTGGTCCGAAACAACGGGTACCGTCCAATTAACAACAATCCTGGGGGAGTTCTGTTTGCAATTATTTTGATTTGATTTGAGCATGGGACTGGGCATCCCGGTTACCGGCCATTTTCTCGTGAATGATGAGCGGAGTCCACTCAACGTGAGAATAACCCACCTAGCATGGGAGATATAGACAACTCTAGTTGCTACATGAGCGATTCGAGCATACAAAACAGAATTTCATTTGAAGGTTTAGAGTTTGGCACATGCAAATTTACTTGGAACGGCAGGTACATACCGCATATAGGTAGGTATGGTGGACTCATATGGGATAACTTTGGGGTTTATGGAAGTGGATGCACAAGCAGTATTCCTGCTTAGTACAGGTGAAGGCTAGAAAGAGACTGGGAAGCGACCAACTAGAGAGCGACACAGTCATCAACGTGCATTAAGATTAACCAACAATGAGTCCAAGCATGAGTAGGATATAAATCACCATGAACATAAATATCGTGGAGGCTATGTTGATTTTGTTTCAACTACATGCGTGAACATGTGCCAAGTCAAGCCACTCGAATCATTCAAAGGAGGATACCACCCTATCATACTACATCACAACCATCTTAATAGCATGTTGGCACGCAAGGTAAACCATTATAAACTCCTAGATAATTAAGCATGACATGAGTAACTATAATCTCTAATTGTCATTGCAAACATGTATCATTCATAATAGGCTGAATCAGGAATGATGAACTAATCATATTTACAAAAACAAGATAGGTCGAGTTCATACCAGCTTTTCCTCATCTCAATCATTTCATCATATATCATCATTATTGCCTTTCACTTGCACGACCGAACGGTGTGGATAATAATAATAGTGCATGTGCATTGGACTAAGCTGGAATCTGCAAACATTTAATTCAAAGGAGAAGACAAGGTAATATGGGCTCTTTGTTAGATCAACAATAATGCATATGAGATCCACTCATCATTTTCATTGTGGTCTTCTCCTCTCGACCCCCAAAGAAAAGAAAAGAAATTAAAAGAACGAGAAAAACTATTTACACGGGAAAGCTCCCAACAAGCAAAAGAAGAACGAGAAATCTTTTTGGGTTTTCTTATTTATACTACTACTAATCATGGAAAGTAAACTAGCTAAAAGCTACAACTATTTTTTTAGTTTTTTCTCAAAGTTTTTCAAACACACAAGAAGAAAGCAAGAAAAGAAAATAAACTAGCATGGATAATACAATGAAAAAGTATGAACACCGACAACTAGAATGAATGTGTGAACATGAATGTAATGTCGGTGAGAAATACATACTCCCCCAAGCTTAGGCTTCTGGCCTAAGTTGGTCTAAGGCCACCACTGGCCCAGATGATATCCGAAATCATAGTTGGGGTCATACTGTGCTGCCGCAGCTGCCGCCTAACGAGCTGCTTCCTGGAGACGAGCGGCCTCTGCTGATCTCTCATACTGTGCCTCCTATCTGGTTATAACATATCTCTGATAATCCCCAAGTGCAGGGAATCATCGTAGGAATTTCCAAAGGTGGAAGTGATAAGCATGGAGTGTCGAACCCACAAGGAGCTAAAGGTAAGATCAATATTCTCTCAAGTCCTATCTGCCACTGATACAACTCTACGTACACCGAACGTTTGCTTCCAAATAGAAACGAGAAATAAAATTATGTTGTGAGTATGAAGATGATAACTTTGCATGATATCGGAGAGCTAAAATATAAAAGTAGGTGATGTTATCATGAAGTTAGAATATACTACTAAATTATTATAAATAGCGAGTGTGGAATAATGATGGGTCGATGTGCGGAATTGTCCTAGGCAATTGTTAACAAGATCGGTAGTTGTCATTGCAATTTCATATGAGGGAGAGGCATAAGCTAACATATTTTCTCTTCTTGGATCATATGCACTTATGATTGGAACTCTAGCAAGCATCCGCAACTACTAAAGTTCATTAAGGTAAAACCCAACCATAGCATTAAAGCATCAAGTCCCCTTTATCCCATACGCAACAACCCCCTTACTCGGGTTTAAACTTCTGTCACTCTAGCAACCCACTATAAGCGAATCATGAACATATTGCAACACCCTACATCGGGAATCCCTCACGTGTGCGCGGCACGGGAGGCACAATAGGACAGCACCAAAATAAAACATACAACTCATACCAATCTAGATCATCAATCAACCCAAAGACAAATGATATCTACTCAAAACATCATAAGATGGCAACACATCATTGGATCATAATACGTGGCATAAAGCACCATGTTCGAGTAGGGATTACAACGGGGTGCGGGGGCGTGGACTGCGTAAAAGAGATGAGGATGGTGATGATGATGGTGATGTTGATGAAGACGATGACCGAGTATCCATCTTCTCTTATAAAGCACCAACTAGGGGGCACTATGAACATACTTGTGCATTGGATGTAGCTAATATTCAAGTGTGATTCATGAATGGATCAATGATTGAGCATGATGGGCTAGGGATAACTTTCTTTAGTGTTGATATTTTGAAATACATGGTTGCTTGTTGATATGGTTGAGTATTGAAGTCTTCATGTCAAATATAGACTATTGATTTGGATCATATAAAAGTCCAAATGTCCATGCTACAAAAGAAAAGAATATGTGATGAACATGTTAGGCAACACATCAAAAATTATGTTTTTAGCATTTACCTACTCGAGGACGAGTAGAGATTAAGCTTGGGGATGCGAATACGTCTCCAACATATCTACAATTTTTTTATTGTTCCATGTTGTTATATTATCATTCTCAGATGTTTTACAATCATTTTATAGCAACTTTATATCATTTTTGGGACTAACCTATTGACATAGTGCCCAGTGCCAGTTGCTATTTTTTGCTTGTTTTTTACTTCGCGGAACATCCATATCAAACGGAGTCCAAACACAGCGAAATTTTTTGGAGATTTTTTTCTCTCCAGAAGACAACTTGGAAGCCAACCAAGTACCCCAGGGGAGGCCCGTGGGGCCCACAAGATGCCAGAGTGCGCCAGATGCCCCTGGGGTGCCCTGATGGGTTGTGGGTCCCATGGAGGTCCTCTCCACCGCCTCTCAACTCTATAAATACCCAAATATTTCCAAAAACCCTAGGGGAGTTGACGAAAACACAATTCCAGCCGCCGCAAGTTCTAGAACCACAAGATCCAATCTAGAGCACTATTCTGGCACCTTGCTGGAGGGGAACACGATCACAGAGGGGTTCATCATCCTCATTGGTGCTCCTCCAATGATGCGTGAGTAGTTCACCATAGACCTACGGGTCCGTAGGCAGTAGCTAGATGGCTTCTTCTCTCTTTGATCTTCAATACAATGTTCTCCTCTATGAGATCTATTTGATATAACTTTTGTCGTGTGTTTGTTGGGATCTGATGAATTGCAAGTTTATGATCAGTTCTATCCATGAATATTATTTGAGTCTTCTTCAATATCTTATATGCATGATTGTTATAGACACGTATTTCTTCTTCAAAACTTTGGTTTGGTTTGGCCAACTAGATTGATTATTCTTGCAATGGGAAGAGGTGCTTTGTGATGGGTTCGATCTTGCGATGTCCTCACCCAGTGACAGAAGGGGTAGCGAGGCACGCATGTATCGTTGCTATTAAGGATAAAAAGATGGGGTCTATTCCTACATGAATAGATATTGTCTACATCATGTCATCATTCTTATTGGATTACTCTGTTTCTCCATGAACTTAATACACTAGATGCATGCTGGATAGCGGTCGATGTGTGGAGTAATAGTAGTAGATGCAGGCAGGAGCCGGTCCCTAATCTTGGACGTGATGCCTATATACATGATCATTGCCTTGGATATCGTCATAATTATTTGCTCTTCTATCAATTGCCCAATGGTAATTTGTTTACCCACCGTATGCTATTTTCTTGAGAGAAGCCACTAGTGAAATCTACGGTCCCCGGGTCTATTTTCTTTGATATTGTTTTCAGGTCTAATATTCCAAAACCCCAAAATGTCTTGCTGCAATTTTCTTTCTTTATTTTATTTTTTGTTTTTGCAAGATCTATTTATCCAATCTCATACAATTTAATCTATTTGAATACCATGGAGGGATTGACAACCACTCTTACGCGTTGGGTTGCAAGTATTTGTTATTTGTGTGAAGGTACCACTTACATAGTGTTGCTTGGTTCTCCTACTCGATTGATAACTTGGTTTCATAACTGAGGGAAATACTTACCATTGTTGTGCTGCATCATCCTCTCCTCTTCGGGAAAATACTAACGCAAATACAAGCAATCACTCACGTCAAAGGAGACCGGTCCGAAAGCGCGGTACGCAAGAAATCCGGTGGGTGCTTTTCAGGATCCGAAATCCCGCGCGCCCGGGAGGGACCCCGTCTGGACGCGCGGCGGCTATGGGCTGCCCTAGGTCGGTCAGACCACCCCTAGAGCCTCGAGGATCACTACCCTTAAACAAAAAGAACGAACGAAGAAAGAGAGAGAACAAACAAGGGAGAGATGTAAAATTAGGGTAAAAAGTAGATGGGTTTTGCGGTTGCGTGTTGTTGTTTCAATCGTCCGTCACCCCTCATGTATATAAGAGGCGGCTGGACTTTCCTTGCAAGGAAAGGTTTGGATTCACGTCCAAAACTCTATTTGGGTCCAACTCGGAGTCCAAACTTTCCAAAACAGTTCGGTTTAAAATTTGGCTGCATATTGCGGATCACTTTTGAGACACTAAACAATCTCGGGTGAAAATGAGCCCAAAAGCGATCTTAACCGTTTCGACAAGACGAACAATTTTCATGTTGAACATCTTATGATTCGAGGCCATCCTTAAGACCGAATCGCTCGTGCAAGATAGGCAAATAGGGGCGCTACCCATCAGACGTCAACTAAATGCTTGTCTGATTGGGGGCGCCACGTTTCGCTCATGATAGGGCTGCACTCCGATGGCTCTAACTTTCGCATACGACATTCGATTAAGACAACTTTTATATCAAAATTGATCATTTCGATGAGAAGAACACAAATCGTGTAGAAGTTTTCTCATATGATGTCGTACTCTGGGGGTAATTGGTCGAACAGTGCTCTGGATAGAAAATCTAAGTATTTCGAACACAACTTCGGCCTTCGAGATGAGATCGGATGGCCATGGCCCAAACTTCAAATATGTTCATGTCAACACTACAAAACATATTCATGTATATCACTTCCTCATTCGAGGCCAAAATCGGGTGTCACCACCCACCACTACTCTTGTCACAACAGTGGTGGGCTCTACGTTGTACCCGCCATAGGTGAACTGTCTTCAAGATCCCCTCTTGGTGAAAACCTCTAGTGGTGGGCGACGTGAAATGCCCGCCACTACTCTATCAGACAACAGTGGTAGGCGGAAAAATCATGCCACACATGTATCTCGGCAACGCGTGTTGTAGTTGCTCAAAAATTACAAAGATTACAAGAAATAGCAATGTTAGACACCTTTTTCGGCACGCCACACATATCGTAATTGTGAAAAATCTAGTTTGCTAAACCTAGAAAGTGACCAAATTTGAGCATGGAGTTTTGGATGGTGTGTATGAACCATGGGAAAAAATTTAAGTCCAAATGATTTAGGAAAATGCAGTTGTGTGTGTAAGGCGACGATTTTCGTTCGAAACTTTGGGGGAAACTATTCAATTTGTACACAAGGTGCGTCAAGTTTTTACCATATTGATCTGAAATTTACCACACCCTACATGGGTCCAATTAAGATACCATGCCAAATTTCATCACATTTGAAGCTCGTTTGCGTGCGCTTTTCAACCGGTGGTGTGTATTAACCATGGAAAAAAATAAGTCCAGGTGATTTAGAAAAATGTAATTGTGTGTGTAAGGCGGGTAAAATTACCTGCCACTCCTAACTTGAGGTGGTGGGTAGTGGTCTCTTCCCGCCACTTGAACTTAGTTGTGGCGGGTACTGAGACGCGCCCGTCACCGGTCTTAGACCATATAGTTTAGGGTTTCTAAGCCCAACGTGCCCGTAACCGCCCACAACTTGTCCAAAAAACTTTCCATGAATAAGTGGGAAGAGACAAAACCATGAATTCCGACTTGGCTTTGGAAGATGTCCTCGTGGATTGCTTTACGACGAGCGCTCCAAATTTCCCACAACGTGACAATCATTCTAGTGGACTTGGCAGGTGCAAGGCTACCATTCAAAGCAAATAACCAGTTCTTTGCTTTGGACTCCCAATTCAACACATATGCTCCACCATTGTTTCATCAAAGAGAGCCCAAGTGCTTCTGGACAGTCTAGTAGAGAGTGGCACCAGCTATCCACGGCTTCGCATAAGCAACAAACACTCGTAAAATGAAGAAGAAAGTTGATGATTTTTTTTCAAATTTGATGATTTTGTTTCAATTGGAAAAAAATGTTCATGATTATTCAAAAGTTGATGATTTTTTTTCAAATTTGTGAACTTTCTTTCAAAATTGATGAACTTTTCTCCAAATTCGTAAACATTTTTTGAAAATCAAAGAACTTTTTTTCCAAATACGTCAACATTTTCCATTTTGTTGAAATTTTTACAATTTTTTGATCTTTCTTAAAAATTGATGGTTTTTTTTTCAAATTCATGATTTTTTTCCAAATCGATGAACTTTTTTCAATTTCATGACTTCTTTCAAAATTGATGATTTTTTTTCCAAATTCATGATTCATGAATTTTTTTGAAAAATTGATGAACTTTTTCTTCAAGATTGATTAACTTTTTTACAAAAATCGATGAACTTTTTCAAAATTTTGAACTTTTCTTCAAGATTGATGATTTTTTTCAAATTCGTGAACTTTTTCTTCAGGACCGATGAACTTTTTTCGTAATTTTGAAGTTTTTCTTTAAATCGATGAAGTCTGCTTTCAAAAAAGTCGATGAACTCTTTTCTAATCGTGAGCTTTTTACAAACCTACAAACAATTTTTTATTTCACAATTTTTTGAAATACTAAAAAAATTGTTTCTGTTTTTTTTCTCCCTATAGGGGCGGAGCCAGGATTTAGGCATAGGGGGGCAAAGTCACATTCATAAAAAAATCCGGTGCAAAAAAATAAGTACCGTAACATTGTATCAAGTTCTGCTTGGGCGCTATACAAACATCATTATCTTTGAAATGGTTAAAGTTTCTTTCTATAAATTTCAACAAGATCAAAAAATAACTAGCATAATCGTATCATAACGTTTCACTTTGGCGCTTTAAAAACAAGATTACCATTTGAATTAATCTTTATGGTATTTGACGCATTTTTCTCTTCATAATTGAAAGTCTCAGAACTAGCATCACATGTCACAACCAAAAGAATTAATATTTTAATGTATAATATTGATATATACAAGATAAGAGTTGAGAGAGATTGGTAGAAGTTGTAAACTAGAAAGTAATACGCAGCGCTAACCTTGGCTAGTTCGTCACTTGGGAATTGATGAGTATAGCCACTGCAGGATCTCTCGTCAACTGTCGAGGCGCAAGCGTCTCTAATCACAAGCCAAATTCGGCCACCGTCCCAACACACCCATGGTCTTCGCCAAGTGAGCCCATATGTGTGGGCCGTCAGCTTCATAGCCTAATTCGGCCCTATAACCTGGCTGTCGAAGATCCGAACTCGAGGGGTCGTCACTGAGAAAACGGAGAACTCTCCCGAGAAAATGGAGGAAAGGAAAACCGAGAAGTCGGAACGGCCGGTGGGTGAATGCTTCCAAGCTGCTGCGCCCCGACGCTACAACTCCCCACGCGCGCAGCGCAAAGCCCCTTCGCATTCCGAGGTGGGGCCCCAGCCGCTTCATCTCCCCGCCCAAACCTTTCCCACCATAAATCGACCCGCCTCCCGGTAGAACCAGCACGCTCCTCCTCACCTCCCTGCCACCCCACACTAGCTCCAGACATGCCGAGCTCAAAGAAAAACAAAGCTTCAGACACGTCCAAGAATCTCCAGATGGTGATCAGCGACGGCAAGGGCGAGGCCGCGGCCAGCGCCGTGACCGGGAGCGCCATCGCCGCCTCGTACAATGACCAGATACGGCCCCTCCTGGACGCCGTGGACCGCCTGCGCCACCTCAAGGTGACGCAAGAGGGCATCCAGCTCCCGACGATCGTGGTCGTGGGCGACCAGTCAAGCGGCAAGTCGAGCGTGCTGGAGTCTCTCGCCGGCATCAGCCTCCCTCGCGGCCAAGGCATCTGCACCCGCGTGCCGCTCGTCATGCGGCTCCAGGACGACCCCTCCGCCGACTCGCCGGTGCTTCAGCTTGAGTACAGCAACGGCCGCGTGGTGACCACCACGGAGGCCAAGGTCGCGGACGCCATCAACGCCGCCACCGCGGAGATTGCCGGGTCAGGCAAGGGGATCTCTGACGCGCCCATCACCCTCGTCGTGCGCAAGCGGGGCGTGCCCGACCTCACCCTCGTCGACCTGCCCGGCATCACACGCGTGCCGGTCAAAGGACAGCCCGAAGACATCTACGACCAGATAGCCAAGATCATCAAGGACTACATCTCCCCGAAAGAGAGCATTATCTTGAACGTGCTCTCTGCCACGGTCGACTTCCCGACGTGCGAGTCCATCCGCATGTCGCAGCAGGTGGACCGCACCGGGGAGCGCACGCTTGCAGTGGTCACCAAGGTGGACAAGTCCCCCGAGGGCCTGCTCGAGAAGGTCACCATGGACGACGTAAACATTGGCCTTGGGTACGTCTGTGTCCGCAACCGCATCGGGGACGAGACCTATGACCAGGCTCGCGTAGAGGAGGAGAAGCTGTTCAAGTACCACCCACTGCTGTCCAAGATCGAGAAGTCCATGGTGGGCATTCCTGTGCTCGCGCAGCGACTCATGCAGATTCAGGCCACCATCATCGCCAAGTGCCTCCCAGACATCGTCAAGCAGATCAACGACCGCCTCAGCCGGAGCAGTACCGAGCTCAACCAGATGCCGCCTGATCTTGTTAGCGTCGCCGACGCAGTGAGAGAGTTTATTCGTATTGTCAAGCAGGTGTGCTCTTCCCTGGAGAAGATACTGGTGAGGGGCGAGTTCGATGAGTTCCCTGACGACTGCCATTTCCATGGCACGGCCCGTATTGCGGAGATGCTCAATGCATACGCAAAGAAGCTGCCTGTAGAAGTCCCAGGGCGTGGCAACCTGTTCCTGATGGAGGAGGTGAGAGTTCTGGAGGAGACCAAGGGCGTCAACCTCCCCAACTTCCTGCCAAGATCGGCCTTCCAGGTCTTGCGCAAGAAGAAGGTCGAGACCATCATGCAGATACCGCACGATCTTGTCAATGAGGTGTGGGAGTATGTGGAGGACTTGGTGTCGAAGGTAGTTCTGCAGCATGCCGACAACTTCCCTCAGGTGCAGTCATCCTGCCGCCGTGCAGTCCAGATGCTGATGGAGAAGGCACGTGCGCGATCCGCGCAGCACATTGAAGAGCTGATCGAGATGGAGCTGGTAGCTGATTTCACGGCAAATCCTGAATACATGAAGACTTGGTATGAGATCATGGAAGGTCATGAGAAGTTTATGGAAGCTGTGCTGGACACCTCAAAGCCCACCCTTCTTAACCTGGTAGGCTTTGGAGAAGTGGACGTGTCGCATCTGAGGGTGAATTCTGAGTTGGCAGGGCAGGCGTTTGACCTGAGCGCGCGCCTGACCGCCTACTGGAAGATCATCGTGCTCCGGCTCATCGACGGCCTGGCGCTGCACGTCCTTCGTGGCGTCAAGCGGCTCGTGGAGAGTGACCTTGAGACAGAGCTCTCCAACGAGCTCTTGGGCAACAAGCTGGCAGGGGTGGAGAGGATGCTCATGCCGTCGCCTGGCACTGGCACCAAGCGTGAGCGCCTGAAGAAGAGCATCGTGCTGCTTAGGCAGTCCAAGGAGGTCGTGGCCAACATCATGGACAGGATCAGTGCGTCAGGTGAAATCTAGGTAGATGGGTATCAGGGTTTGTGATGTCGCTGGTTTGTGGGAGTGGGACTCATCTTTTGGATGGTGCGATTCGGTGAACTATGCTATGCTTCATGTTCAGTTATGTTATGAGCCATGCTATGGCTGTATGTTCAGTTATGTTATGCATTTTGTTTAGTACTTCTGGTGATGACTGATGCAGTGTCAAGTATGATGTGGTTCTATGTTAGCAAGCGATGTTCTGTTATGTTATGAACATTATTAATTCCTCCCAAACTTGTTATGTTCAGTTATGGACCATACTGTCATGTGCATCATGTTTCCTAAGTTCTTCAATCTGTAATTACCTAGCATCCATGGTTTTTACAATAGGTCATGCAATATTATTTTATTTATCTGTTTTATTTATCCTATATGATCTGCAAAGCAAACGGTGTTCACAATTTTTAAGCATATCGTTACTCGAACCATTTTCATACTAGTTTGACAGGGCACCAAGATACAAGAAACAACTGTTGGGATTTCCTGGTTTTATATGTAGAATCTGATCCTAGCTTAGATAGTGATTTATCATAACTTATCTTATTAAAACGAGCTTCTTCTCCGGCATACACATTCAATAATTTCTTGAATGTAAACGGTACAACAGGAGTTCACTTCAGAAATGTACAGTTCTGGGTTTTACGCTAACCTACAGGGAGCATTGTACAGTAGGCAGCAACACTTAATAGTAATAGTGGCATCCATGTTAATGGAGGAGACATGGCAACTGGTGTTGACCCATAGGCTGACATTAGCATCGAAGAAAGCTGCACAAAGAGAAAACTCTATGTTAACACTAATATGTAAAAATCCATATTAGTACTAGAAAGCTGGGCTAGTAGAAACACACACCTTCAAATGTATCATGGCTGTGATCAAGCACGCGAGTAGAATTATCCTCCTTGTCCAGCCACCAAAAAATTTGATCAACACGAACTTTACCTTGCTCTTGCAAGATAGGTTCATTAAAGCTCCTGGACCTGGAGAACCTGGCAGAAAGCGTGCTGCCTCAGCGGTTGTATCTGCTGTGTTAGCTCTGTCTTCTGCTCTTCTATGGTACTGCAAATAAGCAGCGGCCCTTTCTGCAAACAAGCCATATGCAAGGACTACTACAGGGACAACCACCAGGTATAGGAAAGGCAGGGTGATCACCATCACATCTGGGCTGCTCAGCTTGTAGTTTGCCATACCAAAAGGTATGCTCCATCCAGATATGTACATTTGCGCAATTTCTCCATTTTCAGATGTTGCATGACCCCAAAACCACGGCATCTGGGTGATCCAAAGAACATACAGGGACAAAGAAAACCAGAACGGTTTGCTGTTTGCACCCTCCATTAAAAACAAGACCAACCAAAACCAAGCCTTTCGCTGCTGGACAGGGGATGTTAGAACTGACAAAGCCCACCTTTGATATGATGACTTTTTCTTTAAAAAATGGTACAGGATTTGGGGAATGAGCAACAACAGAATGGTGAAGGCCAAATTACTCCAGAGAAGAACTCTATAAGCGTCTTCCCATTCAACTTCAAATATCAAACGGTTGAGCCATGGGCGGTGTAGAATCGCTATCTTGCCCTCAACTGAAAATGGTCTTCGCTCACTTACAGTCTTCTTACCATTAGAATCTAGCACGAACACTTGCAACCAGTAGCGAGTAGGAGACGATCTTCTGTAATTTTTAGCATTCCACTTGGCATGGAAAAAAGGTTTGTGACCAGAAGAGCTGGCGACAAGTTGCAGAGGCATCTCCTCAACTATCCTGAACTCATTATGAGAATCAAAAACTCTTGCACTCACATTGACAATAAGTTCTTCGGAGAAAACAAGAGCGTTTATATCATTTCTAGGTGGCCCCTTGTTTGATTCCAATATATTCATATTTCTTGAATCTGTTGGATAAGTGATCAAGATAGAAGTTTGGAATGGTTGGTTTAACGTATGGTCAATGAAAGAGACTGCTCCTCCGTCTATTGCTAAAATCCTCATCAATCTGGATTCTTTCCAATCTCCAAGTTCCCACTCCCAAAAGCTTGAAGAGCACTCTTCTGTTCTCATTTGATGATGCCTCCAAAGCTGCTTACTAACTTCCGCATGCAGATGACCGCATAGGTATGCTGAAATTGACTGCCTTGCAAACACGCTTTCGTAACGCTGTCCTCGTTCAGATGAAGTAGTGAACGACATAGGGAAATGCCCAAATACAACTTTTGTAATCGGAACATTTGAATGATTGGTCCAGTACTCTAATTCTGAATTAACTGCTTCTATCCTCTTATCAGTAGGATGTCCAAATAAATTTGTAGGAAACCGAATGCCAACACTCATTGTATCATCGATGCCCAAGAATAAATAACTTCTATCTCCCTACAATACCTTTTAGGACAAAAAATCAGTTCCGGCATTGCAAGTACGATTAACATACATATGTAATCATCAGAATGTATCATGAACAATTAGTTCCATAAACTCATTTCAGAACTAGGAATCAAGAATTCTACCAAAATGCTTCTCTCTGGTATTGCTGTGATCCGATTAGACTTAAATATATGCCAGCTGGTTGAAAGAAACTATAAGGTGCAGATATCATGGAACACTTGGTTCTTCACAAAAAAAATGACTGAATATTAATTTGCAGTGCTGCACACTAATCCATTTCCTGTGGCAATAGTTAATGTCTGTACCGAAAAGGTTCTAGCTGCATTAGTATAGTACTCCTCAAGTCCGCATTGTACTTGTTTATGTATGTCATATTTTATAACTTATTATTGATGTCTCAACCTAATCTCAATTCACAAAAGATTGATATTATCATATTAATATTGGAACATTAGTTTCTTTTTGTACCAGGTGACAAGGAGATTTGTTCAAGATAATGTGCTCTCTCATATGCATTATCATTCATCACAATCTATTGCACTGTAAAATTAGTAGACTATGTTAACACGGAAACTCTGCCAGCAAATCTGTTAAAGGTTACACTTCGCATAACCAGGGAAACATATCACCGCATTATCAGTTAAAACAGTCATCTTGAAAAAGTAGAAGATGCTTCACAAGTGCTGACAAAGTGACGAAACGTACCTGGAGCATTATGCTATTAATGGTGCTTAATCGGCCAAGCTGTGAGTTAACACTGTAAGTTGAAAAGAAGTCCAATTCGCTTCCTCTATAGGGAACTCCATATGTATCATGATTGCCTCTAATATCAAATATCCTCCTCTTATCAATACCGCCTTTTGCAACAAGTGCATCAATAGTTTTCTTGTATGTAATCCATTCATCTTCATCCTGTCTGGATGTAGTTCTTTTACTATTTTTTGCATCTAACAAGATGGAAGTTATAATACAATCAGTGAAGTGTTCAAAAAATTACAGGAACGACAGCATATTCCTTCTTATACCATCTGTTTGTAATTATTTTCACTTATCAGAGGAGTTCTCTCTACCATATACTGTAGAATGTATATAACCAGGTATGGATATGCTGGTCTGAAAATTTCTCTCTTATAACCAGAAACAAAGAATGAAAAGATGAAATCATCCAAGAAAAACGTTCCAGTAGGCCAACAATTCGATTCAGTTCAACTTTTAAATTTTCCAGCTACCACCAAATCTGAGTTTTATTAACCAACAATGTAGGTTGATTCCTCCGCATTCTGAAGTGACTGGGATTTATCTCTTTCTACTGTAACACGTCCACTTCGTTCTATGCTGCTATTGGAGTGAAGAATTAAAGATCCACAAAGTAATTCTAAACTAGACTCTTGAGACAGTTAGTCAAGATGAAACAAACCATCCACTCTGAACAGCAGTAGCACCTAACATCCCTGGAGTTGTACATTGGTGCACGGTATTTTACATCACGAATGGCAAGTTCCAATTCAGGGTGTTTAAATATATTTGACTCGGTTTTTAGTAAGTTTCTATGGATGCATGCCCTGGAGCTCGACTGATGAGCCCCCCCCCCCCCCCACCGTCCTTCCCAGGGCAGCTGCGGCGGCGGCGCCCCCTGCCCCGGCAACCCACCTCCCATCAGACACACCTCCCCGCTAAAGCGGCCCGCGGATCTGGCGGCGGCGGGCAGTCGTTCCCCGTGTGGCGCGCTCACGGGCTGGGGGAGCTCCGTGTGGCGGCGGCCAGCGCGGCGTGACTCCGGCACGCGTCGGTTCAGCTGGTGAAGGCTGAGGACAGTGGTGAGGAGGCGCTAGCTGCTCCCTCCCGGTGGCCTGCTCCGCATCGGCGGCGCCCCCCTGCTGCGCTCTGGTGGGCGTCGGGGCTAGCTGTTGTGGGTCGGCGAGATGCAAACCGGCGGAGGTGTTCTCTGTGAGGCGCGTGTGGTGGTGCTCGCCCTCCCCCTCTGCGTGTTCAGCTAGTGGTGCTGCCTGCTGGTGCGCGCAGGCGCTTGGCGTGCCTGCCGACAACGGCTTGGCGCGTTTCTGGTGAGGGGCGGCGTGGGCAGGTTGGATCTGGCCTGCGGTGGCTCGGATTTGGTCATGTGCGGTGGCGGGCTGCAGTGGACCTTGCTCTGCGGTGGTGCATGAAGCAGCGTCTCGCGGTCTACCGGTGCTCCTCGAAGGTGGTCTGCTCACTTGGGCAAAAGCCTCTGCTCCGACCAGAGCCGGCGATGGTGATGCCCACGGGTGTCGCTTACCTCCTTGGAGGCGTCGTTGTCATGGTGACTTTCCCTTCAAAGCTCCAGGGGAAACCCGTGTTCCTGGTCCTTCCGGAACGGTCGATGGCGGCGCATTTTTGTGTCGCAATCCTTCTTGAAGGCATCGGTTTGGTGGATTCGTGTGGTCCCTGCTCTCTGCGGGTCGGATGGTGGTGGTGGTGCGACTGGCTGGGGGTCGACGGTGGTGTGGTCGGTGTTGGTGAGGAGGTGCTGCTCTGCCAGCGTCATCTTAGCTCGACCATTTGATGGAGTGGTTCGATTCTCCCATCAAAAGCCGGGTTAGCGGGATGTGATCCTCTCTGGACCACCTCGTTCCTATATGACACCTCTCCCCTCTACGAGGTGTTGTTGGGTGGCGACCAGACGGCCAGCCTTCAAGGCTCACCTTGCTTGGTCAGATGAAGATGGAAGTTGAGACCCCGGGGGAAACCCCTAGCCCAGGTCCTCCTGGTGCGGATGATGGCGGCGCAACCGATGTCGCGACCCTTCTTGAAGGCATCATCTTGGGGTCTGCTTGGTTGACGCGTGGGTGTTGCAGCGGAGATGGTGGTGGTGGTGCGGTCGGATGGGTCGACGGTGGTATGTGTTCGTCTGTGGTGGTGTTCGTCGGTGCCGCCCCTGTTGTTGTGCATGTCAAGACCTCCACGGCTGCCGTTGTGGTGCGGCGAGTTTCATACTCTTGGCGTTGTCTCGGTTCATCTTTGCCCAATGATGCCGCAAGTGTCCTCCCCAACTTGCTAATCGTTTCCGGTTTCTCCATGGCGGAGTTCCCAGTCAAGGTTCGTGCTAGTCACTCGTTGATGTGGATGCTCCTCTGTTGCGCTGTGGTGCCCGGTACGCACGCCGGTGTGGTGCGTTAGGCTGCTTGTCAAGTCTTGGTATTGTGACCCCTCCACGACTCCCCTCGTCTACTTGTGCCTCTGGTGGTGACGTCCTTCGGTTTGCTAGCTAGGCGTGCCTTGTCTTGTGCGTCTTTTGTTTTGGTTTCTCTTCTTTTAACTCTCTTGTATGGTTTTCGGCCCGGTTTCCCTCGTAAACAGGGTCCAATTGTCTAGGTTTTCGATCTGGTTTTCCTTATAAACTGGACCAATCTCATGGCATTAAGGCCACTCTGAAATATATCCAGGTGGGGAGTCTTTCCCCCCGGTGACCATTTCAAAAAAAAAAAAAGTAAGTTTTCATAATCATTTATCCTCATAAACTAGACTCGGAGTACCAAATATCATTGCATGACCGTAGGAAATTCGTGTGAAATTAGGAAATAGTGCATCAAACGAACTATTGGGGCACCAATTGCGAAAGCTGTAAAGCTGTGCACCGCAGATTCAAGATTCATGGAGATAGGCGGAGAGGGCGCACCGGTGATGTCGCCGGAGACCAGGAGGAGGTGGGGGCGGATGGTGCGAAGGGCAGAGCCGAGGAGGCTCACTAGGTCGGTGGCGCGGTCCGGGTGATAGGCGCTGATGTGGAGGTCGCTGACCTGCACCACCCACGCTACGTCGCCGTCCATGGGGAAGGCCGACCTCGCCACCGCCCCGTCGTCGTCGGCCGCCGTCCATGGGGCAGAAAGCGGCAGGATGAGGAGGAGGAGGGAGAGTATGAGAGGATGCGAGATTTTGGACGCCATCGCTGGGAAGCTCTTGCCGCCGGTGGAAGATCCGGCTGGGATCGGTGCGGCAGGGGATCGTGCGTACGATGGCGTGATACTTAAGGGAAAAAAAACTTGCCGTGATACTTAAGGGGGAAAAAACGATGCCGTGATATTGTTGCGTTTTTTTTAGATGAAGTTGCGTGTGTGTCGTGTCGAAGAGGTTGGTTGGTGCTCGTTCAACTCTATTTTTTCTTTCTTTTTGAGGTTTGGCAGGGACTCTAGTGGGCCGGTGGAAGAGGTTGTTTGTTTACTCGGCCCAGAGGAAATTGCACGAACACCAACTAACTATGGACCTACTCCCTCCGTTTCAAATTACTCGTCGCTGAAATGAATGTATTTAGAACTAAAATACATCTAGATACATCCATACGTGAGACAAATAGTTCGGAACGGAGGGAGTATTTATCACGCACGTCGACGTTTTGCCGGCTCAAGTAGCGCATACTCGGTCTTCCAGTTTTGGGAAGTCAGCATGCATACGACGTCAGTTTTTCTCTCCCCTAAGGCGACCGCCTAGGGTTTCGACATACTCCGGCGCCGCCGCCGGATTTTATCTTCTTCCCCCCGGCGGATCCTCTCTGGTGTACCCTAAGACTCGGGCTGATTAAGGGAAGTCCCTTGTGACCTTACCCGGCCTTGGTTAGTGTGGTACTTCGGGAGATCGACCTAGGGTTTTCGCAGGGCCAGGTAGATCGTTTTGATCATGGCGGCTGGTTCAAGCTCGCAGGGGAGTCAGGGTAAGGAGACGACGGATGAGCTACTTGCCCGGTTGAACTTGTATGAAGAGGAAGACGATGACTTTGTGTGGGAGGAGGAATTGCCGGACCTAGGAGCGCCGGCGAAGTGGCTTGCCATAGCCAGGGTTCATACATCAAGGACCTTCAGCCCTAATGCTCTATATGGGGACATGCGTGCAGCGTGGAATCCTGCGAGAACGGTGGTCTGGAGGAAGATTAAGGACAATTTGTTCACAGCTCAATTTGGTTGCCTTGGGGATTGGAACAAGGCTATGGCCGAGGGGCCTTGGTTGTTCAGAGATCAGGCGGTGATTATGGTTGAGTACGATGGCTTCAAAAATCCTGATAGTATCAAGCTGGACAAGTTGGCAGTTTGGGCACAGATACATCGGCTCCCGGATAACTTCTTAATTGAACCTGCAGTCAGGGGGATGGCATCGCGCATCGGTGAGGTGGAGGAAGTTCAACTTAAACTGCCAGCAGGTTTCTTTGGTGAATTTGTTAGGGACATCAATGCAAAAATTAAGAGGTTTGTGACTTGTAAGAAGGGAGATGAACGAGTTAGATACCAAATAAAGTATGAGAAACTGCCGGTCTTTTGCTTTAACTGTGGCGAGTGCGGGCACTGGCACGAGGAGTGTGGCGATGGCGTTGAAGGAAATATGCCCTAGAGGCAATAATAAAGTTATTATTTATTTCCTCATATCATGATAAATGTTTATTATTCATGCTAAAATTGTATTAACCGGAAACATGATACATGTGTGAATACATATACAAACTTAATGTCACTAGTATGCCTCTACTTGACTAGCTCATTAATCAAAGATGGTTATGTTTCCTAACCATAGACACGTGTTGTCATTTGATTAATGGGATCACATCATTAGGAGAATGATGTGATTGACTTGACCCATTCCGTTAGCTTAGCACTTGATCGTTTAGTATGTTGCTAATGCTTTCTTCATGACTTATACAAGTTCCTATAACTATGAGATTATGCAACTCCCGTTTATCGGAGGAACACTTTGTGTGCTACCAAACATCACAACATAACTGGGTGATTATAAAGGAGCTCTACAGGTGTCTCCAAAGATACATGTTGAGTTGGCGTATTTCGAGATTAGGTTTTGTCACTCCGATCGTCGGAGAGGTATCTCTGGGCCCTCTCGATAATGCACATCACTATAAGCCTTGCAAGCAATGTAGCTAATGAGTTAGTTACAGAATGATGCATTGCGTAACGAGTAAAGAGACTTGCCGGTAACGAGATTGAACTAGGTATTGGATACCGACGATCAAATCTCTGGCAAGTAACATACCGATGACAAAGGGAACAACGTATGTTGTTATGCGGTTTGACTGATAAAGATCTTCGTAGAATATGTAGGAGCCAATATGAGCATCCAGGTTCCGCTATTGGTTATTGACCGGAAACAGTTCTAGGTCATGTCTACATAGTTCTTGAACCCGTAGGGTCCGCACGCTTAAGGTTTCGATGACGGTTAAATTATAAGTTTATGAGTTTTGATGTACCGAAGTTTGTTCGGAGTCCCGGATGAGATTACGAACATGACGAGGAGTCTCAAAATGGTCGAGACATGAAGATTGATATATTGGAAGCCTATATTTGGATATCGAAGTGTTCGGGTGAAATCAGATTTTACCGAATCCGGAGGTTACGGACCCCGGGGCTTAATGGGCCTACATGGGCCCTAGTGGAAGGAGGAGAGGAGGCAAAGGATTGGCGCGCGCCTCCCCTAGTCCGAATAGGACAAGGAGAGGGGGCGCCCCTTCCTTCCTCTCTCCTCCTCCTTCCCCTCTCCTACTCCAACTAGGAAGAAGGAGTCCTACTCCGGTGGGAGTAGGACTCCCCCTTCGCGCGCCCTCCTTGGCCGGCCGCCCCCTCCCCCTTGGCTCCTTTATATACGGGGGCAAGGAGGCACCTCTAGGCACAACAATTGATCTCTTGATCTCTTAGCCGTGTGCGGTGCCCCCCTCCGCCATAGTCCTCGATAATATTGTAGCGGTGCTTAGGCGAAGCCCTGCGACGTAGAACATCAAGATCGTCACCACGCCATCGTCTTGTGGAACTCTTCCCGACATTCTCTGGATCGAGTCGGGGATCGTCATCGAGCTGAGCGTGTGCTAGAACTCGGAGGTGCCGTAGTTTGATTGCTTGATCGGTCGGGCCATGAAGGCGTCGACTACATCAACAGCGTTGCTCTAACGCTTCGCTTTCGGTCACGAGGGTGCGTGGACAACTCTCCCTCTCGTTGCTATGCATCACCATGATCTTGCGTGTGCGTAGGAAATTTTTTGAAATTACTACGTTCCCCTTCAGTGGCATCCGAGCCAGGTTTTATGCGTAGATGTCATATGCACGAGTAGAACACAAGTGAGTTGTGGGCGATACAAGTCATACTGCTTACCAGCATGTCATACTTTGGTTCAACGGCATTGTGAGATGAAGCGGCCCGGACCGACATTACGCGTACGCTTATGCGAGACTGGTTTCACCGTTACGAGCACTCGTTGCTTAAAGGTGACCGGCGGGTGTCTATCTCTCTCACTTTAGTTGAACCGAGTGTGGCTACGCCTGGTCCTTGGGAAGGTTAAAACAACACTAACTTGACGAACTATCGTTGTGGTTTTGATGCGTAGGTAAGAACGGTTCTTGCTCAGCCCGTAGCAGCCACGTAAAATTTGCAACAACAAAGTAGAGGACGTCTAACTTGTTTTTGCAGGGCATGTTGTGATGTGATATGGTCAAGACGTGATGCTATATTTTATTTGTATGAGATGATCATGTTTTGTAACCGAGTTATCGGCAAGCGAGAGCCATATGGTTGTCGCTTTATTGTATGAAATGCAACGCATCTGTAATTGCTTTACTTTATCACTAAGCGGTAGCGATAGTCGTAGAAGCAATAGATGGCATAATGACAACGATGCTACGATGGAGATCAAGGTGTCGCGCCGGTGGCGATGGTGATCACGGCGGTGCCGGAGATGGAGATCACAAGCACAAGATGATGATGGCCATATCATATCACTTATATTGATTGCATGTGATGTTTATCCTTTATGCATCTTATCTTGCTTTGATTGGCGGTGGTGAGGAGTCTGGACTAGGGGTGTCAGGATAGCGAACTATCATCATTGGCCGAACTCCAAGACTATGAAGATACAAGATTAAAGACTTCGTCCCATGTCCGGATGGGACTTTCCTTGGCGTGGAAGGCAAGCTTGGCAATACGGATATGTAGATCTCCTACCATTGTAACCGACTCTGTGTAACCCTAGCCCTCTCCGGTGTCTATATAAACTGGGGGGTTTTAGTCCGTAGGACGAACAACAATCATACCGTAGGCTAGCTTCTAGGGTTTAGCCTCCTTGATCTCGTGGTAGATCTACTCTTGTACTACCCATATCATCAATATTAATCAAGCAGGAGTAGGGTTTTACCTCCATCGAGAGGGCCCGAACCTGGGTAAAAACATCGTGTCCCTTGTCTCCTGTTACCATCCGCCTAGACGCACAGTTCGGGACCCCCTACCCGAGATCCGCCGGTTTTGACACCGACATTGGTGCTTTCATTGAGAGTTCCTCTATGTCATCGCTCATAGGCCCGATGGCTCCTTCGATCATCAACAACGATGCAGTCCAGGGTGAGACTTTCTCCCCGGACAGATCTTCGTATTCGGCGGCTTTGCTGCGGGCAATTCGCAGCCATCTGGAGCAGATCGAAGCTTCGCCCCGCCATCAGTCGATTGGAAGTTTAAATTATCGGCCGACATCCGCGGAGACTTGATCTTCGACGGATTCGAGCCACAGACGAGCGCGCCGCACTGTCACGATGGGCATGATTTAGCTCTGCTGCCGGACAGTGCCCTGGAGGCCGCATAAGAGTCCGCTCCGACCCTTAACTCGAAGCCGACTGCGCCGGTCGAGGATGGGTGGCTAGACACCGCCTCGGGGGCCGCTACCTCTACGGCGATGGAGCCGAATACCGACCTTGTCCCTTGCGAATCTCGTGACTCCGAGGTGCCGGACTCCTCGCCGGACTCCGAACCTCCCGCGCCCCTACCAATCGAATCCGATTGGGCGCCGATCATGGAGTTCACCGTTGCGGACATCTTTCAGCACTCGCCTTTTGGCGACATCCTGAATTCGCTAAAGTATCTCTCTTTATCAGAGAGCCTGGCGGATCACGGTCGGGGCGGTTGAGATGCGCGACGACGAAGAAATTCAAAGCCCACCCACCACCCACTTTGTACCCTTGTCGGCGACCTAACCGACATGCTAGACTTCGACTCCAAGACATCGGCGGTATGGGACGGCGATGCGGAAACGACCAAGAACCAGCGCCTACGGGGCACTGGAAAGCCACCTCGTCATACGATATATACATGGTGGACATCCCAAAGGATGGGAATGGCGATGGAACAGCGGAGGATGAACCCTCCAAGAAACAGCCTAAGCGCCGGCGTCAGCAGCGCCGCTCTAAATCTCGCCACAGCAAAAATGGAGATTCCGGCTCCAGAGACAATAAAACCCCGGACAGTGCCGAAGACAACCCCATCCAGCAAGATTCAGCACAGGAGGATGGAGAAGCCAGCTCTCGTGAGAGAGCGGCAGACAAAGAGGAAGAGGACGATAATTACATGCCTCCCTTCGGAGACGAGGCAAGCCTCGACGAGTTATTGAATTTGTCGTGCCTGAGGATCCCATCGAACAAGAGCGTTTCAAACGCAGGCTTATGGCCACGGCGAGCAGCCTCAAGAAAAAGCAGCAACAGCTTAGAGCTGACCAAGATTTGCTAGCCGATAGATGGACTGAAGTCCTTGCAGTCGAAGAGTACGAACTCGCACGCCCCTCGAAAAGCTACCCCAAACGCAAGTTGCTGCCCCGATTAGAGGAGGAGGCATATAAACCTACATCACCAGCGCACAATACGGCCGACTGGCCACCTCGTGGCCGCGACAGAGAGGCCCCTAGGCCCTCCACTAAAGCCGCACCCCGGCACCGCTCGAAAAGTACAAAGCCACGGGGGAATGCGCCGGACTTGCGAGACATATTGGAGGATAAGGCAAGACAATCAAGATCGATCTACGGATCGCATGAGCGCCCCACGATACGCGACGAAAACCGTCGCGCCGGATACAGCAATTCCAGCCGGGCCGAACACAGTAGACAAAGCTCGCTTGAGCTACGTTGTGATATAGCCCAATACAGAGGCGCTGCACACCCACTATGCTTCACAGATGAAGTAATGCATCAGCAAATCCCCGAAGGGTTCAAACCCGTGAACATTGAATCCTACGATGGCACAACAGACCCCGCGGTTTGGATCGAAGACTATCTCCTTCATATCCACATGGCCCGCGGTGATGATCTTCACACCATCAAATACCTCCCACTCAAGCTTAAAGGACCAGCTCGGCATTGGCTTAACAGCTTGCCAGCAGAATCAATTGGGTGTTGGTAGGACCTGGAAGCCGCATTCCTTGATAACTTCCAGGGCACATATGTGCGACCACCAGACGCCGATGACCTAAGCCACATCATTCAGCAGCCAGACGAATCGGCCAGACAATTCTGGACACGGTTCTTAACAAAGAAAAATCAAATCGTCGACTGTCCGGATGCAGAGGCCCTTGCAGCCTTCAAACACAACATCCGCGACGAGTGGCTTGCCCGGCACCTAGGACAGGAAAAGCCGAAATCCATGGCAGCCCTCACATCACTCATGACCCGCTTCTGTGCGGGAGAGGACAGCTGGCTATCCTGCAGTAACAACCTCAAAAAAAATTCTGGCAGTCCGAATACCAAGGACAGCAATGGCATGTCGCGTCGCAATAAGCACAAACGCCGCGTAACGGCGATATCATCAAGATCGGCGGTCAACGCCGGATTGAGGCTCCACACCGGTCACGAAAAAGCCATTCAAAAGAACCACCGGGTCCATCCAATTTGGACCGAATACTCGACCGCTTCGTGCGGATACGGCACCCAAAAGCCAGCTAATCACACCAACAGGATTGTTGGGTATTCAAGCGAGCAGAGCAAGTTAATTGCGAAAACAATGACAAGGGGCTGCATAGCGATGACGAGGAAGAGACCCGCCCGAACAATAGAGGATGAAGGGTTTCCCCCACAAGTGCGGACGGTGAACATGATATACGCAACCCACATACCCAAAGGGAGCGGAAGCGTGCGCTTCCAGGACGTATCTGGCGATGGAGCGATCGCCCCAAAGTTCAATCCATGGTCCTCTGCCCGATCACTTTTGATCGAAGGACCACCCACAAAGATCCGCCACGGCGGATTATTTGCATTGGTTCTAGACCCAATCGTCGACGGATTTCACCTCACTAGAGTCACGTGGACGGCGGCAAGCACTGAACCTGCTTTATCGGGATACAAGGCGCAAGATGGGCATAGACCCTCAAGGATTAAACCCACAAAGACGACCTTCAAAGCGTCATACCGTGTAGAGGCCAACTATACAGCTCGATTACACTTGAAGTGGTCTTGGATCCCGGATAACTTCCGGCGAGGAGTTAATCTTTGACATAGTCCCGTTCGCAGCGGCTATCATGCATCGCTCGGACGAACCGCATTGTAAAGTTCAATGCGGTGCCGCACCACGATACCTCAAGCTCAAGATGCGGGCCCTCGAGGAGTCATCACGGTCAGCGGAACATCGAACGCTCTCTCCAAACGGAGGAGCATACGGCGGCTCTCGCGGCGGAAGTGCAGAGCAGCCTCTTAAGGCAATTCTTGAGTCCGGCCCTTAAGCGACCGGACACCGTCAAGCGCGCCCGGAGTAACCTACAACAAGACCACCTGGCACGTTCCAAGCACGCATAGCAATGCGGCCCCAACCCCAGCCCTCGCAAAATTGCAAGACCAGTACTATGCATACATCACTACGCTCTGGAGATACCATGGGCAAAGGGGGAGGGGCACGACCACGGCAGGCCCAGAGTGTGGCTCAACCACACCGGGGGCTCCCAAATGGGTCATCATTTTCTTTTTTCTTCCTTTTTTCCTCAGGACTCCATTTACCAGAAGCCCCGTCCGGCAGTAGACCCGCCGAACTCACGATACAACAGCCAGGGAAGCAGAAAACCTACGACGAGTATCCAGGTGGTCTCCATTACGAGCATTATACCTATTTTATACACCATTCCGCAGCCTACCTCTGGAGGGGGACATGTTAAATAGTCCCACCCCTTGCTTATCGTACTATTTGTATCGTTCTGCATTCATGGCAGTATTTTTTGAATAAACAATGCATCGCTTTTTGCCTACCATTGCATTCCTTTTTTATACATATGTTCACTTATGACATGTTGCATCCATACACTTTGGTATGGCTAAATACACCAGGGGCTTAAGTTCCCCATATTATGGTGTGATAAGTACGAACACTTTCACAAGTGCCGCACCCCGAACTTATAGCATTATATGCATCGGCTCCGAATCATGTCTTGGGTCAATAGTTGGGTTTGCCCGGCTCCCATGTTTTGGTACCTTACGTTCCGTTATATCGGCTAAGGTAGCGCTGGGAGAACCACTGCGATTGTGCCCAGTTGAGCTGGGTGAGCACCTCAGTGGAGAAAGATAAAACTGACCATCATGATAAGGCGAGAGTCGGTCGCTGTTCGAGAGGTTTTTTCGAGTCCCTAAAGACTTATGCCGCTTAAAACGAGGAACCAGCTTTGTCCGCCCAGCGTGGATAGCGCCCAATTGACCTTCCGAACACTAGGGGCTTCACCAAATTTAAAATTATAGAATTCTATGGCTAAGTGAGAGTGTTCAAGCATTATAAGTCCGGTTGCCTCGTTCGTTGTGTTGGCGCCTCCTAGAAGGACCCAAAATGGGAACAAGAGCGCTCAAGTTTATCCCGAACACCCCAAAGACTCGTGGCATGGGGCTGAAGCCAACGACTTGCCATCCCTCGATTTGATAAGCGGCCGCACAAAAGGTAATATTTTAAATTAACGGCGTTGCTTAGCGCATATGAACAAAGTTTTCAGCGACAACATAACAAAATCGAGTCTACTCAAAAATTACATCTTTGGAGCATTCACCCGCAATAATGCGGGCACCCTTCAGGACACCCTTATAATACATCTCGGGCGTGCGATACTCCTTGCCCGGCGGTGGCGCGTCCGTCACAAGCTTCTCGGCATCCTTCTTGCCCCAGTGCACCTTAGCGCAGGCAAGGGCCCGACGGCACCTTCAATGCAGGCGGACTGCTTTATGACGTCAACCCATGGACAGGCGTCCACCAGCCGCCGCACTAGACCGAAGTAGCTCCCAGGCATGGCTTCTTTGGGCCACAACCAAACTATGAGGCCCTTCATGGCCTGTTCGGCCACCTTGTGGAGCTCGACCAGCTGCTTCAGCTGGTCGCTCAGGGGCACCGGATGTCCGGCCTCAGCATATTGAGACCAGAACACCTTCTCCGTCAAGCTCCTCTCCTCGGCTCTGTAGAAAGCGGCAGCATCGGACACGCTACGGGGCAGATCTGCGAACGCTCCTGGGGAGCTCCAAATTCGGGTAAGTAACAGGTAATTCACTTTTACATGCTTGCTTTGCATGAAGAATGCCTTACCCGCCGCTATCTTCTTTACTGCCTCGATCTCCTGGAGGGCCTTTTGGGCTTCGGCCTTAGCGGCTTTGGCACTCTCAAGAGCCGACGCAAGCTCGGACTCTCGAGTCTTCGAGTCATGCTCCAAACTCTCGTGTTTTTTCACGAGAGCCTGGAGCTCTTGTCGTACCTCCGCCACCCGCGCCTCCTGCTTCTCTCGCTCGGCGCGTTCCGCAGCCGCATTGCGTTCGGCCGCGGACACCGCCTCCTTCAGGGTCGCCACCTCATTCGTAGCCCCTGGAGTACCCACGTTATTCTTGTCATTTTTTCTTGCAACCAAATCCTTTTCTATAAGGTACAACTTTAATAAGGTGTTACTCACCTTCCTTGTCCTCGAGCTGCTTCTTGGCACGGCCGAGCTTGATCTCGGACCACTCGAGGCTCTGCTTCAAGGAATTGACCTCCACAGTCAGTGCGGTAGAGGTCAGCAGCGCAGCCTGCATTCCCACAATTGACATATTTTTGTTAGACTCCTGCGTATATCTTTTTAGATCCTCAGTCCGGCTTTTCTTTCCGAACACCGAACCGAGCATCAGGGGCTACTGTCTATGCGGTACTATTTTACATATCTTAAAAATTCTTACCTCAAAGCCTGTTAGAAGGCTGCTGCAGGCTTCGGTCAGCCCGCTTTTGGCGAGCTGAACCTTCTGAATCACCGCACTCATGACAGTGCGGTGTTCCTCGTCGATGGAAGCGCCGTTGAGCGCCTCCAACAAGTTATCCGGCGCCTCCGGTTGGACGGAGGCCGCCGGCGTCACAGTCTTGCCCTTCGTACGAAGGGGCTGCCCGCCGGACTCCGGAATCACTGAAGGGTCCGGTATGGAGTCTGGTCCAAAGTTTGGGAGTTGCCCTGCGGCACCTCCGGGGCCTCCTCCTCCTGGCGGGTCCCCTTCTGGGACCCTACCTCGGTGTCGTCTGCGTCACGGGGGGAGGAGGCGGTCGGAAGTGAAGCGCTATTCACATCCGACAAACCCAAGGACCCGCTCGACGAAGCGGGAAGATCGTCCTTGGGCGGACTACAGGGTTGTATGCGGCGTTAGAAGACACTATGTGACAAAAAGAAAAATTATGAGTTATTCAGGAGTCCGGACACTTACGATCTCGCCAGGGGCTTGGCTCTCGAGGGCCACTCCTCTTCGCCGTCGTCGGCGTTGGTGGGACAGTCCGGAGGAAGGGTCCTTCCCTTCTTGGACCCTTCGGCCTCCCCCGTTGGGGAAGCCTTCCTCTTCTTCTCTCCCCCAGCTGGGGGAGAGGCCTCTTTCTTCTCCTCCTCGTCCTCGTGGGAGGAGTCCGCCTCGGAGTCATCGGACGATGAGTCCGATAACACCTGGCGCCGGGAACTCCTCCGAGTTCCCGTGGCCTTCTTCTTGGCCTTCTTCTCCGACACCACGTAAGGCGCCGAGACCAGCAGCCCTGTCAAACGGGCATTCGCTGGGTCTTCTGGAAGGGGAGCCGGACAGTTAACCTGTCCGGACGTCTTCTGCCAGGCCTGTTAAAGGTAATGGGAGTTTAGATCCCACATAGAGTCAAACTATGGAAAGCAAGTGTCCCGTAGAGGATAATATAGCTTACCTCGCCAGCCGGACGCTGCGAGCTGAATCCGCGATCTTCGGTAGCGGATGCGGGTGCCTCGGCGCCCTTGAACAGCACCCTCCAAGCCTCTTCGTACGTAGTGTCGAAGAGCCCGCTCAAAGTCTGGTGCTGTGCCGGATCGAACTCCCACAAATTGAAGTACCGCTGTTGGCAGGGGAGAATCCGGCGGATGAGCATGACCTGGATTACGTTGACAAGCTTGAGCTTCTTGTTCACCAGGGTTTGGAGACAGGGTTGGAGTCCGGTCGGCTCTTGAATCGCCCCACAATAGGCCCTTCTCTTTCCGGAGGTGAGCAGCGTGGGGATGCAGATCTGAATTGGGGGCGCTGCCCATCCGAGTCACGCTGGCTCGGTGATGTAGAACCACCCCGATTGCCACCCTTTGATGGTTTCCACGAAGGAGCCCTTGAGCCAGGTGAAGTTGGGCATCTTGCCCACCATGGCGCCTCCGCACTCCGCTTGGCTGCCCCCCACTACCTTCGGCTTAACATTAAAAGTCTTTAGCCATAAGCCGAAGTGGGGCTGGATGCAGAGGAAAGCCTCGCACACGACGATAAATGCCGAGATGTTGAGGATAAAATTCGGGGCCAGATCATGGAATTCCAGGCCATAGTAGAACATGAGCCCCCGGACAAAGGGGTGGAGTGGGAAGCCCAGTCCGTGGAGGAAATGGGGAAGGAATACCACCCTCTCATGGGGCCTGGGGGTGGGGATGAGCTGCCCCTCGTCGGGGAGCCGGTGCGCGATATCGCTGGACAAGTATCTGGCCTTGCGCAGCTTTTTGATGTGCCCCTCCGTGACGGAGGAGGCCATCCACTTGTCTCCCGCTCCAGACATGGTTGGAGAAGGTTGAGGTGGGATGTGCGGGCTTGGGCGCTAGAGCTTGAGTGCGCGGAGATGGATAAGCAAAGGAGGAAGAAGGCGTAGGTAAAAAGGTGGATCCTTATCCCCTTATATATGGGCGGACGAAACTATGCGTCCCCACCAGCCCGGTAAAACTCGCTTATCTCCCAAGCGCCGCAATCAATGGCATGGTTGGGTTACCCACGTCCGTATTGATGAGAATCCTGGAATAAGGGGACACGATCTCTGCTTTGACAAGACGTGCCATGGAAACCGCTTTGCTAAACGCGCTGAGGTGGAACAATAAAAACAATTCGAGTAAAGGCTTGGCCGTGGCGTGACGTCATGCCACGAAATATGTTAGCAGATTGAAGTTGTGTAAATACTATTCTCTCTACGGTGGCATGTGGAATTTATTTTGCAGAGCCGGACACTATCCTGGTGTTCACAATCTTCTATGAATTATTTGGAGGAGGAACCCACCTTGCAATGCCGAAGACAATATCTGCGCCGGACTAAATCGTCATTGAAGCCTGATGCGAGGGCTCTTGAGGAGTCTGGACTAGGGGTGTCCGGATAGCCGAACTATCATCATTGACCGGACTCTAAGACTATGAAGATACAAGATTGAAGACTTCGTCCCGTGTCCGGATGGGACTTTCCTTGGCGTGGAAGGCAATCTTGGCAATACGGATATGTAGATCTCCTACCATTGTAACCGACTCTGTGTAACCCTAGCCCTCTCCGGTGTCTATATAAACCGGGGGTTTTAGTCCGTAGGACGAACAACAATCATACCATAGGCTAGCTTCTAGGGTTTAGCCTCCTTGATCTCGTGGTAGATCTACTCTTGTACTACCCATATCATCAATATTAATCAAACAGGAGTAGGGTTTTACCTCCATCGAGAGGGCCCGAACCTGGGTATTTGATACTGGTTCTGTTGCTAATATTTGCAACTCGAAACAGGGACTACGGATTAAGCGAAGATTGGCTAAGGACGAGGTGACGATGCACGTGGGAAATGGTTCCAAAGTCGATGTGATCGCGGTCGGCACGCTACCTCTACATCTACCACCGAGATTAGTTTTAGACCTAAATAATTGTTATTTGGTGCCAGCGTTAAGCATGAACATTATATCTGGATCTTGTTTGATGCGAGACGGTTATTCATTTAAATCATAGAATAATGGTTGTTCTATTTATATGAGTAATATCTTTTATGATCATGCACCCTTGAAGAGTGGTCTATTTTTTTTGAATCTCTATAGTAGTGATACACATATTCATAATGTTGAAACCAAAAGATGCAGAGTCGATATTGATAGTGCAACTTATTTGTGGCACTGCCGTTTGGGTCATATTGGTGTAAAGCGCATGAAGAAACTCCATACTGATGGACTTCTGAAATCACTTGATTATGAATCACTTGGTACTTGCGAATCGTGCCTCATGGGCAAGATGACTAAAAGGCCGTTCTCCTGAATGACAGAACTCTTCCCCGACATTCTGCTGGATCAGAGTCCGGGGATCATCATCGAGCTGAACGTGTGCTAGAACTCGGAGGTGCCGTAGTTTCGGTGCTTGATCGGCCGAGCCGTGAAGACGTACGACTACATAAACCGCGTTGCTCTAACGCTTTCGCTTTCGGTCTACGAGGGTACGTGTACAACACTCTCCCCTCTCGTTGCTATGCATCACCATGATCTTGTGTGTGCGTAGGAATTTTTTTGAAATTACTACGTTCCCCTTCAGGCGTTCATGATGAAACTAAGTTTGAGTGGGGCGAGTTTGTTTTGGCTGATAATGTCCGCTACATGCAATAAGGAAGAGGGGGTTTTGGGAGTCAGAGGGGCCGAGGAGGTCCAAGGAACGCTGGAGGAAGAGGCAGGGGCGAGAGCAGTACAACCCAGCCCAGAGTTGGCGTTTCAACGCACACCAAAAAGAGCCACGCAATGAGGTAGACGGCAGGACGCAAGGGCAGATATGGCACCGTCTCCTGGAGGTTCCGGGCCAGGGGAGACGCATGCGATGATAGACGCGGCTGACGCAATGGCAGTGGTAGCAACGGTGGGAAGCAACAAGAGACAGTCTGCAGAAAACCAACACCTTCAGTCCACCGTTAGAAAAGATGTTGTGGCTCCGGGGAGCTCTACAGAACTTGTACTATATGAAAAGGCTGAGGAGGTTCCATCGCTGCCGCTTGTCTATGTCTCGCCACGGAAGGAAGTGAAACGGCCCAAGAAGGATGATCAAAGATCGGCGGCCTCCCCGGTGGAGGACCGCCGGGAGCAATGAATCTGTTATGCTGGAATTGTCGGGGTATAGGCAACGCCCCGACAATTCAAGAGCTGCGCGAATTGGCGCAAAAGTTTGCCCCTAGGGTACTATGCATAGTTGAAACTCAGATTTCTGGAGTTAAGGCTGAAAGTTTGGCAAGTACTTTAGGTTATGATAACGCTTTTGCTGTTGATTCCTCTGGTAGAAGTGGAGGCTTGGCTATGTACTGGAATAATGAAATAAAGATTGAAAATTTGGGCTATTCGAGGTATCACATTGATGCTAAGGTTATTAATCTGGGTGGGGCTCCATGGAGGCTTTCATGTTTCTATGGGGAGGCTCAGGCCCATCTGCGTCATCAAACATGGGACACGATGAAGAATATGGCAAGTCTGCATGATATGACTTGGGTTTGTATTGGTGACTTTAATGAGGTGCTTCGTCATGATGAGCACGGTGGAGTTGGCACGAGAAGCTAATCACAGATACAAGGGTTCTGAGATGCAATTGATGTTTGTGGCCTAGCTGACTTGGGATTCAGTGGCACAAGATGGACATTCGAGAAAAAAGTGACCGGTGGCACTTATACGCGGGTTCGGTTGGATAGAGCTTTGGGGTCGGTCGAATGGTGTGGACTTTTTCCCCAGGCAGGAGTGGAACATCTAACAGCAGCCACGTCGGACCATAGTCCTATATTACTAAGCCTAACACCGGCTCAGGGGAGGAAGGTGGACAGGGTGTTTCCATACGAGGTCATGTGGGATATGCATGAAGATTTAAAACCGACCGTTCGATCTGCATGGGAGCCCAATGGTGACCATCTAACGGTTGAGGAGGTGCATAGGAATCTTGATGACCTAGCACAGAATCTAGGCGAGTGGTCGAGGATGACCTCTGGAAGTGTTCGAGGCGAAATTAGAAAACTTAAAAAAGAGCTCGAGCGATTGCGAAACCAACCACAAAGAACGGGGCCGTCACATGTTGAGGTTAAGACAAATGATAGGCTGATTGAATTATATTTGCGGGAAGAGATAATGTGGCGACAGCGGTCATGGGTGCAATGGTTGGCGGAAGGGGATCGAAACACACACTTTTTTCACATGAGGGCTTTGATGCGGAGGAGAAAGAATTTGATAAAAGCTCTACAGAAGCCAAGCGATCAGGTAACCGATGATCCAACGGAGATGGAGCAGCTTGCTCTTGAATTTTATAAGAATCTATATACGTCGGAGGGCATCCAAGGTTTGCAAGAAGTGCTTGAGCATGTTCCAGTAAAGGTGACTGCAGCGATGAATGCAAGCTTGTTGGCTCCATATGATGGGAAAGAGGTCAAATCAGCCCTGTTTCAAATGTTCCCAACGAAGGCGTCGGGTCCAGACGGATTCCCGGCGCATTTCTTTCAGCGGCATTGGGATGTATGTGGTGAAGCGGTCACCCAGGCTGTGCTTGCTATTGTTAATGGAGAGGAAAGCCCTGAGAGGCTCAATGATACATTACTGGTTTTAATCCCCAAGGTAACAAATCCCGTCTTACTTTCACAGTTTCGCCCCATAAGTCTATGCAATGTCTTTTACAAGATTGCCTCCAAGGTGTTAGCGAATCGTCTGAAGGTTGTGTTGCCTGATATTATATCCGAAGAGTAGTCTGCATTTGTGCCTGGTAGGCTTATTACGGATAACATTATTTCAGCATATGAATGCCTTCATTTATGAAGAGGAATAGATCCAAATCTAACAGTTTCTGTGCTCTAAAGCTAGACATGATGAAGGCTTATGACAGAGTGGAGTGGCCCTATCTCAGTGCTATTATGGAGAAACTTGGTTTCACGCCACAATGGGTTAAGGTTATCATGACTATGATTAGTTCAGTATCTTTTTCAGTAATGTTCAATGGTGTCAAATCAAAGGTGTTCAAGCCTACACGTGGTATTCGACACGGAGATCCGATCTCACCGTACCTTTTCTTGTTGGTAGCAGAGGGCCTTTCGTGCCTCCTAAAGTCTCAGAACCAGTCATCCTAGCTCAGCGGCATTAAGGTGGCACCATCGGCTCCGGCGGTGAACAATCTTTTATTTGCGGATGATAGCCTGCTGTTTTTCAGGGCAAGTGTTGACGGAGCAGAATCAGTTTCAAACCTATTGGATACATATTGCAATGCATCAGGACAGAGAGTTAACAGGGATAAGTCATCCATCTTTTTTAGCAGGGGATGCCCAGAAATAGTATGGACTGCTGTGAAGGGTTTTTTGCAAGTGCCAAATGAATCACTCAATGACAAATATCTGGGAATGCCATCTGATGTGGGGCACTCCAAGAAAGGTATGTTCAAATACCTGAGTGACCGAGTCTGGAATAAGGTGAAAGGATGGATGAGCAAGTGCTTGTCGGCAGGAGGAAAGGAGGTGCTAATAAAGTCGGTAGCTCAAGCTATCCCAGTTTTTTCCATGTCGTGTTTTAAGTTGCCAAGAGGTCTTTGTGATCACATAAAGACTATCATCAGAAAGTTCTGGTGGGGATGTAAACAAGGAGAGCGCAAACCAGCATGGGTTTCATGGGATGTGATGACGAGGCCAAAATATTTGGGGGGCCTAGGATTCAGAGATATGGAATTGTTCAATCTCGAGCTGCTGGCCAGACAGGCCTGGAGGATACTGCATGAACCGGCCACTTTAAGTGCAAGATTATTGAAGGCCTATTATTTCCCTGACTCATCAATTCTTGAGGTTGAGCTGGGTTCTCATCTATCTCAAATATGGCGTGCAATTCTAGAGGGGCGAGATGTGTTGCAACAGGGAATAATCAGAAGGATTGGCAATGGCTTATCTACACGCATCTGGGAGGACAACTGGATTCCCAAAGAAACAGCTCCAAAACCAATTGCATCACTAGTGGCGACACCTCCCAGGAGGGTATCCGATCTGCTGTCTCCGGCCACCACCTCATGGAATGAAACCTTAGTGCATTCAGTTTTCTTACCCTTCGATGCTGAAGCGATCCTAAAGATCCCAATGTGCACACGAAATACGGAGGACTTTTGGGCTTGGAACCCGGACAGGAAGGGCAGGTTTACAGTCAGTCCGGCATACAAGCTCCTAGTATCAACAAAACTTCAAAGAGAAGCTTGGCTAGAAGGACGGGGTGATTCATCATCAACTGCTAGAGAAGAGGAAGCTTGGGGCCGTCTATGGCAGCTGAAAGTCCCATCAAAGATTAGAGTTTTTCTGTGGCGACTCGCTCGTCACTCCATACCAACTACGGATGTCCTACATAGACGGAATATGGCAACGCAGAGTGCGTGTCCGCTGTGTGGGTGCCAAGACTCGTGGAGACATGCTCTATTGTCATGCACTATGTCGAGGTGCATCTGGGCCTTGTCGGATGAAACCCTTGTGTCGCAGATGACAGGGAATGAGGAACCTCATGCGAAGAACTGGTTGTTTGAACTTCATGAGACATTAGACCACGTGAGCTTCACGAGAATGGTCGTTACTTGGTGGGCTGTTTGGTACGCGAGGCGAAAGGCAATTTATGAACATTTGTTCCAAAACCCACACCAGACACTATCTTTTGTAGACTATTATCTTCAGGAGCTACAACAAATCCCAGCTGCTAAACTAAAAGTGCACGTACTTGAAGTTTCAGGGCAGCAGCGCCATTGGAACCCATCTCCTGTTGGGGTTGGTAAAAATCAATGTGGATGGTGCACTAGCAAGGCACAGACGAGTGGGAGTGGCTGCTGCAGTCTGTCGAGACTCCAACAGTAATTTTTTGGGCTCGTCAGCAGTTGTCTTTAAAGGAATTAGAGACCCTCTTATATTGGAAACATACGCTTGTCGAGAAGGCCTATCTTTGGCGGAGGATCTCTACGAGCAGAATATCATGGTAGCCTCAGTCTGCCAAGGTGTGGTGCAAGATATCAATGAAGGCACAGGGGGTGCCAATGCGGCTGTTATACATGAAATCATAGATCGTAGAGCTAGTTTCTCTTCTTGCTCGTTTGTTTTTGAGCGAAGGAACAATAACTTCGAGGCTCATAATCTCGCTAAATTCGCTTGTAATTTAGATATAGGGAGGCATATTTGGTTGGGCACTCCTCATGACCCAATCCGTGTACCTATGAACATTGTTTTGAATCAATAAAGCGAGCGAGATTTCTCAAAAAAAAAAAATCCAGTTTTGGGAAAGACCGAGTTTCTTTGTTTTTCCTTTGGTTTTTATTTTTTAATTATGGTTGTATTTATTTTCCTATTTCTGTTTTCTTTTCATTTTCATGTTTGTTTTTTATTTTATTTTTATTTTTTACTTTTAGTTTTCCTTTTCTTCTTTTTTCTTTTTCATTATTATTTGTATTTCCTTTTTCTTTTTCACATTCTTTTTCATTTGACGATTTTTTTTTCAGATTCGTATCATGAACAATTTTTTGTTCATCAAATTCAAAAAATAAAAAAATAAAAAATGTTCAACAAATTCAGAAATGTTCACCAAATTTAAAATTTGTTCGCCACTTTCAAAATTTGTTTATCAAATTCAAATAAAATTCATTGATTCAAAATGTGTTCATCAAATAAAAAAATATTCATCACAATTCAAAAAAGGTTCATGATTCAAAATTTGTTCGCAAAATACAAAAAATGTTTGTTAAAATTCTAAAAACTGCTGGTATGAACCCCAATAGGTTCATGATTCAAAACCCGCCACTCCCCAATAGGGGACCCAAAAAGCGGACGCGTGCGGAGTGGCAGGTTTTGAATAGGTGTAAACCCCAATAGGGTAACCAAAAGCGGGTGCGTGGGGAGTGGCATGTTTTGAATCATTAAAATCATGAACCTATTCCAAATGTGTTCATAAAATACAAAAAATTGTTCCGTAAAATAGGGAACCTATTGAGGTTTACACCTACTCTTCATGTTTGTTGCACAAAACACTCCTATGGTGTGAACCCATTGCAGTAAGCTAATCCATCATTTAATTATATTAACCTGATTCCCGAAGACTTGGACTCCACTTATAAGTGCACACGTGACAAAGAAAAACCTATGACATTAGACGACCTAGAATAACTGTCAATATTCTTATTTTAGTTGCTCGTTACATTTTTTGGTTCAAAACTTAACATTTAGAAGAAGAAAAAAATGGAAAATTAGTAAACTGTATATATATACCCAATACTGATTTGAGGACTTTTTATCTTATTTGGACATGTTTTATAGATATTGGCAGTTTTTGGCTCAATCTATTTTTCTTTCAAGAACAATATTTTCAAGAAAAATGAAAAGAGCCAACAAATAATATATGAAGCATGTATTGATTTGGAAAAAAATCAAATAATTTAACCATAGTTTGTGGGGAGATTGGATTTTTTTAGTCCAAGTTGACTAACTTGGCATGTTTTTGCCACATGTGCACTTACAAGCTGGACCCACCTATTAGTGATCATGTGAACATAATCAAATGGTGAACTAGATCTAGAGGCAACATATTATCCCAATAGATGGTGTTCTGTGCTACAAACCAGAAAAGTAGGTGTTTCATGCAAATCTGAGCTCAATAGTTAGTGGTTTATGCAAGTTCCTTATTAGGGCCAAGATAGTATTTACAGTTGACACAAAATATCACTCGCCTCTTCCTGTGGGAGCTATTTCACGCTCGTACCAATTTCTATAATAACCTCATCCATGACGCTCTTTCCTTGCACGTCTTAGTGGGCCGACCGAGTGGAGCGATTTTGGGAAATTTGTATGGTCCAGTTTTGTCTGGTTTTAGAATCTTAAGTGGGAATTTTCTTTTGTTTTTTTCTTAATGATTTCATGGTTTTCGGCGGTTTTCTTCAGTTTTCATCTGTTTTCTTTTATTCTTTATCTTTTCTATTATTTTTTTAATGCACAACTACATTTTTAACACGTTGTACATTATTCCTATCCATCTAGAATACTTATTAACACATGTTGAATATTTTCATTAAAATTATGTAAATACAAGTTCTGAACATTTTTTGCATACATGTTAAAAAATTCAATGCAGGTTGAAATCTGTTCCTATGGTCCAAAAACATTTTTAGAAATTACATAGATATTTTTTAAATGGCATGCCATATTTTTGGAATGTGTGAATAATTTTTAAAATGTCATGTGCATTTTTGAATGGCACAAAACATTTTTTCTGAAGTACTTGATTTTTTTTACATTGTATAAATATTTCTTTTAATGTCACACTTGAACATTTTGTAAATGTCACAAACAATTTTTTGAATGCCATCAACATTTTTGAAAGAAAACCACGCTAACAAAATATTCATAGGACGTTAACATTTTTCAAACTTGTTTTTTAACGAAGTAATTTATGTTTTTGGAAACATGTATTCAATATATTTCGAAAATTTCAAAAAATAAAAATACAAACAGTTAATAACAACGAGAAAAAATGGACTAACATGCAGGAAGCTACTTAAGCTAGCCCAATAGTAACGAGGGGAAGGCGGACCTTGAGGCGAGACCTCCTTTATGGTCGCTATAATCGACATATTGAAAATATGGCCTAGAGGTACTAATAAATGTTATTATTTATTTCTGTAAGACTAGCTCAAGCCTTGCATGATGGTCAAGTTTTCTTGATCATGTGAATAGTTAAAGTAACAAGGATGCCGAGAACTTTGAGAAACATTATTGGAAGACACTCGTGTTGAACAAACCCAATTGATTGTCATACTACGAGATCATATCGTCACGAGTTATTATCATAATTACATAGATGTTAACATATGTATAATTCCTTAGACCAGAGAGTATCAAGTACCTTCATACCAGATGGTGTGATTTGGGGTTCGTCAAACATTACCCATAACAGGGTGATCATAACGGCAATTTTCAGGTACATCAGAAATATATGACAAGGGACTTGATGGCTTTAGACTGGAATTTGCTCATCTGAATACGGAGAGATATTCTTAGGTCAGAAATTGCCATGGTAGAAAATGTCATTAAAAATATAGAATGAAAAATAAAAAAATATGAACACATTGACATGGAAGATACATAATAAAAAATGACATGGTATTTTAATTAAAAATTATCATGTGCTATATAAGAGTAGGGTTAATAGTATAGCCAACTGTTGGCTGTGTAAACATGTCATGTCATCAAGAGTTAACACTATTAATTACTCATACAATAAGGCTGACTATAAGATTATGACTTTTTTTCACTTTCTCTCTATCTCTTTCCTCTCATTAAACGTTTTTACTTAGCTCTTGCATGAGAGTCCACTTCTTCACTTTTTATTTCTCTCTATCCCCGATCTTTTGTATTTCTTAGTGAATACGCTTCACAACATATCATTTCATTGATAGGTGGAAAGAAAGAGTTTTCGTACGGGGCAGCCTCACAGACGTACACGATCAGGCGTCTGGGAGGGTGCAACAATGAGCAGGGCAAGGAGGATGCTCAGCCTCAATACAAAAGATCAGGTTACATGTATGATGCTAGCTAATCCCTTGGCACCCGCCTTGGCCCAGAGGCAAGCGCCTTCCTTGATGGCTAGGACCAGATCATCGGTGGAAGGTTGTAGGCTGTCGAAGTGGCCGCGTTGCCATGCTTCTAGATGGCCCAGGCAGCCAATGCGACGATGGAGTTGAGGCATTTACGCAGGCAGCACGAGGATGTCTCAGCCGCCAGATATCACACTGCGAAGAAGTTCATTGCACCATCCATTGGAGGGCCAGTGAGCCGGCACCATGAGAGAATCTCATGCCAGGTGATCCGGGAGAACACGCAACTAGAGAGTAGGTGGTATATGGACTCCGTCTCCTGGGAACAAACGATGCAGATGGGGTCTTGGGTAAGGCCATGGCGCGCGCGGCTCTCCGTCGTCCAGCATCGGTCGAGGGACGCAAGCGAGAGAAAAACCTTGTTGTTGAAAGGGGCCCAACTTGTTGGCGGCCAGTGGCAGAGGCAGGGGACGAGCAAGGGCCTACCCTCCCCCGGCGTATATGTAACTACCGAGAGAATTGCAGGTACACATGTACTTGCCCCCCCTCAATCTCAGCCTATATCTACTGCCCCTATAAAAGCACGAAGCACGGAGATCCAAAACAATAATGGCCATACATGCCTATCATCCAACTCTCAACATACCTTCCATCTTTAGCGCTAATTGCAATTAGCGCACGACTGCACCTCCCCAAATGCCAGCCCACCACTCCCATCGGTTATCCTCTCTAACCCCCTCCCCCGTCATTACTGTTCACCTCGCTGCCTAATCCACTCCTCGTTCAAAGCCTCCATCCATCACAACCGAATAGAGTCTCTGCTCTGTGCCGGTTGCCACACGCCGTGATTCCTCCCCGCAGCCGCAGTCGTTAGCTCCCCCAGTCCGCCGAACACTCGACGTCGCCGTATCACGCAGCTGCGAGGTTCTATGGCGGAGATGCCGCCGGACGCTCAACGTCGCCGCCTGAAAGTGCAACTAATCCCTGGGTGGTTTTGGTAATTCATAACAACCTTTAGCTCACTTAACTAATATCCATTCAAGTTAAATATTTCAAAAAGTTCAATGATTGGCATGGCGTGAACTAGAGATGTGGACCCCTCACAATGCTAAGGACAAATATTGGCAGAGGCTCAAGACTATTCATTTTCATTTTAGTGATCCAAGATCACATTGAGTCCATAGGAAAGCCAATACTATTAAAAGGGGATGAGGTGTTGCTTAATGGTCTACTTGCTCAAAGTGCTTAGTGATATAGCTCCAAATCCCTCAACCACTTTCTCATTTCCACATTTGTCCAAAACCTAAAGTCAAACTCGACCCCACTGATTTGATCTATCCGACGCCACCGAGTTCATTTGACATAGCCATAGCCAGAAACCCTAATCAATTCGGTCACACCGATACGGCTCTCGGTCTCACCGAGATGGCATTGCAAACTCTCTGTTTCCCTTCATAACATTTTGGTCTCACCGAAATGAGCGATCCCACCAAGTTTGCATTGCAAACTCTCTATTTCCTTTTTGTAACATTTCGGTCGCACAGAAATGAGCGATCGGTCCCACCAAGTTTGCTTGACCAACTCTTTGTTTGATCATTTGCTGAAATCAGTCTCACCGAGTTCATGCGATCGGTCTTACCGAGATGAGGTTTTGCACTAGGCCTAGCACATCGGTCCCACCGATTTGATCTCGTCGATCCCATCGAGATTCCTAACGTTCACATTTTGAACTAAATCGGTCTCACTGAGTTCCTCTATTCGGTCTGACCGAGTTAGGTCAAATGTGTCTAACGGTTAGATTTTGTGTGGAGGCTATATATACCCCTCCACCCCCTTCTCCATTTGTGAGAGAGCCATCAGAACTTGCCTACATTTTCACTACTCATTTTCTGAGAGAGAACCACCTACTCATGTGTTGAGACCAAGACATTCCAATCCAACCACAAGAATCTTGATCTCTAGCCTTCCCCAAGTTGCTTTCCCCTAAAATCATCTTTCCACCATAGCCAAATCTGAGAGAGAGAGAGTTGAGTGTTTGGGATACTATCATTTGAAGGACAAGAGCAAGGAGTCCATCATGAACACACCATCTATTACCTTTTGGCGAGTGGTATCTCCTAGATTGGTTAGGTGTCACTTGGAAGCCTCCGTCTAGATTGTGGAGTTGAACCTAGGAGTTTGTAAGGGCAAGGAGATTGCCTACTTCATGAAGATCTACTCAAGTGAGGCAAGTCCTTAGTGGGCGATGGCCATGGTGGGATAGACAAGGTTGCTTCTTCGTGGAGCCTTCATGGGTAGAGCCCTCCGTGGACTCGTGCAACAGTTACCCTTCATGGGTTGAAGTCTCCATCAACATGGATGTACGATAGCACCACCTACGAAGCCACGCCAAAAATCTCCATGTCTACATTGCGTTTGCCTTATCCAAACCCTTCTCTTTACCTTCATATGCAATGTTTTACTTTCTGCTGCCACACTCTTAGAATTGCATGTGTAGGTTGATTGCTTGACTTGTGTTAAGTCCTTAAAATCTGCCAAGACTTAAAATTGAGAAAAAGCTAGATTTTTATTTTTGCAAGTAGTCTAATCACCGCCCCCCTCTAGACCTACTTTCGATCCTACAAGTGGTATCAGAGCTTTGGTCTCCATTTGCCTTGATTTCCCTAGCTTTTGGTGATCATAGCCTTGGTTTCACAACCTAGGCGAGTATGGCGTCTAGCGAGGGAAATTACCACCATAGAGGTCCTTACTTTGATGGTACTAATTTTGCTAGTTGGAAGCATAAGATGAAAATGCATATTCTTGGACATAACCCCGCTGTTTGGGCTATTGTGTGTATTGGTTTGCAAGGTGAATTCTTCGAGGATGGAAGAGAACCAAATCGTGAAGCAAATGCGGAAGAATTGAAGATGTTGCAATACAATGCACAAGCTTGTGATATCCTCTTCACTGGATTGTGCCCCAAAGAATTCAACAAAATCAGCTGTCTTGAGAATGCAAAGGAAATTTGGGATACTTTGGTTGACATGCATGAAGGTACCAAGTCCGTCAAGGGATCCAAATTGGATGTACTTCAAAGTCAACTTGACAAGTTCAAAATGAAGGATGGTGAAGGAGTCGCTGAAATGTACTCTAGGCTCGCTCTCATCACAAACGAGATTGCCGGCTTAGGAAGCGAAGAGATGACAGGCAGATTCATCATCAAGAAGATCCTAAGAGCCTTGGCTGGAAAATATGATACAATGTGCACCTTGATCCAAATGATGCCCAATTACAAATATCCCAAGCCAACTGAAGTCATTGGAAGAATTGCTGCTCATGAGATGTCACTCAAGGATAAGGAAGAGCTTCACAACAAGTCTAGTGGTGCTTATAAAGCTTCATGTGATGCTCCAGCCACATCAAGTGAAAAGCAAGTCTTCAATTAAGAATTGAGCTTAATGGTGAAGAACTTCAACAAATTCTACAAGAGTAGAAGCAAAGAGAGAAGCTCCAAGTCAAGATCCTACAATGATAAAAGATCTTCTGGTCGTGATCGAAATTGCTACAATTGTGGAAGACCCGTACACTACTCCAATGAGTGTGCGACTCCCTACAAAAGAAGAGAAGACTCACCTAAAAGGAGAAGTAAAAGAGATGAATCACCTCCAAGAGAGAGAGGGAGTAGAGATGATTGTTATGAACAAAGACCCTATCGTAGAAGCAAGGATTCAGAAAGGAAGGACAAGTCATCAAGGAGCTATACAAGACGAAGACATCAAGCTCATGTTGGTGAATGGGTATCCGGTTCCGACTCCGACAAGTACTCTGAGAGAAGTTATCAGTTTGAGTCCGAATATACTCAAGATGAAGGTGTTGCCGGTCTTGCACTTGTGTTAACCAACTCCTACGACATATTTTGCGCACCAAATGAAGGAATTGGAAGATGCTTCATGGCTAAATGCCCTAAGGTATCACACCCCGAGTATATTGATTTCAATAGTGTTGAAGATGATTTTCTAGGTGATGATGATTTGCTTGTTGACAATACTAGAGATGAAAACTATGATGAAATTGCTATTAATCATGCTAATCAAGATGAAACGAATGACAGTGATAAGAAGGAGATTGAGCATCTAACTAAAGAACTAAACACTCTTAAGATTGCTCATGAAACTACTTTGGAGGATCATCGAGAACTTTTAAAAACTCATGAGAAGCTACGCTTTGGAAAGCTCAATTAGAGCAAGAGCATGGGTTCTTAAAAGCAATCAGTGATGATCTTCGGAAGAAAAGTTCTTCTTACATTGCCAAGCGTTTACTCTTGTCTACTTACATGCCACAAGTAAAATCTAACAACAAGAGTAAGAAAGGTTCTTCTTCTAGTAGTAACAATAATCTTGCTAAATCCAATATTGTTTCTTCTAGTAGTTCTCTTGATTCCACTAATGATTCTCTTAGCCAAGTTATACTTGAGCAAGAAAATAGCTTATTGAAGGGAATTATAGAGAAAGGTGTTTACAAGAGCCTTGCCAGAAGTAAGCAATTTGAGGAAATTGTACGAAAGCAAGGAAGGCACTGGAAGAATCAAGGTGTTGGTTTTGAACGAAAGTTCAATGCCAATGGAGTTGAGTGGGAAGAAGATCAATACCCCAAGACAAAGTTTGTTCCTCAACAAGAGAGGTATGACCCTACTTCTTTCAAGGGAACACAAGCTCAAGATGATCTTCCACCACAAGACCACAAGCTAAAAGGCAACGACAAGCTTCAAGAGGAGATTGATGCATTTGAAGAAGCTCCAAATGCCTTGGTCAAGTGGGTTCCGAAGACTACATCAAGTTCTACCTCATCAAGTACTACTACAACCCCAAGGATTCCCATCAAGTTGATGTGGATCCCAAAGAAGAAGAACAAGAGAGTTCTTGAGGGTGACTCCACCAACATACTTCACTCATATTCATGTTGGCAAGGACAAGTGTAATCAACTTCCACATCTTGCACTAGTTCAAGGAGTCACAAACCCTCTTGTTGGTAAGTCAAGGGACAAGGTAACCAAATGCTTCCATGGACATCATCATATGTGTACTTCACTCTATGTCTATGGATACACTAATAGGGAAAAGCCTAGCAGTAGCGCTAGTTTTTGGCTTATCAGTAGCGCGGGGTGCCGCTCTATTGATACGACGCTACAGCTAAAGGTTAGCAGTAGCGTTGGTTTAGACACGCTACTGCTATACGCACTTAGTAGTAGCGCGTTTCGTAGGAAGCGCTACTGGTAAATACGAGCAGTGTGCCTCTATGCCTGTGCTACTACTATTATTGCGTATTCGATTTCTTTTTCATTTTATGTCGTATTCATACACCATTATACAAGTTTTCAAACAATAGCAATTTAGAGATTGTTTTACATCATAATGAGTTATTACATCACTGGGTGAAATAACTGCGGATTAGTTTCAAGTGGATGGATCCATCCACTTGAAACTAATCTACGGTTCTTTCACCCAATGATATAAATCATCATCATCATCATCATCATCATCATCATGATCATATCATTAACAACTTATTATCATAATACATCATTGTCATATAACAACTCCTCATGATCATCATTGTCGTCAATGATACATCATATAGCAAGTTGGTCACTAGTCATAATCACAACTCCCCCTCCTCGTCATCGTCAACTCTAACACATTGTAGCACATAATAAACACATTGTACCTAGGACATACTCCTCTCTAATAGGACCTACTACCCTCTCTTAGGTAAAATAGCATAAAACAAGATAGGCCCTGACTCTCCATTATGGAGAATGGAGATTATCATGTCTCCAATTCTTGCGCTTCGCACAATGTTGCTTCCAAGTACCTACGACTGACCATACATTTTTTCTAATCTTTGATTGTCATGTCTTCATCGGTTTTAGAAATATGGTATGAACATCAGTGATGCGTAGGATGGCCTGGCCGTAAGCTCATAACATCAAGGCGACCTTTCGGAAACATCAGATGAGGCACAGAATCCTTCAAGATTTTCTGTTGAAAAACATAGTAATAACTTCGTAGTTAGGAATTTAGTTTAGTTTTAGAAGAATTTAGGCAAAATATGCACGAATGTCGTAATAGTAAAAAATCTTACCACACCATCTCCATGGATGTTACCGTAGTTCAACACGTGCACTAGTGGCATGTATTGACAATAATGTACAGGAGTTTGATAATAGATATTGTAATTCTCAAGATCATTAATAAATGAGATCAGATGATTTTTCTCCTGATAACTTAATTCTGCACCACCATTGTAGTAGGTTCTGTCTACCATATTCCGCACATTCTTGGAAGAATGAAAATAAGCTATCAATGAAAATAAGTTGTCAACTATTTTGAAATAAACAATATAAATTACTTAATAACTGATACGTCTCCAACGTATCTATAATTTTTGATTGCTCCATGCCACTTTATCTACTGTTTTGGACTATATTGGGCTTTATTTTCCACTTTTATATTATTTTTGGGACTAACCTATTAACCGGAGGCCCAGCCCAGAATTGCTGTTTTTTTTGCCTATTTCAGTGTTTCGAGGAAACAGAATATCAAAGGGAGTCCAAACGTGTCGGGGCGTATCGCGGCCTCGAGCACCTATGGGGAACCGGGGCCCTTCGTTCGGCAAGGAGCGGGGTCGCGGCGCAGAGTAGATCGAGGTCGAGCGCGGGGAGACGGGCGATTTTACCCGGCCTGGGCTCTCGGAGAGATAAAACCCCTCTTGCTGCTTTGGTGGTATATTTGATCTAGCTTGCGCGCGGCGTATGGTGTTGTCTGGGTATCGAAGGATCGAACCCCTTCTCGTGCGCATGGGCCTCCCTTTATACTCAAGGGGGGATCCACGGTGGCGGCGAGGGAAGAGGGGTAGAAAGGTAAAATGCGGGTTGGTACAACGGTGCACAACAATGCCCCTACCTAACTCGACGGCAGGGGACAAGGGCATTAAATGCCCGTCCGGTCGCCTAACAAAGGCAGGAGGAGTGACCGTTAAGTGAGCCACCGGTTGCCACGATGGCGCCTCTGTCGACTCCGTTTGCCACCTTGCTCGCATGGCTGCGTATTGCCTCGCCACGCGCCCTTGGGATGGCCTTGTGACGACACGCCTTTGGGTGCGCGTTGGAGTGTGGGTGGCAGCCTTGCGCGGCAAGTGCCTTGCCGCCCTTCTCTTGTTGTGCGGCAAGCTTGCGGCCGCCGGCCTGGCTGCACGGACGCTGGGCGCCGCGGCAAGTCTTCGGTGATGCTTCGGTTGGCCTTCTGGCAAGCTCTTCTTGCCGGGCCTTCGTTTCTTGGTTGGTACTTTGTTCTTGAATGGCAGTAATAAGGAATGGCGGAGGGGCCTTGGCGGGCGTCCGGCAAGCCTTCTTGGGGGGCTCTGTTGCCCGCAGACAAGTTCGGGGTACTAAGGTACCCCTACTTTAGTACACCGACAGGAGCCCCCGGGCCTGGGCCATACACGGTGCCGAGTGTTGTTGGGCCAGGCCCAAAACAGTGCACGGGCACGCGTGGCCTGGGTCTGCACAGAATCGGGCTCCGTGCCCACCGCGCTCCCCCACAACGGCACGCGTCGATCGCGGCGTCGTGGGAGACGTGGGTGGCGCTTAACTCCAGAGAATGTGTAACGTTCGCATCCTCTGTTTATAAGCGGAGGGAACGGGGCCGTTCCCCCACTTTCGCCACTTGCGGTTCCTTCCTCCGAAAGCTCCGACGCCCTCCTCCGTCTCCTGAACCGAGAAAAAGAAACAGCGCTCCGCCGCCCATCACCGCCGTCGCCGCCGCCGCTTCTGCCTCCCCCCGCTGCCCCCCGCCATGGCCCCGAAGGCCGGGAAGGCTACGAAGGCCGCGAAGGCCGAGAAATCGACCGAGGCACAAGAGCTCGAGGCGCTGCGCAAGAGGCGGGTGCTTTTCCCTCCCGAGCTCACCCCGGATGCGCTGCGGGCGGGTTTTACCTTTTTGGTCGACGGAGCAGGCGCATCCGCGCGCGCCGGTGCTGCGGAGGCTTCCAAATCGAAGAAGTGCCCCGAGGGTACTACTTCTTTCTGTGTTCTTCTATTGCGGGCTCGCCCACCTTTTTTCGACTTCTTTGCGACATTATGAATACCTATGGGTTCCATCTGCTCGATTTCACCCCCAACGCCGTTCTGACCATGGCGGTTTTCGCGCACCTTTGCGAGAACTTCGTTGGTATCCTTCCCAGTGTCGCTCTTTTTCGCCATTATTTTTCCCCTCGGGCTGAGAAAGGGGAGCCACTGGCTGGCGGAATCGCATGGACCTCCCGGATGGGCATGAAGGAGGCGTACTTGCCGGGTGAGCTTCGCAGCAAATGGGGCGAGTGGAGGGTGGAGTGGTGTTGGATCTGTGATGCCGATCCGCCGTTGTTCACCAAGCTGCGCAAGACTCGGGTGGTGCGCCGCAATGACTGGAGCGCTCTGTCGCCGGATGATGCCAAGCTGACGATCGCCACCACCCGAATCCTCCGGCTCAGGCACGCCGGACTCTAGCAGGCGGTCGGCGCGATTTCCTTCGCGTCGTCAGACGCCTTTGCGAGCAAGGGGAGGCCCGCCTGGCTGTTCAGCGGCCCGGCGGATTTCATGAGGCTGCGCCCGGGCCTCAACTTCAACTTCACAGTCCTGGAGCTGGATGCGATGCTGAGGGAGACGTTCAAACACGACCCCAATCACCCAGAGTGGTTCCAATTGCCGCAGGGTGTCGTCCCTTTGTGCAACAACTCCCAGGGCGACCGCATCTGTGCGATGATGCCAGAATGCGACTCGCACGGGGTTAGTGCCAACTGGATAGAGCCCGCCGCCGAGGTCGTGCAGCAATTCTTTGATGACCTGTCGGAGGCGGCGGTTAAATCTGACGAGCAGAAACTCCTCACCCGCGCCACCACTGCTAGTGAGCTGGCCTACATTGCTAGCAGGGCCGAGGAGGCGGCGGCAGCTGCTGCCGTGGGCGAGTTTGGCTTCACAGTGGCGGAGGCGGAAGCGGCTGAGGCGGCAAGCCTTGCCGCCCATGAAGATCTTGCCGGAGATGGCGATGGCGAAGGGAGGCGCGGTCGGGCGAGCCAGCCCGCCGAGGGTGCGAGTGGCCGGCTGTTTTCGAGCAACTTGCCGCCGACGGAGCCCTCGGCGCAGCCCCAGTTTCATCCGAGAAGGCGTCTCCGTCGAGTTGGAGAGCTGGCAGAGGCACAGCCTGATCGGCAGCCGCGGCGCCGCGGGACGCGCTCCACCGCGGCAAACCCCGCTGCCGCGGGAGGATCCCAAACCGCGCCGGCAACTGAAGCCGGATCTTCTCGGGCTGCCACGCCTGACCCTGCCGCGACCCTTGGCAAGCGCCAAAGGGAGCCTACTCTTCCGCCACGCCACGCAGGGAGGGCACCGGAGTTTGACCTCTCCGCACTGAGCTCTGATGACGACGAAGAGGACGAGGACGAGGAGGAGTAAGGCTTCTTTTGTACTGTACTCACTTCTTCCTCGATTCTTGCCGCTGTTTGTCTTGTATCTAATCTGTCTCTCTCTCTAAACTCCTGTTCTGTCCCAGGACTTTGGCGGAGAGGGCGGCGAAAAGGGCAAGGGTCCCGGTGGTCGAGGACGATCCGGCTAAGGCGGCGGAAGATACATCTGAGACCACTTTGACGGACCCGGTTCCTTCCCCTCGTAGCAGCTCCCAGCACAGCCCCCAGCGTGAGTGTCTCGATTCACCTCCCGCCGTGGGGCGCGCATAGTCGCTTCTTCTTCTGCCAATATCTTGATTATTGGCTCTTTTGTATACAGGAGAGGAGCAGGCCCACCAGGAGCAGCCGGAGGCTGATGCGGAGGTGTCGCCGGCCTCGACTACGCCACCGAGGGCCGACTCCCCGATGTGGGAGCCGTCTCCGGCAAGGAAGGAGTCCCCGGCAAGGGATGGGACCGGCGAGCCCCCGGCGGCGGAGCCCGTGATCACAGAGCCCAGCGAAGGTGAGCCTCCTTGTCGGGGATTTCCCCCTCGGATCTCGCTGATCTCCTTTTTCCTTCTTCTGGGCATTTGCTTGACTATCTCTTTTCTTCCCTGCCTTCAGATCCTCCCCTTGGGGACCCGATGGAGGCTGAGGTCGCCGGCGAGGAGGACGGCCGCGGCAACACTGAGGATGTTGCTGCCGCCGAAGGAGGGGTCGGTGCGGAGGAGCCCACCGGTAATGGGGCCGCCGGGGCCGCTGGCACAGGGGCCGGCGAGGGGTCCGGTGACCGCGCCGACGACCCGGAGGATGCAGGGGCACAGGGTGCCTCCCCGACCGCTGATCCCTCCGCCGCTGATGCAGCGCTGAGCTCCGAGGAGCCCCAGCCCGGCGGGTACTTGAAAGCCGGCGAGGGCGTGTATATCAAGCTCCCCTGGGCATCGAGCTCCAGGGCACCAGTTGAAGGAGAGGAATTTGATGGGGAGATACTTGCCTCTGCTGGGCTGGCAGTGGTCGACAGGCCAAGCAGTAGCAGTGGCGAGTCCAAGGAGGAGCAGCTACTCCGAAAGCTGGTGTCACTCTACCGCGTCCGGCAAGCGAAGCTTGAGTCCCGGGAAGCGCTTGTCGCGCAAGCAGGAGTTGACATGGAAAAGCATGCGCAAGAACTCAAGAGCCGCAACCAAGAGGCCCTCCGATCCATTGCCGAGGAGAGGGCGCAGCTTGATGAGGCGAAGAAGGCGTTCATCCTGGAGAAGGCTGATGCCGAGGAGCAGCAGAGGCTTGCCGCCGAGGAGCTGTCCAAGCGGGACGGCGAGCTAATACAAAGTAAGGCGTATTTGGATAGCCATGACGAGGAGCTCGCCGACCGGGAACAGTCACTTGGCGGGGCGCTCAAGGAAGCGAAAGACGCCGCCGCGGCTGCCGAGGCCGCCAAGGAGTTGGGGGAAAAAGTGACGCAGCTGGAGGCTGACGCGACGAGGAAGAACGAGGAGCTTGCCGCACTCCAGCGCGATCGTGAGGAGGATGCGCGCGCCCGCGGCAATCTGCAAGCCCAACTCTCCGAGAAGATCAAAGAGCTAAACGCCGCCAAGGACTTGAGCGCTGATCTAGAGCTGAAACTGGCCGCCTTGACGGAAACGCTGGATGCCGCCAAGAAACGAGAAGATACCCTGAGGAAAGACCTCAAGGACAATGAGGAGCTGCTGACGAGGGCCGCCGAGGCTCAGAACACCCTTAAAACCACGGTGGAGCTCTGGACGGAAGGCCTCGTTAACATCGCCGCGCTCATTAACGAGGAGTTGGCGGAGCTGGACTTGACGGGCTTCGGGTATTCCACTGAAGCGAACCTCCAGCCCAGCGCCAAGCTCACGCTTTTCTTCAAGGATGTGGTGACAGCGCTCCGGCAGCTCCGGGAAAGGATCCCGAAGCAGTTGGCCGCCGAGTCGCGCGCGATCTGCGCTGGGGTCCTGGAGAAGGTGTTGGTGAAGGTCCTCTTTCGCAACCCGGGCATCGACCTCTCCCGCATCACCAAGAAGCTGCCGGAGGGTGCTGATGTTGAGGAGCTCAAGGCCATCGTCGCACCCATCGTGGACAAAGTGAACGAGGTCAGGAGGCTCGATGGTGAGCGCATGGATTAGGCTGCTCCTCTTCTCCCCTTTTCTTGCTGCTGCCATTTTGGTTACGGGAACAATTTCAGTTAGTGCCATAATAAGTCATTCTTGTAATATAACTTAACTATGGATATTGCTTGCCGCGCTATTCCCTTTATTCTGTTGCATCCCTTGTATGCTTTTTACCCTACGCGTTGAGGGACCTTGCCGGCGCGAGCACATTTGCCGAGTGCGGAACATCAGCAGCCTATGGCGATGCTGCTTCCGGCAAGGAATCTTGTCGGGACTAGTTGCAGCTCACCCGCATTGTTGAGCGGGCTCGGAAACAACGCAAGGGCGCAACTTAGCCGCGAGTCGATTCCTCCGCGCACAGGTTCTCCATACAAGGCACGAACGTTCAAGGGACATAACTTGGAAATTTAAACTTAGCTTTTCTGTCTTCTGCATCCCGGCAAAGCTAGATTCCTTTGAACGACGCCTGGTCCACACTTTTACCTTCTCCCCCCTCCCCCCGGTGAACTTGTGAGCGGAGGAATCTTCTGTCTCTGAGAAGAAAGAAGAGAAAATAATGGCATGGAACCTTCAGGTTCACTATTGCTTACCGGTGGTGAGTGCTGCACAGAGTGTCAGATACCGATGCAAAAGAAGGAAATGCATTAAATTTTGACCAGACGTGCGAAGCACACAAACTTTATTTATGCACGGGGGCTGCGCCCGGCTTTGTACAAAGGGTTACATGCGACAGCGGCAAGGCTTGTACAAAAAGGTGGTTGCCGAATTGAGTCCGACAACCGCGCCTTATGGGTAAAACTTGCGAAGATGCTCTATGTTCCAGGAGTTGCTCACCGGGATGCCGTCTTCGGTCTCAAGGCGGACAGCGCCGGGCTTAGTGACTCGTTTTACCCGATAAGGGCCTTCCCACTTCGGCGTCAACTTGTTTGAATTCTTGGCGGATTGAACACGCCGAAGAACAAGGTCGCCTTCCTCGACACTTCTGGCGCTAATCTTGCGGCTATGATAGCGGCGCAAAGCTTGCTGGTAGCGAGCAGCTCGCACAGCAGCCTGAAGACGATCCTCCTCGAGGAGCAGCGCGTCATCTTGCCGCAACCGCTCTTGCTCAAGCTCATCATAAGCGAGCACTCGTGGCGATCCGTATACGAGTTCCGTGGGGAGAACTGCCTCTGCTCCGTAGACAAGAGCAAAGGGTGTCTGGCCGGTGGCTCGATTCGGCGTCGTCCTGATCGACCAAAGAACCACTGGCAGTTGCTCGATCCAATTTCTTCCGCACTTGTGCAGCCTGTCGAAAGTTCTGGTCTTGAGCCCGCGCAGCACTTCAGCGTTCGCCCTCTCCGCTTGACCGTTGCTTCTCGGATGAGCAACAGAAGCGAAGCAGATTTTGGTGCCAAGATCTTGGGCGTCTTGCATGAAGGTGTGGCTCAGAACTGTGTACCATTGTCGGTAATGATCTGTAGGGATCCCAAACGCAAACAATTGACCTAAAGAACTTGATCGCTGATTGTGCTGTCACCTTTCTCATGGCTCCACTTCGTGCCACTTTGTGAACTTGTCGATTACAACGTACAAGTACTCAAAGCCCCGACAGCTCGGGGAAAAGGGCCGAGATGTCGAGCCCCAGACAAAATGGCCAGGATAAAGGGATTGTTTGGAGAGCTTGAGCTGGTTGGTGAATCTGTTTGGAGTGGAACTGCACGCTTCACACTTGGTTACTTGTGCGGTTGCATCACGGAGGGCTGTCGGCCAGAAGAAACCTTGCCGGAAAGCCTTGCCGGCAAGTGCTCTTGCGCCAATGTGGTGACCACATACGCCTCCGTGTATCTCCGCCAACAGCTGCCGTCCATCTTCCCGGGAAATGCACTTCAATTTCACTCCGTTGAATCTTCTTCTGTACAGTATGTCATCGACAAACTGGTACATACTTGATTGCCGGGCTACTCTCTCCGCTTCTTCTTGTCCCTCGGGAAGTTCCCCCGTTTGAAGGAAATGGACGATCTGCTGTGCCCATGCCGGAGCCTGAGGCTCGTCGACAAGGACTAAAGGCGCAAATGCTGCTGCGGGAACATCCACTTCCACGGCAAGGATCTGAGATCCTGCCGGAGCGTGATGCTCCCCGGCAAGCGTGTCTGGACACAGCTTGTCGGGAGCGTCTGCTTCAACGAAACATGCCCTGGGGATTGTCGGAGCAGACCGCTCCTCAGCACTTTCTGTGTTGATTCTGGGGACCTTCTTGGCGGCAGCATCGGGGAGCTCTTCCGGAAAGTAGTCGCCAGTAACCAACTTTCTTTTCTTGCTTTGTCCAGTTGATGGTGTCACAGATGGCTGAGTCAGCTTGAGCACAAAAATCCCTGGTTCCACAGGCAACTTGAGTCGGCGCACTTTGTGAGCCATCTGCAATGTCATTACGAGCTCTTGGAACATGTTCCATTTGCAGGCCGTCAAAATGCTCTTCTAGCTTTCTCACTTCATCAATGTATGCTTCCATCAATGGACTCTGATAATCCTTGTTAACTTGGCGGACGACGAGCTGCGAGTCACCCCGACAATAAGCTTCCTGATCCCAAGTTCTGCGCGATCTGAGTCCGGCAAGCAAGCCCTCATACTCTGCAGTATTGTTTGTTGCTTGCTCCTTGGGAAAGTGCATCTGGATCACGTATTTGAGGTGCTCTCCGGTGGGTGCGACAAGTAGTACGCCCAAGACTTGGCGCTTTGCAGCGAAGGCACCATCAAAGTACATGATCCACTCTTTGTGCGCTTCCTTGACGGGATGCTCCTTTCGGAGTTTCTTCATCGGTGTTGGCGTCCACTCGCTATAAATTTTGCCAATGCTCGGCTCAGTATAGTTGAGGTACTCTCAAACTTGAGGCCAAAACTTGACAGCTCTAGTGCCCACTCGACAATCCCGCACTGCTTACGGATTCTGCAGTATCCTTTTCAGCGTGAGCGAGTGACAACTGTGATTTCATGCGCTTGAAAGTAATGGCGCAGCTTCCTCGAGGCCATGAGGAGGCCGAAGCAACTTCGACGCCGAGTACCTTGATCTAGCCCCTGCGGGAGGGAGGCGACAAAATAAACCGGGCGCTGCACCATCTTCTTCTGTTTTCCTTCCAAGAATCGTGCAGATCCGTCCTTGCGAGCGAACTTGTCGGAGAAGCCCCCTGCTTGCTGCTGGACTCGCTCGCTGTGGTCGCTGACTCATCATCCGCCTCCCTTTCCGCAACTAATGCAGCACTAACCACCTGATTGGTTGCCGCTAGATATAGCAGCAACTTCTCTTGTGGCTTTGGTGCGACAAGTGTCGGAGTGGAGGATAGGTATCTCTTCAAGTCCTGCAACGCAGCCTCCGCTTCCGGAGTCCATTTCATTGGACCTGCCTTTTTCAAGATTTTGAAAAATGGCAGGGCGCGCTCAGCAGACTTAGAGATGAACCTACTGAGAGCAGCAACACAGCCGGCAAGTCTTCGCACATCCTTGACGCGCTTTGGTGCTTCAATTTGCTCAATGGCCTTGATCTTGTCGGGGTTGGCTTCAATCCCCCTCTGAGATACAAAGAACCCGAGAAGCTTGCCGGAAGGAACTCCGAACACGCACTTCTCGGGGTTCAACTTGAGATTGACCTTACGCAGATTTGCAAAAGTCTCGTCCAAATCTTTGATTAGAGTCTCTTTGTCTTTGCTTTTGACCACTATGTCATCCATGTAAGCTTCTACATTTCTGTGCAACTGTGGCTCAAAAGCATGGCTAACTACTCTTGCAAATGTCGAACCAACATTCTTCAACCCGAAAGGCATCCGTACGAAGCAGTACGTGCCACACGGAGTAATGAATGCGGTTTTTTCCTCATCCTCTTCCGCCATGAAGATCTGATGATATCCCGAGTAAGCATCAAGAAATGAGAGCAGATCACATCCTGCCGTGGAGTCTACAATCTGGTCGATGCGTGGCAAAGGGAATGGATCTTTGGGACAGGCTTTATTGACATCGGTGAAGTCGATGCAAAGCCTCCACTTCCCATTCGCCTTGCGTACGACTACTGGGTTAGCTAACCATGTTGGATGCAGTACTCCTCGGACCAGGCCTGCCGCTTCTAACTTCCTGATCTCCTCTGCTATGAACTCTTGACGCTCTATTGCTTGCTTTCTGACTTTCTGCTTGACGGGCCGCACATGAGGGCAGACGGCAAGGTGGTGCTCGATTACTTCCCTGGGAACACCGGGGATGTCAGATGGTTGCCATGCAAACACATCGACATTCGCCCGCAGGAAAGCAACGAGTGCGCTTTCCTATTTAGGATCAAGCGTGGCACTGATGGTGAAAGTACCACCAGTGCCGTCCTCCTTGGCGGCCACCTTCTTGGTCTTTGGCGAGGTTATTTTTGCCTTCTTGCATTTGCCGGCGGAGCTCGATGGCGCGTACTCGACGGCAGCGTAGCGCTCCGGGGAGGTGCGCTTGCCGGAGTGGGCACCAGAGCTGTCCTTGCCAGACTTGGCCTTCTTCTTCCCCCGGGGAGCTTCAGCGGCAAGTGGCTCGCGTTCTGCTGCGGCTGCTGCTTCCGGTAGATCTTGTCGGCGCAGATGAGTGCATCCCTCTTGTCGCCTTGGACAGAAATGACGCTCATCGGGCCAGGCATCTTGAGCACATTGTATGCGTGGTGAGAGGCCGCCATGAACTTGGCGAGTGCGGGTCGGCCGAGTATCCGTTGTAGGGCAAGGGGATATCGACCACGTCAAATGTGACCCTCTCAGTCCTGAAGTTCAATTCGCTGCCGAACGTCACCGGCAATGTGACCTTCCCCTTGAGTTGGCTCCTTCCCGGATTGATCCTTGAAAGGTGCCGTCTCCTCAAGCTTCATTGTCGGGGATCTGGAGCTTCTTGAGTATCGCGGAGGAAATCAAGTTCAGCTGGCCCGCCGTCAACCAACATCTTCGTGACCTTGAGGTTGCGGATTGTTGGTGAAACCAACATCGGTAAGCACCGACCGCATGACGCGATCAGGTGGTCCTCAACGTCAAGACGATGGGCGTCTTGGACCAGTTCGAGGCTTGCGGCGCCTCGACGGACGGCTCTGCGGCGTTCACTTCGCACCCATTGCTTGAGTTGGCGGTGCGAGGTGTGCGAGAGCGCCGCCGTCGATGCACAACACCTCTGTTGCCTTCTCGAAACTCTTGGTCATCAGTCTCATCTTCCTCCATCTCATCACCCTCATCTTCATCTTCGTCCTTGTCACGGCCGCGGGGAGGCCTGTCTCCTTGCCGCGTCTTGGCCTTGCCGCGGTGCCCTCCCCGGGCGGGAAGCTTCTTGCGGATCCTCCGCCACCTCCTGGGCTCTCTCCTTGTCGCGGCGCCGTATTCAGCTTTCGTAGCTCCGCCATCTGCTCCACTTTCTTGCAGGTTTGGAGATCATGGCCCTTAATGCGGTGGATCTTGCAATACCGCTTGTCGGAGCTATCACCGCTTGTTGGCGGCTACCACAGCCTCGCCGAGTCGTCGGTCTTGGCCTTGTCGGGCGGCCCCATTGCCGGAATGCTCAACAGCTAGTACATCCTTAGCCTTTCTCTTCCTATTGTTCCGCCCCGGTTCTTCCTTGCCGGGCGGCGTCCACTGTCGAGATCATACGCTCCGGCAACCTCTCCGGGGATTTTCCTTCCTTCCTCAGCCCGTGCACACTTGTCGGCCAGAGCGTAGAGCTCGTTGACATCTCTGATTTTGCACATCGCCATCTCCTCCCTCATCCTGCGGTTACGCATGTTCTGATGAAACGCGCTAATAACCGGCGGGGTGGGCGTCTGGGATGTTCTTGCACTGGCTGAATCTTTGTATATACTTGCGAGGGCTCCCCTCCTACGGGCGAGCAAGTGGAGGTCACTCTCCGCCATGAGGCTTGTGGCCACCGTGAAAGCGCCGACAAACCGATGACACAGGTCTGCCCATGAAGAGATGGAGCCGTCCGGCAAGTGCATGAGCCAAGATCGGCGTTAGGCTTTAGTACCGCGGGAAGTAGTTGGCGAGATCTTCTCGTCGCGCCTCCCGCAGCCTGCACCGCGATGGTGTAGATCTTGAGGAACTCCGACGGTGTATCTGTCGTCGTACTTCTCGGGCACGTCTGGCTTGAAGTTCTTGGTTTTGGGCCACTGGACTTGCCGCAGCTCGCGAGTGAACGCAGGGCAACCTGCCGCGTACGGCAAGTCGCCTGGTTCCCCGGGTGCATGCATGTCAACGGCGGGCCCAGCGCGCTGGTCGGATTGACGTCGCGTTTCTCTCCGGCGCTCGATGCGAGTGCGAGCGTCTTCGTGTTGCCGTTCTTGGAGAACGTGGCGCTGATCACGGCGAGTTCGCGGGTCCGACGATGCGGTGGAGTCGGCGTCAAGGTTGGTCCGGCGAGCTGGCGATCTTGGCCTTTGGGGCTGGGAGCGCACGGAAGCGGCACCCCCAGCGGTCCTATCGGCGCCGGCCTGCGTCGGGGCGTCTTGCCGGGGCCTCGACGCGCCCGGTCGCCGGGGCGAAGCCGATGAGGCTATATATGGTCATCCTCCAGTCGTCGATCTTGTGCGGCGCGGAGGGTAATCTAAGAAGTGGGCTCGGGCGGCGCTTCCTCGCTATCTTGGGTGGCGGTGGCGGCAAGCGGCGCGAGAGCGGATGTGCTCGGACTCCCAACCGGTTTGGGAGGAGCAACACCTCGTCCGGGCGACCGTACCTCACTCGCGCCAGCATGCGGGTGTGCATGCTGACCTCGAGCGTCCCGCGACCCACCGGCTTGGCCTTGCTCCAACGCGAGCACGGTGCTAGGAGCACCGGGGCGTTGTTGACCTTGCACCTCCTGGGAAGGGTGCGGCGTCTGCACCGTCGCCGACGCTTGCGGGGCCTTGTTCTTGGATCTGGTGACGACGCGAGACCCACCGGCGGCACCCGCTCCTCCGCCGGCGTCCACCTCACCGCCTGCTTGCTCCGGCGGTGGTGGTGGAATTGATGTAGACGGAGTGGCCACCTCCGAAGGCTTCTTCTTCGGTGGCACGTTGACGATGACGCTGATGTAGCGCGCGTGGAGACCGGATCAGATGCTCATGACCTCGATGCCCCCTACGGGCGCGCCAAAGATGTCGGCGTGTCGCGCCTCGAGCACCTATAGAACAATCGGGGCCCCTTCGGTTCGACAAGGAGCGGGGTCGTCTTGTGAGCGGATCGAGGTCGGCGCTGGGGAGACGGGCAATTTTACCCAGCCGGGGCTCTCCGAGAGATAAAACCCCTCTCGCTGCTTTGGTGGTATATTTGATCTAGCTCGGCGTGCGGCGTATGGTGGTGTCTGGGTATCGAATGGATCGAACCCCTTCTCGTGCGCATGGGCCTCCCTTTTATACTCACGAAGGGGGATCCACAGGTGGCAGCGAGGAAGAGGAGGTAGAAAGGTAAAATTGCGGGTTGGTACAATAAAGGCACTGTGATGCTCCTACCTAACTCTGACGGTAGGGGACAAGGGCATTAAATGCCCGTCCGGTCGCCCCAACAGTGCAGGAGGAGTGACCGTTAAGTGAGCCACCGGTTGCCACGATGGCGCCTCTGTCAGCTCCGTTTGCCACCTTGCTCCGCATGGCTGCATATTGCCTCGCCACGTGCCCTTGGGATGGCCTTGTGACGACACGCCACTGGGTGCGCTGGAGTGTGGGTGGCAGCCTTGCCGCGGCAAGTGCCTTGCCGCGGCAAGTGCCTTGCCGCGGCCCTTTTCTTGTTGTGCCGGCAAGCTTGCCGGCCGTCGGGCCTTGCCGGGACGCGCGGGGCACCGCGGCAAGTCTTCTAGTGATGCTTCGGTTGGCCTTCCCGGCAAGCTCTTCTTGCCGGGGCCTTCGTTTTCTTGGTTGGTACTTTGTTCTTGAATGGCAGTAATAAGGAATGGCGGAGGGGCCTTGTCGGGCGTCCGGCAAGCCTTGCCGGGGGGGGGGGCTCGGTTGCCCGTGCACAAGTTCGGGGTACTAAGGTACCCCTACTTTAGTACACTGACAAAACGGAATGAAACCTTCGGGAACGTGATCTTCTCACCGAACGTGATCCAGGAGACTTGGACCCTACTCCAAGAAGCTTCCGAGGAGGTCACGAGGGTGGAGGGCGCGCCCCCCTGGGCGTGCCCCCTACCTCGTGGGCCCCTCGAAGCTCCACCGACGTACTCCTTCCTCCTATATATACGAGACGAGACACGGAGCCAAAAACCTAATTCCACGGCCGTACCTTCCTGTGTCCACGAGATCCCATCTTGGGGCCTGTTCCGGAGCTCCGCCGGAGGGGGCATCCACCACAGAGGGCTTCTACATCAACACCATAGCCCCTCCGATGAAGTGTGAGTAGTTTACTTCAGACCTTCGGGTCCATAGCTAGTAGCTAGATGGCTTCTTCTCTCTTTTTGGATCTCAATACAATGTTCTCCCCCTCTCTCGTGGAGATCTATTCGATGTAATCTTCTTTTTGCGGTGTGTTTGTTGAGACCGATGAATTGTGGGTTTATGATCCAACTTATCTATGAATAATATTTGAATATTCTCTGAATTCTTTTATGTATGATTGAGTTATCTTCGCAATTCTCTTAGAATTATCTGTTTGGTTTGGCCAACTAGATTGGTAGTTCTTGCAATTTGAGAAGTGCATGGCTTTGGGTTCAATCTTGCGGTGTCCTTACTCAGTGACAGAAAGAGTTGCAAGGCACATATTGTATTGTTGCCATCGAGGATAACAAGATGGGGTATTTATCATATTGCATGAATTTATTCCTCTACATCATGTCATCTTGCTTAAGGCGTTACTCTGTTTTTAACTTAATACTCTAGATGCATGCTGGATAGCGGTCGATGAGTGGAGTAATAGTAGTAGATGCAGAATCGTTTCGATCTACTTGTCTCGGACGTGATGCCTATATACATGATCATACCTAGATAACCTCATAACTACGCTCAATTCTATCAATTGCTCAACAGTAATTTGTTCACCCACCGTAGAATACTTATGCTCTTGAGAGAAGCCACTAGTGAAACCTATGGCCCCCGGGTCTATTCTCATCATATCAATCTCCATCACTTTATTTACTTGCTTTGCCTTTTACTTTTTACTTTGCATCTTTATACCAAAAATACCAAAAACATTATCTCTATCAGATCTCACTCTCGTAAGTGACCGTGAAGGGATTGACAACCCCTAAGCATTCGTTGCGAGTTGCTATCGTTTTGTGCAGGTATGAGGGACTTGCGCGTGACCTCCTACTGGATTGATACCTTGGTTCTCAAAACTGAGGGAAATACTTACGCTACTGTGCTGCATCACCCCCTCCTCTTCGGGGAAAACCAACGCAATCTCGAGACGTAGCAAGAAGGATTTCTGGCGCCGTTGTCGGGGAGGCTTACGCAAAAGTCAACATACCAAGTACCCATCGCAATCCCTATCTCTCGCATTACATTATTTGCCATTTGCCTCTCGTTTTCCTCTCCCCCACTTCACCCTTGCCGTTTTATTCGCTCTCTCTTTCCCTTTGCCTTTCGTTTGCTCGTGTGCTAGTTTTCTTGTTTGCTGTAATGGCCTTACCTAAGTTTGGTGATCTTCACTTTTAAAGGCTAGAAGAGATGGAAAACAATGTCAGGAAGTTTATGGTCTTGCAATTTGAACATAATAATTTCTTTAGAAACGAGCTTAAGGAACAAAAGAGTTTTATGACTTATATAAATAAAGAGCTCGATGATATGTCTAAAGAATTTGATGGTGTAAGAGCCCAAATTGCTCGTCTTGAAAAGATGACCGCTGAAATTTCGGATATGCAAGCTACCTTAGTCAATAAGATGGCCGCTAAACAGAACAACTATGAAAATCAACATGAAGAACTGAAAGTTATTGATGTGTCCCCTATTAAATCTTTGTTTTGCAATATGAATCTTGATGAAACTGAATATGATCTTCCTTTACCTAGAAGGCGTTCTAAGAATACTGAGTTTTTGGATCTTGATGATGAAATTGATAAAAGTGGGATTGAAAGAAATAAAAATCTAAATATTATTAAACCCACTATTTTAGATCTCAAGGAATTTAATTATGAAAATTGCTCTTTGATTGATTGTATTTCCTTGTTGCAATCCGTGTTAAATTCTCCTCATGCTTATAGTCAAAATAAGGCCTTTACCGAACACATTGTTGATGCCTTGATGCAATCCTATGAAGAAAAGCTTGAGTTGAAAGTTTCCATCCCTAGAAAACTCCATGATGAGTGGGAACCTACCATTAAAATTAAAATTAAAGATTATGAGTTTCATGCTTTGTGTGATTTGGGTGCTAGTGTCTCTACTATCCCCAAAGCTTTGTGTGATTTGCTAGATTTCCGTGACTTTGATGATTGCTCTCTAAACTTGCATCTTGCGGATTCCCCTATTAAAAAACCTATGGGAAGAATTAATGATGTTGTTATTGTTGCAAATAGGAATTATGTGCCCATAGATTTTATCGTTCTAGATATAGATTGCAATCCTTCATGTCCTATTATTCTTGGTAGACCTTTCCTTAGAACGATTGGTGCAATTATTGATATGAAGGAAGGGAATATTAAATTCCAATTTCCCTTAAAGAAGGGTATGGAACACTTTCCTAGAAAGAAAATAAAATTACCATATGAATCTATCATGAGAGCCACTTATGGATTGCCTACCAAAGATGGCAATACCTAGATCTATCCTTGCTTTTATGCCTAGCTAGGGGCGTTAAACGATAGCGCTTGTTGGGAGGCAACCCAATTTTATTTTGTGTTTTTTGTTTTTGGTTCTGTTTAGGAATAAATAATCCATCTACCTTCTGTTTGGATTTGGTTTTATGTTTTAATTAGTGTTTGTGCCAAGTAGGACCTATAGGTTAACCTACGATGATAGTTGATTTGATTCTGCTGAAAAACAGAAACCTTAGCGCTCACGAGATTAGCTGCCATTTTTTTACTGGAGAGTGATTTTGCCTTGATTATTTTTGCTGATGATCAATAAAAAAATTGTCCAGGACTTCCTATTTTGGTAGAAGTTTTAGAGTTCCAGAAGTTTGCGTTAGGTACACATTACTACAGACTGTTCTGTTTTTGACAGATTCTGTTTTTCGTGTGTTGTTTGCTTATTTTGATGAATCTATGGCTAGTAAATTAGTTTATAGACCATAGAGAAGTTGTAATACAGTAGGTTTAACACCAATATAAATAAAGAATGAGTTCATTACAGTACCTTGAAGTAGTCTTTTGCTTTCTTTCTCTAACGGAGCTCACGAGATTTCTGTTGAGTTTTGTGTTGTGAAGTTTTCAAGTTTTGGGTGAATTCTTTTGATGGATTATGGAACAAGGAGTGGCAAGAGCCTAAGCTTGGGGATGCCCATGGAACCCCCAAGATAATCCAAGGACACCAAAATTAAAGCTTGGGGATGCCGGAAGGCATCCCTCTTTAAATCCACTTCCATCGGTAATTTACTTGGAGCTATATTTTTATTCACCAACATGATATGTGTTTTGCTTGGAGCGTCTTGTATTATTTGTGTCTTTTCTTGTTAGTCTACCAAAATAATCCTTTCTGTACACACCTTTTGAGAGAGCCATACATGATTTGGAATTTGTTAGAATACTCTATGTGCTTCACTTATATCTTTTGAGCTTGATAATTTTTGCTCTAGTGCTTCACTTAGATCTTTTAGCGCACGGTGGTGGATTTTTTTAAAGAAACTTGATCTCTCATGCTTCACTTAGATTATTTTGAGAGTCATTAATAGCATGGTAATTTGCTTACTGTTAATATACTTAGTGTTCGAGATATGTGAAACTTTCTTTTGGGTGAATTGAATACTAAGATAAATCTAATGCTTAATAATTGTTTTAAGATATGGAGGTAATAATATCAAAGTCGTGCTAGTTGATAATTGTGAATTTGAGAAATACTTGTGTTGAAGTTTGCAAGTCCCGTAACATGCACGTATGGGTAAAGTTGTGTAACAAATTTTAAGCATGAAGTGTACCTGGCTTGTGCATCCTTATGAGTGGCGGTCGGGGACGAGCGATGGTCTTTTCCTACCAATCTATCCCCCTAGGGGCATGCGTAGTAGTACTTTGCTTCGAGGGCAAATAAACTTTTGCAATAAGTATATGAGTTCTTTATGACTAATGTGAGTCCATGGATTATACGCACTTTTACCTTTCCGCATTTGCTAGCCTCTTCGGTACCGTGCATTGCCCTTTCTCACATTGAGAGTTGGTGCAAACTTCGCCGGTACATCCAAACCCCGTGGTATGATACGCTCTTTCACACATAAACCTCCTTATATCTTCCTCAAAACAGCCACCATACCTACCTATAATGGCATTTCCATAGCCATTCCGAGATATATTGCCATGCAACTTTCCACCGTTCCGTTCATCATGACATACTTTACTTTTGTCATATTGCCATTGCATGATCATGTAGTTGACATCGTATTTGTGGAAAAGCCACCACGCATTATTTTTCATACATGTCACTCTTGATTCATTGCACCATCCCGGTACACCGCCGGAGGCATTCATATAGAGTCATATCTTGTTCTAGTTTCGAGTTGTAATATCAAGTTGTTGTAATGAAAGTGTGATGATCATCATTATTAGAGCATTGCCCCAGTGAGGAAAAGGATGATGGAGACTATGATTCCCCCACAAGTCGGGATGAGACTCCGGACGAAAAAAAGAGAAAAAAAGAGGCCATAAAAAGGAGAAAAGGCCCAAATAAAAAAATGAGAGAAAAAGAGAGAAGGGGCAATGTTACTATCCTTTTACCACACTTGTGCTTCAAAGTAGCACCTTGTTCTTCATGTAGTGAGTCTCATATATTTGTGCTTCAAAGTAGCACCTTGTTCTTCATGTAGTGAGTCTCATATATTTGTGCTTCAAAATAGCACCATGTTTTTCATATAATGAGTCTCATAAATTATCTTGTTCATACTAGTGGGAATTTTTCATTATAGAACTTGGCTTGTATATTCCAATGATGGGCTTCCTCAAAATGCCCTAGGTCTTCATGAGCAAGCGAGTTGGATGCACACCCACTAGTTTTCTTTTGTTGAGCATTCATAGCTCTAGTGCATCCGTTGCATGGAAATCCCTACTCCTCATGTTGACATCAATTGATGGGCATCTCCATAGCCCGTTGATTATCCTCGTCAATATGAGACTTTCTCCTTTTTTGTCTTCTCCACACAATCCCATCATCATATTCTATTCCACCTATAGCGCTATATCCATGGCTTGCGCTCATATATTGCGTGAGGGTTGAAAAAGCTGAAGCGCGTTAAAAAGTATGAAACAATTGCTTGGCTTGTCATCGGGGGTATAGAAGTTGGGAACATCTTTGTGTGACGAAAATGAAGCATAGCCTAACTATATGATTTTGTAGGGATGAACCTTCTTTGGCCATGTTATTTTGAGATGACATAATTGCTTGATTAGTATGCTTGAAGAATTATTATTTTTATGTCAATATGAACTTTTATCTTGAATCTTTCGGATCTGAATATTCATACCATGATTAAGAAGATTTACATTGAAATTATGCCAAAGTATCACTCCGCATCAAAATTCTTCTTTTATCATTTACCTACTCGAGGACAGTAGGAATTAAGCAGGGATGCGATACGTCTCCAACGTATCTATAATTTTGATTGCTCCATGCTACTTTATCTACTGTTTTGGACTATATTGGGCTTTATTTTCCACTTTTATATTATTTTTGGGACTAACCTATTAACCGGAGGCCCAGCCTGTAATTGTTGTTTTTTGCCTATTTGGTGTTTCGAGGAAGCAGAATATCAAACGGAGTCCAAACGGAATGAAACCTTCGAACGTGATCTTCTCACGAACGTGATCCGGAGAATTGGACCCTACTCCAAGAAGCTTCCGAGGAGGTCACGCGGTGGAGGCGCGCCCCTACCGTCGGGCCCTCTGAGCTCCACCGACATACTCCTTCCTCCTATATATACCCACGTATCCCCAATAGACCGGACATGGAGCTAAAACCTAATTCCACCGCCGTACCTTCCTCAGATCCACGAGATCCCATCTTGGGGCCTGTTAGGAGCTCACCGAGGAGGCATCCACCACGGAGGGCTTCTACATCAACACCATAGCCCCTCCGATAGCGTGTGAGTAGTTTACTTCAGACCTTCGGGTCCATAGCTAGTAGCTAGATGGCTTCTTCTCTCTTTTTGGATCTCAATACAATGTTCTCCCCCTCTCTCGTGGAGATCTATTCGATGTAATTTTCTTTTTGCGGTGTGTTTTTTGAGACCAATGAATTGTGGGTTTATGATCCAACTTATCTATGAATAATATTTGAATCTTCTCTGAATTCTTTTATGTATGATTGAGTTATCTTTGCAAGTCTCTTCGAATTATCCGTTTGGTTTGGCCAACAAGATTGGTAGTTCTTGCAATGGGAGAAGTGCATGGCTTTGGGTTCAATCTTGCGGTGTCCTTACTCAGTGACAGAAAGAGTTGCAAGGCACATATTGTATTGTTGCCATCGAGGATAACAAGATGGGATATTTATCATATTGCATGAATTTATTCCTCTACATCATGTCATCTTGCTTAATGCGTTACTCTGTTTTTAACTTAATACTCTAGATGCATGCTGGATAGCGGTTGATGAGTGGAGTAATAGTAGTAGATGCAGAATCGTTTCGATCTACTTGTCTCGGACGTGATGCCTATATACATGATCATACCTAGATAACCTCATAACTATGCTCAATTCTATCAATTGCTCAACAGTAATTTGTTCACCCACCGTAGAATACTTATGCTCTTGAGAGAAGCCACTAGTGAAACCTATGGCCCCGGTCTATTCTCATCATATCAATCTCCATCACTTTATTTACTTGCTTTGCCTTTTACTTTTACTTTGCATCTTTATACCAAAAATACCAAAATATTATCTCTATCGATCTCACTCTTGTAAGTGACCGTGAAGGGATTGACAACCCCTAAGCGTTGGTTGCGAGTTGCTATCATTTTGCGCAGTACGAGGGACTTGCGCATGACCTCCTACTGGATTGATACCTTGGTTCTCAAAAACTGAGGGAAATACTTACGCTACTGTGCTGCATCACCCCCTCCTCTTCGGAGAAAACCAATGCAAGCTCGAGACGTAGCAATAACTATGTTTGAGAAACTCACATAGCGGTAGAAAAATTGGAAGCGTATCAACAACACTACAAAAAAACACTTCCGTGATGATACGTGTTTGTCACAGTAGGTCGCGTTTTTTGTCATGCATGTACATCCATGACGATTTTATGACAGAATCAAGATAGTCATACCTGTGCTGTCATAGAAGTGTTCCATGACATTACCAAAATTATCATCACGGAAGTGTCCACTTCCATGACGATAAATCGCGCGTCACAGAAGTGCTTTCGTCAAGGGTGACTGACACGTGGCATCCACCATAACGGAACGCCGTTAAGCTATCGGGTCGGGTTTTGGATCCGATAACCCATTAACAGCCCCGACCAATGGGGATTTTCCACATGTAAAATCATCATTGGTTGAAGGAAACACGTGTCGGCTCATCGTTGGGTCAGATGTCATCCACTCATTGGACAGAAGGCGCCTATGATACGTCGACATGTGGCACGGCCCAACAGAGGCCCATTCCTGTGAAAAAGCCGGCCCGTTTGACTTGGTAAAAAGGTGGCGGGCCGGCCCATGGAAAACCTGTTAACGGCCTGTTCGCATATAGCCCATTTATAGCCCACTAACCCAAGGTCCGTTACGCCCTATCCGAATTAGGCCCAGTAGCGTCATCTGGGCCATCCAATATGATTCCAGCCCGTTTTCACTTCTGGACCATGTATGGCCCATGACGTCTTTTGGCCCATATGAGGCCCTTTGTAACTCTTGGCCTATTAACGGCCCGTGGTGAAACTGGCCCGTAATGAACAGTGTATCACTTTACACCCATTTACGAGCCATGGTGAAACTGGCCCGTAATGAACAGTGTATCACTTTATACCCATTAATGGCCCGTTATTCCGTTGGGCCGTTTCCAGCCCATGTTATCTTTCGGTCTTCTCAGAGCCCATTTATTCTTGGGCTCATTTCTAGCATTCGTTTACTTACGGCCCACATCGTCATTTTACGCTTGTGGGCCAAATTCAGCCCGTGGTTACAGTCGGCCCGTTTGTGGTCCGTTAATACGTTGGGACATTTTCATAGCGTCATCAAATACGGCCTATTAATGGTGGCCCGTTATGGTCAGCCCATGAACAGACGATTCCAACTCTAGCCCGTTTACGGCCATAATGCGGTCTGTTTGGCCCATGTTGGGCCAATCGATCATACGTCCCGTATAAGGCCCATTGATGATACGGCCCGCAGAAGGCCCATTGTTTCTACGGCCCGTAGAAGGCCCATTGTTTCCACAGCCCGTATAAGGCCCATTGTTTCTATGGCCCGTAGGAGGCCCAGTGTCACTACAGTAAATATTGGCCCATGGTTATTGTGGCCTAGTTTTAAAAAATAGGTTATTGCAGCCACTAGCAAACCGCGGAAAAAGAACTGCAATAACTACAAGCAAACAAATAAACAAGACAACAAGGAAATAAATAAGCAAGCAACTAATGCTAGACTATCACGGCTATTACACATATTACATCCACTGGGCATCAAAGTTGGCCACCAGTGCAAATATAGGGAACAAAGCAGCATATCATATACTTTGGTTGTCAAAGTTGGCGACCAGCGCAAATAAATCTGCTGACAAAACAAATCGAGGCTGAAACCACTTGAAGATCTCAAGAAACAATATCACGGTACCCATAATGTCGGCAAGATGCTTAGCAAGCTTATTAACTTTCTCTTGTTTGGCGCTTAAATCCTCCGGTTGCTTCTTTGTTGCACCAGAAATATGCATCTGAATTCTCGAGGACTTCCTCGGTCCTTGACTTCTCACAAAGACATGTCGATCAATGTATTTCAACTTGAAGTTGAGACTCAAGAAGACGAACTGATTGAGCAACGAGTTCAAGAGCGTGTGCGGCCATGAGTGGCGATAACCGAACACTACATCAAGACAGGACTTTTGGGTTCTCTCACTATCGTCAAGATAGTTTTTATCAGCTTTCTTGGAGACCAACAGGGATGTCTCACTATCTTGAACCTTATCTGCATTACTTCCTTTACCATTGGATAACATGGTAATGTTCTCCAATATTTTGTCTGCATTCTAAATGAGAAACAAGCAAACATATCACATGTTTACCATGTTGTATATGAAACTCATTTTGGTAAATTAGTTCAGTAGTAAAGTGGATAGGATAACAACATGAAACAAACATATATCTATGTACCATGGTCACTTTATGGTCTATATCATTCTAGTTTTTGTTGCCAAATCAAGATAGAGACACAGTTCAAATTATATTTGTTCAAGACAAAGCAGAATAGACAAAATATAAGTGTGGGAAACTATAGAGCAATAACAACACTTGTAATGCGCATGACATGAGAACATAACTATTTATTCAATTGAAACTGAAATCAACATAGAGCAGGTTACAACAGCAAACCAGTTAAAGAAACAGGTTTAAAACATACCTGTTGCGCCATTGGAGTTTCAATTCCATCCTTCAAATTTGAAAATAGTTGGTACTTGTAAATACTGTAATGCAAGAGCAAAGGAGTATGAACCATAGCTACAGAACCTGACCTAAGAACAAATCTTGTTCTCCTTTAAGCGTTGAGTTTGGATTCAGAGTGGTGGTCCTCATGCTTTGGGCACTACAATTCCCTTACTAACTGCTCGTGTTTGGGTGCTATGTGGTGGAGACGGTGCTGTGTCAACTGGAACTGGGTTAATATCTGCCGGGGTTGGGGTTAGAATTGGTGTAGTTGGTTCTCTGTCCAACTGGGTAGGGGTACAATCTGCGAGAGTCTGGGTTATGTGTGGTGGATCTGGTCCTTGGGCAAGTACAACCGTGGTTCTATCTGCATCAACTGGTAGCACTATCTTTTCTAAAGACCGTGTTGTTACTCCCTTAGATACTGCCATCACCCTCTCCAATTCAAATGGCTGATAAACAAGAAAAGTAGTTGAAAGTATAGACATTGTATGATAGACAGGTGCAATGGATAGTGGGGAATAAAAGAGGGCATGAAATAATTCATATTTATGTTGTCTAACCAAACAGGATAGCATGACACAATTTCACATATATGATGGCTAACTAAACAGGATAGCATGACACAAATTCACATTATGATGGCTAACTAAAAAAGATGGAAAGACATAGTTCAAAATATGAGACTATGTAAACAGGATGACATGATATAACTATATAATGTGTTTATTAAATAGGTTGGCATGCCATAATTAACATACATTCACGGATAGAATGCCATAATTCAAAATATGATGACTGTAAACACTAAACAGGATGAGACGATATAACTATATGATGTCTTTATTAAATGGGTTGCCATGCCATAATTCAGATAGATACTGTGTATGTACTATGTAAACATGATGGCATGATATAATTCAAATATATGATTTATATAGTAAGCAAGTAAGCAGATGACCAATCCATATATGATGTAAAAACTAAGCAATGCAAGACAACATGCATGACATGGGTAATATAACCCTGCCAAGTTTGAGCATAGACCTCAGGGGGGAAATAGGACTGGTCATCAGTCTCTGAATCCTCCTCTGAGGAGCTCTTTGTAACCATCAAGATGTCTGTTTCAGTAGGTAGCATTGTCTGCTCTGAATACCTTGTTTTCGCTCCAGATACTTCCATCACCGCTTCAAATGGCTGATGCACAGGAAGAGTAGTTGAATATACAAACGTTGTCGACAAATGGAACACGTAATACAAAAAAATGATAGCATGATATAATTCACATACATGATGATTGGCTAAACAACATGGCATTGCATAATTCACATATATAATGCCTTTGCAACAAGATAGCATTGTATAATTCACATATATAATGTCTTGCAACAAGATGGCAATGCATAATTCACATATATGGTAATTAGACACTGAACATGTGGCATTCACACAAAGCATGTCTAAAATAATCAAATGACATAGCAATGCGAGACACCATACACATGATATGAGCAACATAACACTGCCAAGTTAGAGCATACACCTCGGGGAATAGGACTGGTCATCTATCTCTGAATCCTCCTCTGAGGAGCTATCCATAACCAGCAAGATATGCGCTTCGTCGGATAGCATAGTCTGCTCTGAAAACCTTGTTTTCACTCCAGAATTTGCCATCACCGTGTCAAATGGCTGATGCACACGAAGAGCAGTTGAATGTACTAACATTGTAGACAAATGTAATATGTAACAAAAAAAGGATGACCTGATATAATTTACATATAAGATGACTGGCTAAGGAGGATGGCATTGCAAAATTCACATATATGATGCCTGGCTAAACAAGATGGCATTGCATAATTCACGTAAACGATGAATAAACTAAATAGATGGCATTCACACAAAGGATGTCAAAACTAAGCAAATGACATATTTGATGTATAAAGTAAGCAATGCAAGACACCATATGCATGATATAACCAACATCAGCATGCCAAGTTAGAGTGAAACCTCAGGGGGTAAATAGGAGTTGTCTTCTCCTTCTGAATCCCCCTCAGAACAGATATCTTCCTCTCGATTACAATCCGAAATGTGTGGAGGGGGGGTGCCTTTGCGCCTACCATGGAGTGACGTCTGCATGAAATTCTATTGCCACGCAAGGCTCATCTCTTTTGCTCTACATGTTCAGTTCCATTGTTTACAATAACTGTCATGCATAGGAATAAAACATAGTGAGATTATGTAAGGAGTGCATGCGAAATCCGAGTGATGGTAGCAACTTGTGGATAGACCCAAAACCAATAATAGCGAGAGATAATGGCTTCGGTTAAAAAATACAGATAATGGCTTCTTTACTGTTTGTTTCCCACCCAACATGAAACTCATAGTAGACACCGGAGATTAACCAGATAGTAGATAGATACTATTGGTTGCGGCCCCGATATGTACCCCACAACCATTTAAAAACTCAAGTTCGACCATTAGTTTGGAGCTGACTTAGAGTCTAATCAGTGAACAGGACGATAAAGTAGCATGTAATATTAAGAGATGCATAATGTAAGCAGACACGAAAGAGTGCGACCTCTCTTGCAGACCCGTGTAGTCCTCGAGGTCATCTACTCGATTGATGATGGTAATGCAGTTTTCATGGCTGCCGGCGTCGGGGAAGAAGATCTGAGGCAGCGAAAGACAGTCTGGAGGCGGATCCTCTTTGTCTTTGGACCCTTCATCATTGGAGCAAGCGAGCTGGGGTGGACAACGGTAGCGATGAGGAGCGGGACAAACCATGCAAGGTTTTCTTTGACAACTATCTATAAGAGAAGTAATTCTGTAAGGGCTCGTTTGAATTGGAGGATTCCAACAATGCAGGGATAGGAAATAGACAGGAATATGATAGGAATGCACATGCAAAACAGAGAATTTAAAAACACAGGATTTCTGCCAATCTGGGTGTTTGATTCACAACAATTGGAAGATCATAGGATGAAAAGAAGCATGGTGAGATTAAGTCAAACCACAAGAAAATGTACGATTATAATGCTATTGTGCTACTATCTCTTAGTCTTGTGCTTCATGAATAGGAATTTGAAAAGGAGGACAAGTGAAAATTAAAATTCCTACATTTTTTCTTTCAAGGAGACACTAAAGGAACAAATCAGTGTGCTCAGTGGACAATATATATAACATGTAGAGTAAAAAAGAGATGCAACAAGTGTACAACCTCTTTGGCAAAGCCATGTCGATTTCAACGTGATTGGGTTGTACGGTGAGGATGCTCCGGCTGACTTGGCTGTCGGAGGAGGGGAAGAAGATCTTAGGCGTCTGGAGATGGAGCCCGAGGTACTGCTCCGCTATGATGGAGGGTTTCATCGTTGGAGCAGCTCCGATGAGTTGTACGACGTCGAGGCTGAAGCAGGACAAGAGAGACAATGTTAACCTGAGTGGAATTCTAATAGCATCTCCAATACATGACGTAAAATACATAACCACAAAGTGCTAGATGTAAAATACATCAGCCGCTCATCTCTGAACTTAACTATCGAAACTGAATTTAACTGTCGAAACTGAACTTAACTGTCAAAACTGAACTAAACCGTCGAAACTGAATTTTGCTGTCGAAACTGAATTTTGCTGTCGAAACTAAACGCACAGCAAGGTGAGGCTACACGTCGGTCGACTGACTTTTTCATCTCTGGTCAGTTGATTTTGCAGCCGTTGGATACGAAGGGCATGCAGTTCATCTTCAACCTCCAACCCCCTAAGCCGCCAGCCACCACCGGCCAAACAGCAGCCCCCCGTCGCCTGCGGCCGGCAGCGCGCCACCCCGCCCGCCCCGAAAACACTCCCCACCGCCGGTCCGCCGCCGCCCCGGCCATCCCTCTAGGCCACCCCATGCCGAGCTTTTTCTCCGGCGATCCCCACGCCACCGCCCCGCCACCGACGGCGACCACCGCCCCCACCCTGAACCCTAAGATACATAGTGGGGTACCTCTCTGGCGATCCCCTCTCCCTGCTGCGGCTGGTTCTTCCTTCACCCCGGCAAGCCCTTCGCCCACCCCCCTGAAAATCGGCTGACCCAAAAGTTGATTCAGTCGGCTGAAGTGTAGCTAAATCGAAGCAGCATCGCAAGCAAGAGCAAGAGCGAGAGCAGCAGCGTGAGCATGAGCAATAGCAAGAGCAGACCAGGCAGGGGACCGAGAGCAAGAGCAGAGCAGCAGCGCGAGCGAGAGCTAAAGCAGCAACAACTCCTACTGATGTGGACGTCGCTGCCGAGGGAGCGATGTCGTGGAGGAAGTGGCCAGCGATGCCGCCGTGGATGGAGCTGCGCCGTGTCGGCTCGGGACCGAGCGCCGGCAGCACCGTGAGATCGAATCAAGAAGAAAATGCGGCGATTAGTGTACAACCTCTTTGGTGGCGCCGATTAGGCTGCAGCTTCATCCGAGGAAATAGTGATGATGATGCTCTTCCGGTGGTGTAGGTGAAGACGGCGGTGTGGGAATGGAGGTGGCGCGAAAGACGAGGGGAATGTCAGGGAAGCTCCTTGGAGGTGGAGGACGGGGTGGCTGAACCGTCGGACGACGAGATCGACGACGGATCCTCATCCGGTACGGTGGATGAGGGACGTCGAGGTGTTGCTGTGGACGATGTCGTCGAGGAAGAGGCTCCGGCTGGGTGGCGGACAAAGTAGGGTGTGGGGCTTCGTCGCGGGTTTTCGCGGCCTCGGTGTACGAATGGGTGGACGGATGGGATGGCAGTGGGGAACCATGGCTTACAGACGCACTTGTCCTAAATGCGGGGTAATTTACGAAAGTACCCCCACCGATTTGAGGCGGTTCTTTCGGTTTAGGGGTACCACGGGCATTTCGTGTGTCGGGATTTTACAGGAGGTGGGAGTTTTCGCGCGTGTTGTAATTTTGGAATAGCAAGGCGCAGGTTGAGATGGAGGGAGTTGTCGGAGCACGACTGAGACAAAGATATATCTTAAATATTTCAGGCTAACAAGGCGCGGGTTGAAATTTTCGAACAAGCCTAACATGTACTGTACTAAATCAATGCGCACTACAAATGTCATTCAAAACTTTGAATTCATGTTACGTTCAATTAAAATATTTCGCTACGTGTATAATGCATGCAACCTACTACTCAAATGAACGTTTTAGTGCATTCCAAACGTATATACTACCGCTTCAATATGAACTAAATTTGAATTCGTTTCTCTATTTGAATAAGATCTATAGTAATGATTGTTGTGAAGTCAAAGCATTTGAATTTGTTTCTCAGTTTAATTAAGATCTATAATCATCATTATTGTCAAGTTAAACCACCATTTGTGTATTATCTTCACAGTACACCACATGATTAGTCTCGAGTTACATATGAACTATGTGTACTATATGAACTCGAACTCGATTTTTTTGAATCCACTTTATGTTGATTTGAAATCCCATTACATTTCTAGCTCTAGCTAGATCTTCATAATCTAAACCATGTCTCATATGTATAATGTGTATCACATTATGTATGGTGCCCCGCCCCCTACGCCTACAAGTATTTAGATGTGAGTTGCAAACACCACACATTACCACAAAGTCAAATAAAATGTGAGAATGTTCGATATATAGTATTGTTTAGATTGTTCGATATTTAGTTGTAAGCTGCAAACGCCACACATGATCACAAATTCAAATAAAATGTGAAATTGTTTGATGTATAGTATGGTTTAGATTGTTCGGCATTTAGCTGTGAGTTGCAAACGCCATGCATTATCACATTATGGTATAACATGTGCACAACACGTGTATCACCTCTATATTCATGCATGCATATGTTTAAAACACTATGATCTCCTATTCAAATATATGAATCCGCTTTCATATCAAATTATGATCTTTGTTAGTCTCTTACACCCACACAATCCTCTAACCTTTGTAGCTACCACTAACTTTCTCTCGTGCATGCACACGCCCTCCTCGCCCTCCCCCTCCCTCGGCATTCTATCCACTGGGCACATTCATTTTTTTCTTTAGGTCGTTCTCCCAGAGTCTCCACAACTCCTTTCCGACACACACCGATCGATAAACCTCTCCAGCGATGCCTGCCTACAGCATACACACACACCTTCAATCTCCTCCTTTATGTGTCCTTGCCTCGTGTCTCTCATACGGTCACACACACGTGTAAACTCTCGCCCCTCTTTTCATCGATCTCACAACCGCACACTCCTCCCCTATCTAGCTAGTAGCTGGGCCTCTCTCACCACCTCCTAGCTCCATTCTCTCTGTCTATCCGTCTCGCTGGGCCTTATTTGCCTCTAACAAATGGACATACACCGAACGATCTCTCGCTATACATATAGCTAGCTAGGTCCTTATAACTCGTTTACCCACGCGTCGATCGATCTACCTCATTAGTTATGTCTCTCCCTTCCTCCGACAAACAACAATTGATCTACCGATCTAGTTAGGTTTGCTTACCAAACACATGGTTCCCCTTCATCATCCATGGATGCGTCCCGACAGATCTATCACGCACAGGCACACACAGAAACACATCCCCACTCTTATTGATAACATTGCAGTTCCACCCTCAATTTGTCTAGTAGGCCTCTCCCACCATCTTTGAGAAGCAACTCCATCACCCATCCAGCACTCTACCCCTCTCCTTCCCTCTCTCTCTCCTCTCTCTCTCTCTTTGTCCCATCATATTTCCCGTCCTTCAGTTATATATGGATGTCAACCGATCTCCCTCAAGACATAGCTGGGTCTCTCCTTCTCAACACATATACGAGTCGTTCTACCTCTATAGTTAGGCCTCTGTCTACCCCTCCCCCCACCCCCCTCGCCCCCACACACACCGATACATCGAGGGCTCTAGTCATGTCTCCCTGCCACATACAAACTTGGCATGTGCCCTCTAACGTTCCGGTAGGTCAGTCGCTGATACGTCTATGTCGTATCTATGATTTTTGATTGTTCCATGCCAATATTATTCACTTTCATATACTTTTGGCAACTTTTTATACTATTTTTGGGACTAACATATTGATCCAGTGCCCAGTGCCAGTTCCTGCCTGTTGCATGTTTTTTTTCGCAGAAACCCAATATCAAACGGAGTCCAAACATGATAAAAACGGACGGAGATTTTTTTGGAATATTTATGATTTTTGGGAAGTAAAATCAACGTGAAACGGTGTCCGAGGTGGTCACGAGGTAGGGGGCGCACCCTACCCCCCAGGCGCGCCCCTGACCCTCGTGGTCCACCCGTAAGGTGGTTGACACTCTTCTTTTGGCACAAGAAAGATAATTTTATGAGAAAGATCTGGGCGAAAGATTCACCCCAATCGGAGTTACGGATCTCCAGATATAAAGGAAATGGTGAAGGGGTAGAATCGGGGAACGCAGAAACAGAGAAATAGATCCAATCTCGGAGGGGCTCTCGCCCCTCCCAAGCCATGGGAGCCAAGGAACAGAGGGGAAACCCTTCTCCCATCTAGGGAGGAGGTCAAGGAAGAAGAGGAAGAAGGGGGGCTCTCTCCCCCTTGCTTCCGGTGGCGCCGGAACGCCGCCGGGGGCCATCATCATCACCGCGATCTTCACCAACACCTCCGCCATCTTGACCAACATCTCCATCACCTTCCCCCTTCTATCTACAGCGGTCCACTCTCCCGCAACCCGCTGTACCCTCTACTTGAACATGGTGCTTTATGCTTCATATTATTATCCAATGATGTGTTGCCATCCTATGATGTCTGAGTAGATTTTCGTTGTCCTATCGGTGATTGATGAATTGCTATGATTGGTTTGAGTTGCATGTTTTATTATTGGTGCTGTCCTATTGTGCCCTCCGTATCGCGCAAGCGTGAGGGATTCCCGTTGCAGGGTTTGCAATATGTTTATGAATTGCTTATGGTGGGTGGCGTGAGTGACAGAAGCACAGACCCGAGTAAGTAGGTTGTTTGCGTATGGGATAAAGGGGACTTGATACTTTAATGCTATGGTTGGGTTTTACCTTAATGAATCTTTAGTAGTTGCAGATGCTTGCTAGAGTTCCAATCATAAGTGCATATGATCCAAGTAGAGAAAGTATGTTAGCTTATGCCTCTCCCTCAAATAGAATTGCAGTAGTGATTACCGGTCTAGTAACATAGTCAGTTGCTTAGGGACAATTCCACAACTCCTACCACCACTTTTCCACACTCGCTATATTTACTTTATTGCTTCTTTATCTAAACAGCCCCTACTTTTTATTTACATGTTCTTTATTATCTTGCAAACCTATCCTATCACACCTACAAAGTACTTCTAGTTTCATACTTGTTCTAGGTAAAGCGAACGTCAAGCGTGCGTAGAGTCGTATCAGTGGCCGATAGGACTTGAGAGAGTATTTGTTCTACCTTTAGCTCCTCGTTGGGTTCGACACTCTTACTTATCGAAAGAGGCTACAACTATCCCGTATACTTGCGGGTTATCAAGACCTTTTTCTGGCGCCGTTGCCGGGGAGTCATAGCGTGGGGTGAACATTCTCGTGTGTGCTTGTTTGTTTTATCACTAAGTAATTTTTATTTGTTGTTCTAAGTTGTTCTCTATCTTTAGTTATGGATATGGAACACAAAATACCAAAAAAAATTAGAGGTACTTGCTACTCATGTAGATGGGGTAACTCCTAAAACCCCCGATTCTCATTATGTGGGAGATATTATGTACTACTTTGATAATCCTGAGAAAACCCCATTCAACTTTATAATGGGAGACACGTTTTATCAATGTGAATAGTTTAGGGATTATCGCTCGACACAAAAAGGGAAACTATTATGGGATCAATTTATTATGTTGCGTTGGTATGCCTGGAATCTATGCTTGAGATATGATATTACTTGTTGCTCTAGGATGGAGGCTCCACACCTCCCCTTTTCATGCAAATTTAATGATAATGAAACCTTAGCTTCTTATGCTAATGGTATATATGATTACTATGATGTGGAACAAATAGAAGAATTTGTTGCTTTTAAGGCTGCCTATGATATTGATGCTTTGTTTAAAAAGTATGAAGCTTTTGATGATGATGGTTATAGGCCAGAGAATCTTGCTATACTTGGATATTGCTATGAAAATTATGAATACAATTACTATATTAATGCTTTTATGAAGAAAGTCAACGCTGTCCAAGAATAGACTAATATTTTGTAGGAAGCTATGGAAGAAGAAATTGATGAAACAGTGAGCTCATTGGATGAAAAAGATGACGAGGAGAGCGAAGAACAAAAGGAGGAAGAGCGGATTAGCTACGCGTGCCCACCTTCTAATGAGAGTAACCCTCCAACTCATACATTATTTAATTCCCCTTCGTGCTTACTGAAGGATGTTGCTATGATCCCTTGAATTTGTTTGAAATATCCCTTTTTGATGATGCTTGCTATGCTTGTGGCCAAGATGCCAATATGCATTATGCTTGTGGAGATGAACTTGCTATAGTTCCTTATGTTAAACATGAGATTGTTGCTATTGCACCCACGCATGATAGTCCTATTATCTTTTTGAATTCTCCCGACTACACTATATCGTGAAATTTGTGCTTAGTAAGGATTATATTGATGGGTTGCCTTTTACCAATGCATATGATGATTTTGATGAATATAATATGCATGTGCTTGCTGCTCCTACTTGCAATTATTATGAGAGAGGAACTATATCTCCACCTCTCTATGTTTCCAATATGATAAAATTGCAAGAAACTGTTTATACTATGCATTGGCCTTCACTATGTGTGCATGAATTGTTCTCTTATGACATGCTGATGCATAGGAAGAGAGTTAGACTTCGTTGTTGCATGATTTATGTTACTTTGTGCTGATACGTCTCCAACATATCTATAATTTTTGATTGCTCCATGCTACTTTATCTACTGTTTTAGGCAATATTGGGCTTTATTATCCACTTTTATATTATTTTTGGGACTAACCTATTAACCGGAGGCCCATCCCAGATTTGTTGTTTTATGCCTATTTTAGTGTTTCGAGGAAAAGGAATATCAGACGGAGTCAAAACGGAACGAAATCAACTAGAGAATTTATTTTTGGAAGGAAAGCAACCCGGGAGACTTGGAGTCCACGTCAAGAAAGAAACGAGGAAGGCACGAGGTAGGGGGGCGCGCCCACCCCTGGGCGCGCCCTCCACCCTCGTGGGGCCCTCGTGGCTCCCCTGATGTATTTTTTCCTCCTATACATACCAATATACCCTAAAACTTCCAGAACAGAAGATAGATCGGGAGTTCCGCCGCCGCAAGCCTCTGTAGCCACCAAAAACCAATCGGGACCCCGTTCCGGCACCCTGCCGGAGGGGGATCCCATCATCGGTGGCCATCTTCATCATCCCGACGCTACCCATGACGAGGAGGGAGTAGTTCACCCTCGGGGCTGAGGGTATGTACCAGTAGCTATGTGTTTGATCTCTCTCTCTCTCTCGTGTTCTCTCTCGTGTTCCTATATGGCACGATCTTGATGTATCCCGAGCTTTGCTATTGTAGTTGGATCTTATGATGTTTCTCCCCCTCTTCTCTCTTGTGATGAATTGAGTTTCCCCTTTGAAGTTATCTTATCGGATTGAGTCTTTTATGAACACTTGATGTATGTCTTGCGTGGGATAACCGTGGTGACAATGGGTTATTCTATTGATCCACTTGATGTATGTTTTGGTGATCAACTTGCGGGTTTCGTGACACTTGGGAACCTATGCATAGGGGTTGTCACACGTTCTTGACTCTTCGGTAGAGGCTTTGGGGCACTCTTTGAAGTACTTTTATGTTGGTTGGATGAATCTGAGATTGTGTGATGCATGTCGTATAATCATGCCCACGGATACTTGAGGTGACAATGGAGTATCTAGGTGACATTAGGGTTTTGGTTGATTTGTGTCTTAAGGTGTTATTCTAGTACGAACTCTTATATAGATTGATCCGAAAGAATAACTTTGTGGTGGTTTCATACCCGACCATAATCTCTACGTTTGTTCTCCGCTATTAGTGGCTTTGGAGTGACTCTTTGTTGCATGTTGAGGGCTTGTCATATGTTCTATCTATGTTATTATTGTTGAGAGAACTTGCACTAGCGAAAGTATGAACCCTAGGCCTTGTTTCCTATCATTGCAATACCGTTTACGCTCACTTTTACCACTTGTTACCTTGCTGTTTTTATTATTTCAGATTCAAAAACCTTTATCTACTATCTATTTTGCACTTGTATCACCATCCCTTCACCGAACTAGTGCACCTATACAATTTACCATTGTATTGGGTGTGTTGGGGACACAAGAGATGTAGCGACCCGACCTTAGACGGTCAAGTCTCTGTGCTTAAGTGTCATCCCTGGATCGGTATGCTGACACACACAGTACTCGAGGATTTATAACAGAGGTAAATCACATGTATAAAGTAACGTAAATACTATTACCTCAATCCAAAATAGCGGAAGTAACAATAAGGTTGTGGATTCCCATCAACACCAACGACAAAGTTGAGTGTAGAAATCGTAACCCTAATGTATCACTTACTCGTCGTAAGAATCCTGCAACATGAGACGTTGCAGCCACAAAGGGTCAGTACATTGAATGTACTGGCAAATTCACACCATAGGATAATGATGAATAATAGCTATCACTACATGCATATTCGGCTGGGGGAAAAGCTCTATGGTTATAAATGTTTTGCGAAAAGCCAATTTTTCCCTACTACAAAGGAATAAATTTTATTTAACTACAAAGTTGGTTGATAAAATATTGAGAAGGTAAACCCCCTCTCAATCCCAAATTAAAGTCATTAACAAGCCAACAATATTAATTAAGAGTGTTGAGATACATGTGAATACTCAAGTACTAGATACTCAAATTGTCCATAACCGAGGACACGGCTAACCATGATTAGTTTGTACACTCTGCAGAGGTTTGCGCACTTCTCCCCACAAGACTCGATCGCCTCCGTTGGATTTCTCGCACTACATGGTGTTTGAGAAACAAATGACCGAGACACAGTCTTTCAGAAACATTAACTCTCTACTCCGGGTAGACCATACCAAACCTACAAAACCCACTACCTGCTGATCTACCTCTTCAAGAGCTTCACGTAACTTACTCAACTATGCTAGAGCCCATAATAGCTTGTGGCTGCACACGGAAGTTGAAGGAAATATGCCCTAGAGGAAATAATAAAGTTATTATTTATTTCCTTATATCATGATAAATGTTTATTATTCATGCTAGAATTGTATTAACCGGAAACATAATACATGTGTGAATATATAGACAAACAGAGTGTCACTAGTATGCCTCTACTTTACTAGCTTGTTAATCAAAGATGGTTATGTTTCCTAACCATGGACAAAGAGTTGTTATTTGATTAACGAGATCACATCATTAGTTGAATGATCTGATTGACATGACCCATTTCGTTAGCTTAGCACCCGATCGTTTAGTATGTTGCTATTGCTTTCTTCATGACTTATACATGTTCCTATGACTATGAGATTATGCAACTCCCGTTTACCGGAGGAACACTTTGTGTGCTACCAAACGTCACAACGTAACCGGGTGATTATAAAGGTGCTCTCTGGTGTCTCCAAAGGTACTTGTTGGGTTGGCGTATTTCGAGATTAGGATTTGTCACTCCGAATGTCGGAGAGGTATCTCTGGGCCCTCTCGGTAATGCACATCACTTAAGCCTTGCAAGCATTGCAACTAATGAGTTAGTTGCAAGATGATGTATTATGGAACGAGTAAAGAGACTTGCCGGTAACGAGATTGAACTAGGTATTGGATACCGACGATCGAATCTCGGGCAAGTAACATACCGATGACAAAGGGAACAACGTATGTTGTTATGCGGTGTGACCGATAAAGATCTTCGTAGAATATGTAGGAACCAATATGGGCATCCAGGTCACGCTATTGGTTATTGACCGGAGACGTGTCTCGTTCATGTCTACATTGTTCTCGAACAGTAGGGTCCGCACGCTTAAGGTTTCGATGACAGTTATATTATGAGTTTATGTATTTTGATGTACCGAAGGTTGTTCGGAGTCCCGGATGTGATCACGGACGTGACGAGGAGTCTCGAAATGGTCGAGACATAAAGATTGATATATTGGACGGATATATTTGGGCACTAGAAAGGTTCCGGATGAGATTGGGATTATACCGGAGTTCCGGGAGGTTACCGGAACCCCCCGGTAAGTATATGGGCCTTATTGGGCCTTAGTGGAAGGGAGGGCGCCCCCTCCAAGCCCAATCCGAATTGGGAGGGGGGCCGGCCCCCCTTTCCTTCTCTCCTCCCCCCTCTTCCTTCCTTCTCCTACTCCTAATAGGAAAGGGGGGCCAAACCTACTTGGAGTAGGTTTGCCCCCCCTAGGGCGCGCCTCCCCCTTGGGCCGGCCTCCTCCTCCCTCCCTCCTTTATATACGGGGGCGGGGGGCACCCCATAGACAGACAAGTTGATCATTGAGATTGTTCCTTAGCCGTCTGCGGTGCCCCCCTCCACGAGATTACACCTCGGTCATATTGTAGCGGTTCTTAGGCGAAGCCCTGCGACAGTAGAACATCAAGATCGTCACCACGCTGTCGTGCTGAAGGAACTCCTCCCCGCACCTCTGCTGGATCGGAGATCGGGGTGCGTCATCGAGTTGTACGTGTGTCAAGAACTCGGAGGTGCCGGAGTAACGGTGCTTGGATCGGTTGGACCGGGAGGACGTACGACTACTTCCTCTACGTTGCGTCAATGCTTCCGCTTCGGTCTACGAGGGTATGTAGACAACACTCTCCCCTCTCGTTGCTATGCATCACCATGATCTTGCGTGTGCGTAGGAATTTTTTTGAAATTACTACGTTCCCCAACAGTGGTATTAGAGCCCAGGTTTTATGGTTTGATGTTATATGCACGAGTAGAACACAAGTGAGTTGTGGGCGATATAAGTCATACTGCTTACCAGCATGTCATACTTTTGGTTCGGCGGTATTGTTGGATGAAGCGGCCCGGACCGACATTACGCGTACGCTTACGCGAGACTGGTTCTACCACCGTGCTTTGCACACAGGTGGCTGGCGGGTGTCAGTTTCTCCAACTTTAGTTGAACCGAGTGTGGCTACGCCCGGTCCTTGCGAAGGTTAAAACAGCATCAACTTGACGAACTATCGTTGTGGTTTTGATGCGTAGGTGAGATTGGTTCTTGCTTAAGCCCGTAGCAGCCACGTAAAACTTGCAACAACAAAGTAGAGGACGTCTAACTTGTTTTTGCAGGGCATGTTGTGATGTGATATGGCCAAGACGTGATGCTATATTTTATTGTATGAGATGATCATGTTTTGTAACCGAAGTTATCGAGAATGGCGGGAGCCATATGGTTGTCGCTTTATTGTATGAAATGCAACGCATACTGTAATTGCTTTACTTTATCACTAAGCGGTAGCGATAGTCATAGAAGCAATAGATGGCGTAAACGACAACGATGCTACGATGGAGATCAAGGTGTCGCGCGGTGACAATGGTGATCATGATGGTGCTTGAGATGGAGATCACAAGCACAAGATGATGATGGCCATATCATATCACTTATATTGATTGCATGTGATGTTTATCCTTTATGCATCTTATCTTGCTTTGATTGACGGTAGCATTTTAAGATGATCTCTCACTAAAATTATCAAGAAGTGTTCTCCACGAGTATGCACCGTTGCCAAAGTTCGACGTGCCCGGACACCACGTGATGATCGGTGTGATAAGCTCTACGTCCATCTACAACGGGTGCAAGCCAGTTTTGCACACGCAGAATACTCAGGTTAAGCTTGACGATCCTAGCATATGCAGATATGGCCTCGGAACACGGAGACCGAAAGGTCGAGCGTGAATCATATAGTAGATATGATCAACATAGTGATGTTCACCATTGAAAACTACTCTATCTCACGTGATGATCGGTTATGGTTTAGTTGATTTGGATCACGTGATCACTTAGATGACTAGAGAGATGCCTGTCAAAGTGGGAGTTCTTAAGTAATATGATTAATTGAACTTAAATTTATCATGAACTTAGTCCTGGTAGTATTTTGCAAATTATGTTGTAAATCAATAGCTCGCGTTGTTGCTTTCATATGTTTATTTTGATATGTTCCTAGAGAAAATTGTGTTGAAAGATGTTAGTAGCAATGATGCGGATTGAATCCGCGATCTGAGGTTTATCCTCATTGCTGCACAGAAGAATTATGTCCTTGATGCACCGCTAGGTAACAGACCTATTGCAGGAGCAGATGCAGACGTTATGAACGTTTGGCTAGCTCAATGTGATGATTACTTGATAGATTAAGTGCACCATGCTTAACGGCTTAGAATCGGGAGTTCAAAGATGTTTTGAACATCATGGACCATATCAGATGTTCCAGGAGTTGAAGTTAATATTTCAAGCAAATACCCGAGTTGAGAGATATGAAGTCTCCAACAAGTTCTATAGCTAAAAGATGGAGGAGAATCGCTCAACTAGTGAGCATGTGCTCAGATTGTCTGCGTACTACAATCGCTTGAATCAAGTGGGAGTCAATCTTCCAGATAAGATAGTGATTGACAGAATTCTCTAGTCACCATCACCAAGCTAGTAGAACTTCGTGATGAACTATAGTATGCAAGGGATGATGAAAATGATTCCCGAGTTTTTCATGATGATGAAATAGATGAAGGTAGAAATCAAGAAAGAACATCAAGTGTTGATGGTTAACAAGACCACTAGTTTCAAGAAAAGGGCAAAGGGAAAAGGGGAACTTCAAGAAGAACGGCAAGCAAGTTGCTGCTCAAGTGAAGAAGCCCAAGTCTGGACCTAAGCCTGAGACTAAGTGCTTCTACTACAAAGGACTGGTCCTTTGGAAGCGAACTACCCCAAGTATTTGGCGGATAAGAAGGATGGCAAAGTGAACAAAGGTATATTTGATATACATGTTATTGATGTGTACTTTACTAGTGTTTGTAGCAACCCCTCGGTATTTGGTACTGGTTCAGTTGCTAAGAGTAGTAACTCAAAACGGGAGTTGCAGAATAAACAGAAACTAGTTAAGGGTGAAGTGACGATGTGTGTTGAAAGTAGTTTCAAGATTGATATGATCATCATCGCACACTCCCTATACTTTCGGGATTAGTGTTGAACCTAAATAAATGTAATTTGGTGGTTGCGTTGAGGATGAATATGATTTGATCATGTTTATTGCAATACGGTTATTCATTTAAGTAAGAGAATAAACTGTTGTTCTGTTTACATGAATAAAACCTTATATGGTTACACACCCAATGAAAATGGTTCATTGGATCTCGATCATAGTGATACACATATTCATAATATTGATGCCAAAAGATGCAAAGTTAATAATGATAGTGCAACTTATTTGTGGCACTGCTGTTTTGGTCATATCGGTGTAAAGCGCATGAAGAAACTCCATAAAGATGGATTTTCGGAATCACTTGGTTATGAATCATTTGATGCTTGCGAACCGTGCCTTTTGTGCAAGATGACTAAAACTCCATTCTCCGGAACAATGGAACAAGCTCTTGACTTATTGGAAATAATACATACCGATGTATGCGATCCAATGAGTGTTGATGCTCGTGGCAAGTATCGTTATTTTCTGACCTTCACAAGATGATTTGAGCAGATATGGGTATATCTACTTGATGAAACATAAGTCTGAAATAGTTGAAAGGTTCAAAGAATTTCAGAGTGAAGTGGAAAAATCATATCGCGGAGACAAATATTTGAGTTACGAGTTTGGTCTTCAATTAAAACAATGTGGAATAGTTTCACAAATTCATGCCACCTGGAACACCACATCATAATGGTGTGTCCAAACGTCATAACCGTACTTTATTAGATATAGTACAATCTATGATGTTTCTTACCGATTTACCAATATCGTTTTGGGATCATGCATTAGAGACAACTGCATTCACGTTAAATAGGGCACCATCTAAATCTATTGAGACGACACTATATGAACTGTGGTTTAGCAAGAAACCAAAGTTGTTGTTTCTTAAAGTTTGGGTCTGCGATGCTTATGTGAAAAAGTTTCATCCTGATAAGCTCAAACCCAAATCGGAGAAGTGCGTCTTCATAGAATACCCAAAGGAAATTGTTGGGTACACCTTCTATCACAGATCCGAAGGCAAAACATTCGTTGCTAATAATGGATCCTTTCTAGAGAAGGAGTTTCTCTCGAAAAGAAGTGAGTGGGAGGAAAGTAGAACTTGATGAGGTAACTGTACCTATTCCCTTATTGGAAAGTAGTTCATCACAGAAATCTGTTCTTGTGACTACTATATCAATTAGTGAGGAAGCTAATGATGATGATCATGTAACCTCAGATCAAGTTACTACTGAACCTCGTAGGTAAAACAAAGTGAGATCCGCACCAGAGTGGTACGGTAATCCTGTTCTGGAGGTCGTGTTGCTTGACCATGACAAACCTACGAACTATGAGGAAGCGATGATGAGCCCAGATTCCGTGAAATGGCTTGAGGCCATGAAATCTGAGATGAGATCCATGTATGAGAACAAAGTGTGGACTTTGGTGGAGTTGCCGATGATCGGCAAGCCATAAAAATAAATGGATCTTCAAGAGGAAGGCGGACGCTGATAGTAGTGTTACTATCTACAAAGCTAGACTTGTCGAAAAAGGTTTTTGACAAAGTTCAAGATGTTGAATACAATGAGATTTTCTCACTCGTATCAATGCTTAAAAAGTCTGTCCGAATCATGTTAGCAATTGCCACATTTTTTGAAATCTGGCAAAAGGATGTCAAAACTGCATTTCTTAATGGATTTATTAAAGAAGAGTTGTATATGATGCAACCAGAAGGTTTTGTCAATCCTAAAGGTGCTAACAAAATGTGCAAGCTCCAGCGATCCATCTATGGACTGGTGCAAGCATCTCGGAGTTGGAATATACGCTTTGATAAGTTGATCAAAGCATATAGTTTATGCAGACTTGCAGTGAAGCCTGTATTTACTAGAAAGCGAGTGGGATCACTACATCATTTCTGATAAGTATATGTGAATGACATATTGTAGATCGAAAATAATGTAGAATTATTCTGCAAAGCATAAAGGAGTGTTTGAAAGGAGTTTTTCAAAGAAAGACCTCGGTGAAGCTGCTTACATATTGAGCATCAAGATCTATAGAGATAGATCATGACGCTTGATAAGTTTTTTCAATGAGTACATACCTTGACAAGATTTTGAAGTAGTTCAAAATGGAACAGTCAAAGAAAGAGTTCTTGCCTGTGTTAAAAGGTGTGAAATTGAGTAAGACTCAAAACCCGACCACGGCAGAAGATAGAAAGAGAATGAAAGTCATTCCCTATGCCTTGGCCATAGGTTCTATAAAGTATGCCATGCTGTGTACCAGATCTATTGTATACCCTACACTGAGTTTGGCAAGGGAGTACAATAGTGATCTAGGAGTAGATCACTGGACAGCGGTCAAAATTATCCTTAGTGGAATAAGGATATGTTTCTCGATTATGGAAGTGAGAAAAGGTTCATCGTAAAGGGTTACGTCGATGCAAGTTTTTGACACCGATCTGGATGACTCTAAGTCTCGATCTAGATACATATTGAAAGTGGGAGCAATTAGCTAGAGTAGCTCCGTGCAGAGCATTGTAGACATAAAAATTGCAAAATACATAACGGATCTGAATGTGAAAGACCCGTTGACTAAGATTCTCTCACAAGCAAAACATGATCACACCTAAGTACTCTTTTGGTGTTAATCACATAGCGATGTGAACTAGATTACTGGATCTAGTAAACCCTTTGGATGTTGGTAACATGGCGATGTGAACTATGGGTGTTAATCACATGATGATGTGAATTATCGATGTGAATCACATGGTGATGTGATCTAGATTATTGACTCTAGTGCAAGCGGGAGACTGAAGGAAATATGCCCTAGAGGCAATAATAAAGTTATTATTTATTTCCTTATATCATGATAAATGTTTATTATTCATGCTAGAATTGTATTAAACGGAAACATAATACATGTGTGAATATATAGACAAACAGAGTGTCACTAGTATGCCTCTACTTGACTAGCTTGTTAATCAAAGATGGTTATGTTTCCTAACCATGGACAAAGAGTTGTTATTTGATTAACGGGATCACATCATTAGTTGAATGATCTGATTGACATGACCCATTCCGTTAGCTTAGCACCCGATCGTTTAGTATGTTGCTATTGCTTTCTTCATGACTTATACATGTTCCTATGACTATGAGATTATGCAACTCCCGTTTACCGGAGGAACACTTTGAGTGCTACCAAACGTCACAACGTAACTGGGTGATTATAAAGGTGCTCTATAGGTGTCTCCAAAGGTACTTCTTGGGTTGATGTATTTCGAGATTAGGATTTGTCACTCCGAATGTCGGAGAGGTATCTCTGGGCCCTCTCGGTAATGCACATCACTTAAGCCTTGCAAGCATTGCAACTAATGAGTTAGTTGCGAGATGATGTATTACGGAACGAGTAAAGAGACTTGCCGGTAACGGGATTGAACTAGGTATTGGATACCGACGATCGAATCTCGGGCAAGTAACATACCGATGACAAAGGGAACAACGTATGTTGTTATGCGGTTTGACCAATAAAGATCTTCGTAGAATATGTAGGAACCAATATGGGCATCCAGGTCCCGCGATTGGTTATTGACCGGAGACGTGTCTCGGTCATGTCTACATTGTTCTCGAACCGTAGGGTCCTGCGCTTAAGGTTTCGATGATGGTTATATTATGAGTTTATGTATTTTGATGTACGAAGGTTGTTGAGTCCGGATGTGATCACGGACGTGACGAGGAGTCTCGAAATGGTCGAGACATAAAGATTGATATATTGGACGGATATATTTGCAGACCGGAAAGGTTCCGGATGAGATTGGGATTATCTAGGAGTTCAGCGAGGTTACCGGAACCCCGGTAAGTATATGGGCCTTATTGGGCCTTAGTGGAAGGAGGAGAAGGAGCAAGGGAGGCGCGCCCCAAGCCCAATCCGAATTTGGAGGGGCGGCCCCCCTTTTCTCTCCTCCCCTCTTCCTTCCTTCTCCTACTCCTAATAGGAAAGGGGCCAAACCTACTTGGAGTAGGTTTGCCCCCCTAGGCGCGCCTCCCCTTGGGCGGCCTCCTCCTCCCTCCCTCCTTTATATACGGGGGTTGGGGGCACCCCATAGACAGACAAGTTGATCATTGAGATCGTTCCTTAGCCGTGTGCGGTGCCCCCCTCCACGAGATTACACGTCGGTCATATTGTAGCGGTGCTTAGGCGAAGCCCTGCGACAGTAGAACATCAAGATCGTCACCAAGCCGTCGTGCTGACGGAACTCCTCCCCGCACCTCTGCTGGATCGGAGATCGGTGTGCGTCATTAAGTTGTACGTGTGTCAAGAACTCGGAGGTGCCGGAGTAACGGTGCTTGGATCGGTTGGACCGGGAGGACGTACGACTACTTCCTCTACGTTGCGTCAACGCTTCCGCTTCGGTCTCACGAGTGCGTGAGACAACACTCTCCCTCTCGTTGCTATGCATCACCATGATCTTGCGTGTGCGTAGGAATTTTTTTGAAATTACTACGTTCCCCAATAGAAGTTTCTAGCATGAATAATCTCAGTTCCCTTTGAGCTTGGGTGGCGGTCCATAGGAAAATCACACGGTAACCCCGGGATTTCCAAAAAAACAGGCAATCACTGGATACCCCAGGTGCCTCAATCCACCCAGATGTGTATTAAAGTTGCCACCTTAAGTTGAACCATCAAGTAAACAATCTCACATCTGTCATGGAATACACTCAAACTCAATCCACGTCTACGAGCATAGCATGGCAATATAAGCATAACGTACAAGTAACTCCCAAGTTTGAATGCAGGACAATAGGTTCCTACCTCATCAACTACTTCCCAATACCCACATATTGTCAACTCCTAACCATGCAATGTTTGAGGGTTGAAACTAATGCATAAAAACTGGGTATGAAAAGGATATGATCAAAGTGTGAACTTGCCTGCAATGTTGATGAAGATGATTCGCACTCAAAACTCTTGATAGATCTACTCGTCACACTCCGGTCAATCTATCGTAAGCAAGCAGTAGTAACCACACATAAGCAATCACTCAAAAGATCGGAAAGAATGAAGAAGACAATTCGAACAGCATCAAAAACCAAGAAAATAAATCTTGCAACATAAAACAATTTCTAACAGTACCAAAATTATGTGAATTTGGCCTTATCAGAAATTTTAGGTCAAGAGCTTCGATTTGCAAAAAGAATCAACTAAATCAGAGTTACAAAACTCAAATTATTATCAAACAAAGTTCAAATTCAAAACTGATCTAATTTATTGGATAGAGGAGAACATAATGAAGAAGTGGGCGTTGGTTTCATCTGATTCCGACTAATGAGCAAAAAGTTGTGATCGTTTGAAAACCAGGGGCTAAACTATAAAAGAAATAATACAAATAGGTCCCTGGACAATAAAAAAACCTACTGAGCGAACGCTCGCCTTCTAACCCTAACCAGCGAACGGTCTCTAAATAACTGGAGTAAAACAGAAAACCAGGTTTAAAATAAAAACCGAAACTGTCGGGGATATACCCCGCGGTGTAAACTGGCCGGAAGTTAACCCGACCGGACTTGGCGGTTCACGAGGATACCCGCCCGGTCTTGGCGGTTCATTCGTAACCCGGCGGGCGGGTCAGATGGATGATGAGGCCCATGGCCCAGAAGGCCGGTACACGTTTAATGGTGGGCCGGTTTATGAGGAAAGCATAAGGACTATTCTTCTACAAAGGAAGCAAGACTAGGACTCCACTTGTAATAGAGTAATCCTAATCCAACTAGGACTAGTCATGTAAAACGCCCCTTCAACATATATAAGGAGGGGAAGGGCTCCACAAAGAGGGACGAGTTACAAGCTAGAAGCAAGAAGAAACAATCTTAGAGCTAGACATAAAGAGGAGAGCCGGTTTACGGTGACTCCCTCGTGATGATAATGAGATCTAGCCTCAAACAGCATGTAGGGTTGTTACTGGATGATGTTTCCCGGGGCCCGAAGCTGTCTAAACCCTTGTCTTGTGTTGCCTCTCTCGATTCCTCTCAACCCCTCTCAAGCTACCACATAGATGCGCTGGCCTCGCGACTAAGTCCTCACACTAAGGACATCTGCCGTGACAATTCCACGACAGTTGGCGCCCACCGTGGGGCTTGCGCATGGTGGTGTTGAGTTCTTGGAGGGATTTCTCTCAGGGATCGGTTAGTTCGTGATTTTCCGAGTGAAGAAGAGCCGGTTTGAAAAGACTTGCATCAACTTCAAAGGTCATCAATCCAGATTTGGGATCTATGAGATTTAAGGTTCAAGAAAAATTAGGGTTACAACTTGTCTGCCGCCTCGTCTGACAATTCGTCGGAGCCAACATAAAGTTTATCCACGTACGACTTTTTCTCGGCGGGTTGTACACAGCGTCTAGCAATCAAGTTGTCAAATCACTGCGTTACCAAGGTCCCGTTGGAATCTGATCGGACCCATTACAAGTCCCGAAGCATCAACTTGTAGCTGCTGGTGTTTTTTATTCCTTCAAAGTACAGCAATCCGGAGCCGGATCAATGTTTGGAACACTGCCTAAACCGAGACCGACAGGAGTTCTGTACGTACGCAAGTCATCTGAGGCTCCGACCTAATCCGCCGAATTCCAATACTGCTCCCAGGCCGTGAGAATCAACCGTTTGCTGCTACCTTTTTTCCCTCTGGCGTGAAGAATAGTCAAATCTGAAAATCAACTAATACGTACGTGACCAAGACTAGGAGGGTGCTTGGATCCAAGGGACTATTTTTAGTCTAACTAAAAATAGTCTCTTTTAGAGGCTAAAGTTCCAAACACCCCCGACTAAAGAGAGGCTAGGACTAGTCTTGAGGCTAAAAGTTTTTAGTCATAGGAAACCTACTAAAATATGTATTAGCCCTCTCTCTCCTCATTTAATACCTATCCTTTAACATATGCGAGTTCTGGATTGGAGGGTTTGGAGGATAATAAATGCTCAATAACTTGATTTTAGTCTCTTTAGTATTTGGATCCAAGCATGAGTGAGGCTAGCAAGTTTTAGTCCCACTACTTTTAGTCGTGGGACTAAAACGTATCCAAGCACCCTCTAGTACTACTTGAGTACTGCCATATCAGATCACAACATCCATCCGAATTAGAAGAGTCCAAAAACTGCTGCCGGATCATCATTAGGCTATATTCCGCTCTAATACGCCGTGCCTGCCGGAGCCCGTGCCCGCTGAACCGGCAGCAGCAGCCGCGCCACTCCAACCCGTCGCTGGTTCAGCCGCGCCTCGCCTCCTCTGGGTCGTCATCATTGACCGCAGCGCGTCACTCCAACCGGCCGTTCTCGATCCGTCCGTCGTATATCTTGGCCGAGACGCTCTTCACCAACATCGTGATCTTCTTGACTCGAGCTAAGAAGGCTCGGATCATGTCACCTCCGGTTCAGCAATCTCGCTGCTGCGAAGTCTTCAAAATGCCGGCTCTCGCCGCTATCTCGGCCGTCGATCGGGTTACTGCCTTACGACTCATTGGACCATCTCCGACTTCACGGCTTATGCCACATCATAAAAACAAGCTAAGTCACTTTTAGATTTAAATTTCATTTTTTCCAGCCAATTAAATATATCCGGCACCTTTGAGTTAATCTTGGGGGATATCATTTCTTCTCATAAAGTTGAGTCGTAAGGTTACCAAAGAGAACTATTTGCCACGATGCACAGTTCAAACATGGGTGCCCTACATATCAGCGAAATAATTTTATGTTCGTTCTTTACTAAGTCAGATGCAACTCGTAACCGACCAAGTAGTGGGTATGGTATTGTCAATCGACTCTGATGCTTATCATGGACTTTGTCGACCCTGAACATATCATATTCCATGAAAAAAGTCCACGCGAGAGCCTACTTAGTCGAGTCAAACGATTAACAAATTGAACACAAGTTGACAAAGTCATCAAAATTATTATTTAATTTTGTTTTATATATCATGAACGGTGTAATGCATTCGTGTGTTTTATTTCAGGAACAAAGAGCTTGAAGACGACTCCTCGAGTCGCCTCAAGCCTCGGGGGCTATCAAGCCAGAATTTGTGAAAAAATGGACTTTATTCGTTACCAAAACACAAGTTCACATACTCTCCCGTCCGCGCCGGCTTACAACGCCGTGTCCGGTTCATCTGTCTAAACCGCTTCTGATGATGCGGTCGTCCTTGCCATCCGTCTCTCGCGGCCTGGTCTACATCAACATACCAGGCCGCACATGTCTGCATGAGCAAGTCACAGCTTGGGTAGACCGGTTTTCTTTCAAATTGGAGGCAAATTATCATATACTATCAACCGCTGTCTGCACTGGGTGGTTCACTGGGCAGGCGCACAAGTCGCCGCCATTACAGTTTGGTTAACTTCAAATCGCCAGTTGGAAGGAGCCATTGGCCGAGTTGCTGACACGGCTCATACGGGATCATTTATAACCTGCTGCAGTCACCTCAAGCTTCTATGGATTCACATCGTGCTATCAATATCAATGATATACAAGTTATGCCGGTTTATATCACGGTCAAATATGGAGAATCTCAAACCAACTCCTTGAGTCGCCTTGAGACTCGGGGGCTACGATGATATGACGCAACAAGTCTTGCCAGTTTCAGCAAATTTAAAAACCCGGGACAATGGAGGGAAAGATAACCCGGTCCGGAGGCTCTTTGTTATTTGAAGGCCGTCAGAAAATTTCCGGCTTAGAAAGTATATGACAATTACAAAATCCCGGCTCAATGAAGAAGTTCCGGGTCATCAGAAAAGATTCCGGTTTAAAATCCGGCTCAAGGGAAGCCAGTCTCACTGAAGCTCTCAAATCCGGTTTAAGAATTTCCGGTTCAAAAAGGAATTAACTTCTCGCAAGTTTGAGTTTAAAGGCCGTCAGAAAATTTCCGGCTGAAAATGAAGATTCCGGTTTAAAATCCGGTTCAAGGGAAAGATGTCTCCCACAAAGCTTTGAAGCTCTCCATATCCGGTTCAAGATCCCGGTTCAAGAAGAATTTATCTCTTGCAAAAAGGATAAAAATTACCGAAGAGGACCTGCTGCCATGATGCGCGGTTCAAACATGGATATCCTGCCTTATTGGCCTAACATATTGATCACATGGGGGCTTCTGCTTCATAAAGCGGGGTCTCTGTTCTTTTTTATATCATGCGTGGTTACATGGAGGTTCTGTCTTAAAGCGTCCTCCGGTTTACCCCTTGAAATTTGCTTTTTTATATCACTTGGGGCCTTGGTCGTGTCCGAACCAACGCGACACCTTTTGATAGGTGAAAGCCACTAGATCACTTGGGGACATGGTCAAGTCTGAACCAGTCACGCCTCTTGATCGGCCTAAGGCCACAAAATCACTTGGGGGCTTGGTCGAACCCGAACCATTGCCACGCCTTTTGATTGGCATATATGCCATGGTTTCATTTGGGGACCTGGCTGACTTGAACCATTGTCACTCCAATTGGGGGCTTGGTCCTGTCCGACCATGGTAACACCATCTGATCAGCTCAGTATAGCATGTTTTTTGCAAACAGTTTTATCATTGCCTTTGCTTGAAATTTTCTTTAATAAATATTTCTTCTTTGTTGCGTTCTTAAACCGACAAAATTCGCAGACTGGTTCGACTGTCAATTGACGGAACACGGTCAATTCTTAATCCGGAGACTTTTTGGCCGGTTTGATTTTTTGATATTATGTTACCATCTTATTATGGAGTAAACTGGTGTTCATTAACCCGGTTTGACTTTCAGTTACAAGTTGTCAGTACATGATCAAATCATAACCCGGAGACTATCAGCCTGGTCTGGTTTGACTACGAGTCGCCGGTTTTATATATGGTTAAACCGGTGTTTGTCACAACTCGGTATGGTTTTATCATAAACCGGCACAATATGGAAGGAGTTATCATTACTCAAAATTCCCCTACTACAAAAAGTTGGTAAACCAATGATGTGATTCAATGTCACAGGTATGATATATTTCATATTTGATTATTCTTAAGTGCAGCCTTGGTTATAAACCTAGGTTATATGTTGGGCATTATGACCCGTCCGGCGGTAAACCGCCAGGACACTTTAAACTTGTTGTATGCAGAGACATGTTGTATAAAGCATGATGATAAATTATCCGGTGTTTATTAAACCGGCCTGGCTTTAAGACAATAAGTCGCCAGTATATGATGAGAAATTATTCGGTGTTTATTAAACCGGCCTGGCTTTGGACTATAAGTCGCCAGTATATATTTGGATTGTGCCATTGGAATCATGCGCTTATAAATCATTGGATTATATTATTCAAATAGCCAACATGGCTGGATTTTTATTATGGTTATTAATATTATGATTGTGGTTTTCAAAGTCGCTTTAGCGCAATGGATATGAATATGATTTATTCTGCAATGGAAGGAATAGTCCCAAGTCGCTGCAGGCTCACGACCCGGCACTTGGGGGCTACATTATTCAAGTTGAGATTATATCAAATATGCAAGTCTCATGACGCTGCAAGCATGCACCATGACACTTGGGGGCTAATGCAAAGTCATTCTTTGTTCATCTTATTGAAGACCCGACTCATCACATTATAATGAGCCGGCCCTTGGGGGATACCAATTGCTCCTGTCAACAATTGAAGGTACAAAGTTTTTTTATTCATTATATTGAAAGGTCCACTGCTCAGTTGGTAAAGCACAAGGCTCTTAACCTTGTGGACGTGGATTCAAGTCCCATGATGGGGGTTACATCATATGATGTTATTTTTATTGAAGCATATATCAAGTCCCAGCTCAATATTATCTTACTGAGCCGGCCCTTGGGGGCTACACATCATTGCTCAAATCTATATGATTATACCTACAAAGTCCCTGCTCATTATTGCATAATGACCCGACACTTGGGGGCTACATAATATGGAGTATTCAGTTTTTACTAGAGATGAACAACATGGATTTCTTCTAAGTGGCAGTAATTGTATGGAAACAAGTCTCAAATCATCACTTTGTTCAGTTCAAGACTTGGGGGCTACAGGTAATATGGAAATAAGGGAGAAATATCTTCCGATTTTCAGTTTGAGCAAACCAAATTGACCCGGCATCACCAATCATCATGAACCGGCGTTGGCGACAATCATAACCCGGAATTATCAGTTTTTATAACCCGACAATGGTGGTAATCATAAACCGGCAAGTTCTATATCTTCAGACCGGCTGAATATCAGATGAGTATTTCAAGACCAATATTTCTTAAACCGACGCCTTGGAAGCCGACTCAAGTGGATTATTCTTCACAATATTTTTTCTATAAGAAGCCAACATCAGCAATTTGAGTATGAAGCTGGTTATTGACCTGGATTTTTTAAAAGGAGGAAATGACAAGGACTTAAGGATGATCAGGTGCCGGTCTACAAGAATTCTTAACCAGGAGCACAACCTGCCAAATTTGTTCTGGTGTTTATTTTGCAGCATAAGTTTACCATGGATAAATCCAAGCTAAACTTGGGGGCTAATGTCGGGGATATACCCCGCGGTGTAAACCGGTCGGAAGTTAACCCGACCGGACTTGGCGGTTCACGAGGATACCCGCCCGGTCTTGGCGGTTCATTCGTAACCCGACGGGCGGGTCAGATGGATGACGAGGCCCATGGCCCAGAAGGCCGGTTCACGTTTAATGGTGGGCCGGTTTATGAGGAAAGCATAAGGACTATTCTTCTACAAAGGAAGCAAGACTAGGACTCCACTTGTAATAGAGTAATCCTAATCCAACAAGGACTAGTCATGTAAACCGCCCCTTCAACATATATAAGGAGGGGAAGGGCTCCCCAAAGAGGGACGAGTTACAAGCTAGAAGCAAGAAGAAACAATCTTAGAGCTAGACACAAAGAGGAGAGCCGGTTTACGGTGACTCCCTCGTGACGATAATGAGATCTAGCCTCAAACAGCATGTAGGGTTGTTACCGGATGATGTTTCCCGGGGCCCGAAGCTGTCTAAACCCTTGTCTTGTGTTGCCTCTCTCGATTCCGCTCAACCCCTCTCAAGCTACCACATAGATGCGCTGGCCTCGCGACTAAGTCCTCACACTAAGGACATCTGCCGTGACAATTCCACGACAGAAACCCTAAAAGAAAAACCGGTGAACCCGGGCGGTTTAGTACCGGTTCAGGGTGGTTTTCCGCCAAAACCCGACGGCGGCAGTTAGATCGGGCGGCTTCGGCGGGATCGGCGGCGGCGGCTCCGGCTGCATCTTGGGCGCAACTGCGGACAGTGGCTAGGGGCTCCGGCGGCAACGGCGGATCGGCGGGATAGCGCTGCAGCAGGAGAAAGCAGCTGGAGGAGGGAGGCGGCGGCAGCCAGCGGCCGGCGGCGGTGTGTGAGGGCGGCGGCGACGCGGCGAGATGCGAGAGAGGCGGCGGTGCGAGCAGAGAGAGAGGGGTGTCGGGGCGGCGCCTTTTATGGGGAGGGGCGAGGAGGTGGCGTGGGGAAGGGGCAGGAGGAGGCCGGGCGGCACACGGCGTCCATGGTGGCGCGGTGGCGTGCCCGAGCGAGACTCCCGCTCGGGAAGGAGAGGGGCGGCGCTGCTGGGCTGGGCCATGGCATGGCCGGTTGGCTGGGCCGGCCCAGTTCGGCGGAAAGTTTTTTTTAAACACTTTACAGAAAACAACAAAAAAAAGAATAAACCAGCAAAATAATAAAAAATACTATAGGCATATAATATATCAAAATTTTCAGAAAAAGACTTCCTACAGCGTGGACATTTTTATAGCATCAAATAAAACTCACACAAATTCAGATAATTCAAAGAGTGCTACTGGTCTAATAAAATCCAATAAAATCATTTTTAAAATACCAAAATTAATTCAAATTCATTTCTCTCCAATTTTCTGATGTAGGGAATCATGTTACCCTATTTTCCATATATTTTATTTTTGGAGAAAAATAATTTGAATAAAACCCAAATAACTCCAAATTGAAAATAAATTTAAAAGAACTTTGAATTTAATTCTTTGAAAGTCCCAACTCATATTTCATATAATTTGAAGAAGTCATTTTATCTTCTCTCGTGGAAATCATTGAGTTGCATAAAGTTTCAGAATTGGAAATATTCTCAAACGAAATTCAAATATTTTCAACACCCCTTGTCATTTAAATAAATGGAAGAAGTCATGTCATCTTCTCTCCAGGGTTTTGTGGTGAAAAGAATTTGAATTCATGAAGATCAGAAAAGAAAATGAAAGTTTGGGAAAGTCCTTTTATTCCCTCTCATTTAACTTTCAAAAGTTTCGAATTCACTCAATTTCACACAATCAATCAAACAATCAATCAAATCTATCTATTTGTTTATAACATTCCAAAATTTAGAATTTTGGGATGTTACAAGAGACTTTTTGTTATTTGGTTGCAGGGTTGTTTGAGAGAGACCATCTTCATCCTACGCCTCCTAAGGATTGATAAACCTTAGGTCATCCACTTGAGGGAAATTTGCTACTGTCCTACAAACCTGTGCACTTGCAGGCCCAACAACGTCTACAAGAAGAAGGTTGTGTAGTAGACATCAAGCTCTTTTCTGGCGCCGTTGCCGGGGAGGTGAGTGCTTGAAGGTATATCTTTAGATCTTGCAATCGAATCTTTTTGTTTCTTGTTTTAGCACTAGTCTAGTTTATAAAAGAAAACTACAAAAAAATGGAGTTGAGTTTGTCTCATACGCTTCACCTTTTTAACATCTTTCGTGAGTATGATGGAAAGGAAAATTGTGCTCAAGTGCTAGAAGAAGAAATCTATAGAATGTTTGGTACTAAATCTTTGAATGATGAGCATGATTGCAATGTTGTTAGTATGAATTCCTTGAATATCCATCATGCTAATGATATGCAAAGCCAAAAGCATGGGGAAGCTATGTTTGATGAAGATGATATTTTTTGTCCCCCAAGCTTTGATGAGCAAATTTACTATGATGAAAGCATGCCTCCTATTTATGATGATTATTGTGATGATACGTATGCTATAAAGAAGAAGCTTGCTTATGTGGAGAGTAGTAAATTTTCCTTGCAAGTAGATCATGAAAAGAATGCTTTAGGTGCTGGTTATATTGTTGAATTCATTCATGATGCTACTGAAAATTATTATGAGGGAGGAACATATACTTGTAGGAATTGCAATAATGCCAAGTTTCCTCTCTATGCGCTTAAATTTTTGAAGTTATGCTTGTTTAGCCTTCCTATGCTTGTTGATTATTGTTCCCATAAGTTGTTTGCTCACAAAATCCCTATGCATAGGAAGTGGGTTAGACTTAAATGTGCTAGTCATATGCTTCATGATGCTCCCGTTATGTTTCAATTCTTATCTTTTATGTTTGCATCGTTGTCATCATCATGCCTATCTAGAAAGGCATTAAAGAAAAGCGCTTGTTGGGAGACAACCCAATATTTATCCTTACTGTTTTTGTGTGTCCACATGATTATGCTACTGTAGTAATCATGTTTTATAGCTTTTTTTCAATAAAGTGCCAAGTAGATCCTTTGGGAAGACTTGGGTGAAGTTTATGTGATCTTGCTGTGAAAAACAGAAACTTTAGCGCTCACGAGAATAGCTACCATTTTTTACTGGAGAGTGATTTTAGGTTTATTATTTTTGCAGATGATTAATAGATAAATGTCTCAGGTCCAGCAATTTATTTCATAATTTTTGGGGTTCCAGAAGTATACGTTTGATACAGATTACTACAGACTGTTCTGTTTTTGACAGATTCTGTTTTCTATGTGTTGTTTGCTTATTTTGATGCATCTATGGCTAGTGGTATGAACCATAGAGAAGTTAGAATACAGTAGATATTACACCAATATGAATTTAGAATGAGTTCATTACAGTATCTATGTGGTGGTTTTATTTTCTTATACTAACGGAGCTTACGAGTTTTGTTTTGAGTTTTGTGTGGTTGAAGTTTTCAAGTTTTGGGTAAAGATTCGATGGACTATGGAATAAGGAGTGGAAAGAGCCTAATCTTGGGGATGCCCAAGGAACCCCAAGGTAATATTCAAGGACAACGAAGCAACTAAGCTTGGGGATGCCCCGGAAGGCATCCCCTCTTTCGTCTTCGTTCATCGGTAACTTTACTTGGAACTATATTTTTATTCACCACATGATATGTGTTTTGCTTGGAGCGTCATTTTATTTTGTTAGTTCTTGCTTGCTGTAGTTAGAATAATGTTTTGCATCTTTAGTTTCAATAAAAAGTCAAGGATAGCCTTTGCCATGCTTATTTTGCTAGTATGCACGTTGCTGTTTGAAAACAGAAAGTTTACCGCTGTTGCAAAAATTCCCTAGAAAAGTCAGAGAGTGGTATAATGTTGAATCTATTTTCATACTGAGCTCTGATAAATTTATTACAGTGGGAATTTTAGTTCATAATTTTTGGAGTCAGGATAGTATTGATACTCTTGCATTCTTTACAGACTGTACTGTTTTGGCAGATTGCTGTTATGGTTGCATTGTTTGCATATGTTTGCTTGTTTAATGATTCTATTTGATGATAGGAGTATTAAATATGCAGAGGCATTTAGTATGCAATCTTGAATAATAATTTATGTGATTTGTTACAGTAGAATATGATAAGGTTTTGCATTGGTTTATACTAACCTACCTCATGAGTTCTTGTTGAGTTTGTTGTGAATGAAGCTTTTGATAAAAAGAGAAACCATGATATGAGAGGAATTAAGGAGACACAAAAGCTCAAGCTTGGGGATGCCCAAGGCACCCCAAGATAATATTTCAAGAAGTCTCAAGCATCTAAGCTTGGGGATGCCCCGGTAGGCATCCCACCTTTCTTCTTCAACAACTATCGGTTAGTATCGGTTGAGCCTAAGTTTTTTGCTTCTTCACATGAGTTGTGCTATCCTTGCAATATAGTTTTCTTTAGCTTTGCTTGCTGTTTGAATAAAGTATCAAGATCTGAAATTATTAAATGAGAGAGAGTCTTCGCATAGTTGCATAATTATTTAGCTACTCATTGATCTTCACTTATATCTTTCGAAGTAGTTTTTGTCATATGCTCTAGTGCTTCACTTATATCTTTTAGAGCACGGTGGTGGATTTGTTTTAAAGAAATTATTGATCTCTCATGCTTCACTTAGATTATTTTGAGAGTCGTTAATAGCGTGGTAATTTGCTTAATGTTAATATACTTGGTACTCAAGATATGTGAAACTTTCTTTTGAGTGCGTTGAATACTAAGATAAGTTTGATGCTTGATAATTGTTTTGAGATATGGAGGTGATAATATCAAAGTCGTGCTAGTTGAGTAATTGTGAATTTGAGAAATGCTTGTGTTGAAGTTTGCAAATCCCGTAGCATGCACGTATGGTTAAAGTTGTGTAACAAATTTGGAATATGAAGTGTACCTGGCTTGTGCATCCTTATGAGTGGCGGTCGGGGACGAGCGATGGTCTTTTCCTACCAATCTATCCCCCTAGGAGCATGCGCGTAGTACTTGATTTTTGATGAATTCTAAATTTTTGCAATAAGTATATGAGTTCTTTTGACTAATGTTGAGTCCATGGATTATCGCACTCTCACCTTTCCGCCTTTGCTAGCCTCTTGATGCCGTGCATTGCCCTTTCTCACCTTGAGAGTTGGTGCAAACTTCGCCGGTGCATCCAAACCCCGTGATATGATACGCTCTATTACACATAAACCTCCTTATATCTTCCTCAGAACAGCCGCCATACCTACCTATCATGGCATTTCCATAGCCATTCCGAGATATATTTCCATGCAACTTCCACCATCATCATCATGACATACATTACTTTTGTCATATTGCCATTGCATGATCATGTAGTTGACATCGTATTTGTGGCAAAGCCACCATGCATTATTTTTCATACATGTCACTCTTTATTCATTGCACCATCCACACCGCCGGAGGCATTCATATAGAGTCATATCTTGTTCTAAGTTTCGAGTTGTAATCCCTATGTTGTAATCAATAGAAGTGTGATGATCATCATTATTAGAGCATTGCCCCCCCCCCAAAAAAAAGAGAAAGGCCAAAAAAAGAAAGGCCCAAAAAAAGAGAAAGGCCAAAAAAGGCCCAAAAAAATAAAATAAATAAAAAAGGGCAATGCTACTATCTCTTTTTCCACACTTGTGCTTCAAATTAGCACCTTGTTCTTCATGTAGTGAGTCTCATATATTGTGCTTCAAAGTAGCACCTTGTTCTTCATGTAGTGAGTCTCATAAGTTGTCTTCTTATACTAGTGGGAATTTTTCATTATAGAACTTGGCTTGTATATTCCTACGATGGGCTTCCTCAAATGCCCTAGGTCTTCATGAGCAAGCGAGTTGGATGCACACCCACTAGTTTTCTTTTGTTGAGCATTCCTAGCTCTAGTGCATCCGTTGCATGGCAATCCCTACTCCTCGCATTAACATCAATCGATGGGCATCTCCATAGCTCATTGATTAGCCTCGTTGATGTGAGACTTTCTCCTTTTTTTCTTCTCCACACAATCCCCATCATCATATTCTATTCCACCCATAGTGCTATATCCATGGCTCACGCTCATGTATTGGTGAAGGTTGAAAAAGTTTGAGATTATTTAAGTATGAAACAATTGATTGGCTTGTCATCGGGGGTATAGAAGTTGGGAACATCTTTGTGTGACGAAAATGAAGCATAGCCTAACTATATGATTTTGTAAGGATGAACTTTCTTTGGCCATGTTGTTTTGAGAAGACATGATTGCTTTGATTAGTATGCTTGAAGTATTATTATTTTTGTGTCAATATAAACTTTTGTCTTGAATCTTTTGGATCTGAATATTCATATCACAATTAAGAAGATTTACATTGAAATTATGCCAAAGTATCACTCCGCATCAAAAATTCTTTTTTATCATTTACCTACTCGAGGACGAGCAGGAATTAAGCTTGGGGATGCTTGATATGTCTCCAACGTATCTATAACTTTTGTTTGCTCCATGCTACTTTATCTAATGTTTTAGGCAATATTGGGCTTTATTATCCACTTTTATATTATTTTTGGGACTAACCTATTAACCGGAGGCCCAGCCCAGATTTGCTGTTTTACGCCTATTTCAGTGTTTCGAGGAAAAGGAATATCAGACGGAGTCAAAATGGAACGAAATCAACTAGAGAAGTTATTTTTGGAAGGAAAGCAACCCGGGAGACTTGGAGTCCATGTCAAGAAAGAAACGAGGAAGGCACAAGGTAGGGGGCGCGCCAACCCCCCTGTGTGCGCCCTCCACCCTCGTGGGGCCCTCATGGCTCCCCTGGCGTATTTCTTCCTCCTATGTATACCAATATACCCTAAAACTTCCAGAACAGTAGAAAGATCGGGAGTTCCGCCGCCGCAAGGCTCTGTAGCCACCAAAAACCAATCGGGACCCCGTTCCGGCACCCTGCCGGAGGGGGATCCCATCATCGGTGGCCATCTTCATCATCCCGGCGCTATCCATGACGAGGAGGGAGTAGTTCACCCTCGGGGCTGAGGGTATGTACCAGTAGCTATGTGTTTGATCTATCTCTCTCTCTTATGGCACGATCTTGATGTATCCCGAGCTTTGCTATTGTAGTTGGATCTTATGATGTTTCTCCCCCTCTTCTCTCTTGTGATGAATTGAGTTTCCCCTTTGAAGTTATCTTATCGGATTGAGTCTTTTATGAACACTTGATGTATGTCTTGCGTGGGATAACCGTGGTGACAATGGGTTATTCTATTGATCCACTTGATGTATGTTTTGGTGATCAACTTGCGGGTTTCGTGACACTTGGGAACCTATGCATAGGGGTTGGCACACGTTCTTGACTCTCCGGTAGAGGCTTTGGGGCACTCTTTGAAGTACTTTTATGTTGGTTGGATGAATCTGAGATTGTGTGATGCATATCGTATAATCATGCCCACGGATACTTGAGGTGACAATGGAGTATCTAGGAGACATTAGGGTTTTGGTTGATTTGTGTCTTAAGGTGTTATTCTAGTATGAACTCTTTTATAGATTGATCCGAAAGAATAACTTTGTGGTGGTTTCGTACCCGACCATAATCTCTACGTTTGTTCTCCGCTATTAGTGGCTTTGGAGTGACTCTTTGTTGCATGTTTAGGGCTTGTCATATGTTCTATCTATGTTATTATTGTTGAAAGAACTTGCACTAGCAAAAGTATGAACCGTAGGCCTTGTTTCCTATCATTGCAATACCGTTTACGCTCACTTTTACCACTTGTTACCTTGCTGTTTTTATTATTTCAGATTACAAAAACCTTTATCTACTAACTATTTTGCACTTGTATCACCATCTCTTCACTGAACTAGTGCACCTATACAATTTACCATTGTATTGGGTGTGTTGGGGACACAAGAGACTTTTTGTTATTTGGTTGCAGGGTTGTTTGAGAGAGACCATCTTCTCCTATGCCTCTCCCGGATTGATAAACCTTAGGTCATCCACTTGAGGGAAATTTGCTACTGTCCTACAAACCTGTGCACTTGCAGGCCCAACAACGTCTACAAGAAGAAGGTTGTGTAGTAGACATCATGTACTCACTGCTAAATTACAAATCATTGTTAATTAAAATTGGCTTTGATATACCTTGGGGTCCGGGTGGATTCATTACTTGAGCACTAAATGCATAGCTTAATGGCTTTAAAGAAAGTGCTGCCAGGGAGACAACCCGGAAGTTTTAGAGAGTCATTTATTTCTGTTGAGTGCTTTCATATAGTTTAAAAACAACAAAAATAAAGAGGGGAACCCAAAACTTTTCAAAAAGGAAAGTGAAAGTGAGAGAGACAAGCATGCATTGTTGAAGTGGGAGCTAGCCTTGAACTTTGTTCATGCTCACGGAAACTTTGTGAATCTTGATTACAGAAACTTTTCAACAAAAATGATTATCCCCTTGTATAATTCTTTTGTAGTATAAAAATAATGTGCCAAGGTTTGCCTTTAGGATGTTTACAATGCTTGTTGGTTTGTATGGTGCTGGACAGAAACTTTGGTTGTAGTGCTCGATTTTACATTTTTAATTGGAACGTCAAATGGTTCTGATTCCTTTTGAACTGTCTTTCTATACAATTTTTTTTATTTTACTAATTTTGGTAGAATTTTTGGGGTACCAGAAGTATGGTGTATGTTCAGATTGCTACAGACTGTTCTGTTTTTGACAGATTCTGTTTTTGATGCATAGTTTGCTTGTTTTGATGAATCTATCAATTTATATCAGTGGATTAAGCCATGAAAAAGTTATGTTACAGTAGAAATAATGCAAAAACAAAATATGAATTGGTTTGCAACAGTACTTAGAGTGGTGATTTGCTTTATTATAATAACGGATCTTACCGAGTTTTCTGTTGAAGTTTTGTGTGGATGAAGTGTCTATACGAGGAGGTCTCGATATAAGGAAAAGGAAGAGAGGCAAGAGCTCAAGCTTGGGGATGCCCAAGGCACCCCAAGTAAATATTCAAGGAGACTCAAGCGTCTAAGCTTGGGGATGCCCTGGAAGGCATCCCCTCTTTCTTCAACAAGTATCGGTATGTTTTCGTATTCGTTTTGTTTATGCATTATGTGCAAGTCTTGGAGCATCTTTTGCATTTAGTTTTCATTTTTCTTTTATGCACCATGCTGGTATGATATAGTCCTTGGTTGTTTTGTAGAATGCTCATTGCACCTCACTTATATCTTTTGAGTGTGGCTTTATAGAATGCTTCATGTGCTTCACTTATATCATTTGAAGTTTGGATTGGCTGTTTCTCTTCACATAGAAAACCGCCATTTGTAGAATGCTCTTCTGCTTCACTTATAATTGTTAGAGCGTGGGCATATCTTTTGTAGAAAGAATTAAACTCTCTTGCTTCACTTATATCTATTTAGAGAGATGACAGGAATTGGTCATTCACATGGTTAGTCATAAAATCCTACATAAACTTGTAGATCGCTGAATATGATATGTTTGATTCCTTGCAATAGTTTTGCGATATAAAGATGGTGATATTAGAGTCATGCTAGTGGGTGGTTGTGGATTGTAGAGACACTTGTGTTGAGGTTTGTGATTCCCGTAGCATACACGTATGGTGAATCGCTTTGTGATGAAGTTGGAGCACAATTTTATTTATTGATTGTCTTCCTTATGAGTGGGGTCGGGGACGAGCGATGGTATTTTCCTACAAATCTATCCCCCTAGGAGCATGCGCGTAGTACTTTGTTTTCAATGGCTTGTAGATTTTTGCAATAAGTATATGAGTTCTTTATGACTAATGTTGAGTCCATGGATTATACGCACTCTCACCCTTCCACCATTGCTAGCCTCTCTTGTGCCGCGCAACTTTCACCGGTACCGTACACCCATCATATGCCTACCTCAAAACAGCCACCATACCAACCTATCATGGCATTTCCATAGCCATTCCGAGATATATTGACATGCAACCTCCACCATCATCATATACATGACTTGAGCATTCATTGTCATATTGCTTTGCATGATCGTAAGATAGCTAGCATGATGTTTTCATGATGTCATTGCTATGCTAGATCATTGCACATCCCGGTACACCGCCGGAGGCATTCATATAGAGTCATATCTTTGTTCTAGATATTGAGTTGTAAGTAAATAAAAGTGTGATGATCATCATTATTAGAGCATTGCCCCAGTGAGGAAAGGATGATGGAGACTATGATTCCCCCACAAGTCGGGATGAGACTCCGGACTTTATGAAAAAAAGAGGCCAAAGAAGCCCAAATAAAAAAAAGAGGCCAAAGAAGCCCACCAAAAAAATGAGAGAAAAAGAGAGAAGGGGTAGTGTTACTATCCTTATACCACACTTGTGCTTCAGAGTAGCACCATGTTCTTCATAGAGAGAGCCTCCTATGCTTTCACTTTCATATACTAGTGGGAATTTTCATTATAAAACTTGGCTTGTATATTCCAATGATGGGCTTCCTCAAATGCCCGAGGACTTCATGAGCAAGCAAGTTGGATGCACACCCACTTAGTTTCAGTTTGAGCTTTCATACACTTATAGCTCTAGTGCATCCGTTGCATGGCAATCCCTACTCACTCACATTGATATCTATTGATGGGCATCTCCATAGCCCGTTGATACACCTAGTTGATGTGAGACTTTCCCCCTTTTTGTCTTCTCCACATAACCTCCATCATCATATTCTATTCCACCTATAGTGCTATATCCATGGCTCACGCTCATGTATTGCGTGAAAGTTGAAAAAGTTTAAGATTATTAAAGTATGAAACAATTTCTTGGCTTGTCATCGGTGTTGTGCATGATTAAATACTTTGTGTGCTGAAGATAGAGCAACAGCCAGACTATATGATTTTGTAGGGATAACTTTCTTTGGCCATGTTGTTTTGAAAAGACATGATTGCTTTATTGGTACGCTCGAAGTATTATTGTTTTTATGTCAAATGATAAACTATTGCTATGAATCACTTGTGTCTTAATATTCATGCCATGATTAGACATATGATCAAGATTATGCTAGGTAGCATTCCACATCAAAAATTATTCTTTTTATCATTTACCTACTCGAGGACGAGCAGGAATTAAGCTTGGGGATGTTGATACGTCTCCGTCATATCTATAATTTTTGATTGTTCCATGCCAATATTATTCACTTTCATATACTTTTGGCAACTTTTTATACTATTTTTTGGGACTAACATATTGATCCAATGCCCGATGCAGTTCACATCATTGCATGTTTTTGTTTCACAGAAACCCAATATCAAACGGAGTCCAAACGGGATAAAAATGGACGGAGATTTTTTTGGAATATTTATGATTTTTGGGAAGTAAAATCAACGAGAAACGGTGTCCGAGGTGGTCACGAGGTAGGGGGGTGCGCCCTACCCCCCCAGGCGCGCCCCTGACCCTCGTGGTCCACCCATAAGGCGGTTGACCCGTAAGGCGGTCCAGGCAAGAAAGATAATTTTATGAGAAAGATCTGGGCGAAAGATTCACCCCAATCGGAGTTACGGATCTCCAGATATAAAGGAAACGGTGAAGGGGTAGAATCGGGGAACACAGAAACAGAGAGATAGATCCAATCTTGGAGGGGCTCTCGCCCATCCCAAGCCATGGGAGACAAGGAACAGAGGGGAAACCCTTCTCCCATCTAGGAAGGAGGTCAAGGAAGAAGAAGGGGGGCTCTCCCCCCTTGCTTCCGGTGGTGCCGGAACGCCGCCGGGGGCCATCATCATCACCGCGATCTTCACCAACACCTCCGCCATCTTCACCAACATCTCCATCACTTTCCCCTTCTATCTACAGCGCAACCTGCTGTACCCTCTACTTGAACATGGTGCTTTATGCTTCATATTATTATCCAATGATGTGTTGCCATCCTATGATGTCTGAGTAGATTTTCGTTGTCCTATCGGTGATTGATGAATTGCTATGATTGGTTTGAGTTGCATGTTTTATTATTGGTGATGTCCTATTGTGCCCTCCGTGTCGCGCAAGCTTGAGGGATTCCCGCTGTAGGGTTTGCAATATGTTTATGATTTGCTTATGGTGGGTGGCGTGAGTGTGAAGCACTGAGACCGAGTAAGTAGGTTGTTTGCGTATGGGATAAAGGGGACTTGATACTTTAATGCTATGGTTGGGTTTTACCTTAATGAATCTTTAGTAGTTGCGGATGCTTGCTAGAGTTCCAATCATAAGTGCATATGATCCAAGTAGAGAAAGTATGTTAGCTTATGCCTCTCCCTCAAATAGAATTGCAGTAGTGATTACCGGTCTAGTAACATAGTCAGTTGCTTAGGGACAATTCCACAACTCCTACCACCACTTTTCCACACTCTCTATATTTACTTTATTGCTTCTTTATCTAAACAGCCCCTACTTTTTATTTACATGTTCTTTATTATCTTGCAAACCTATCCTATCACACCTACAAAGTACTTCTAGTTTCATACTTGTTCTAGGTAAAGCGAACGTCAAGCGTGCGTAGAGTCGTATCAGTGGCCGATAGGACTTGAGAGAGTATTTGTTCTACCTTTAGATCCTCATTGGGTTCGACACTCTTACTTATCGAAAGAGGCTACAACTATCCCGTATACTTGCGGGTTATCAGTCGCCCTATATCTTTGACTTGCACACACACGCAATTTCGATGGCTCTCTTCATCGATCTCGCACCCACCCACTTGATCCTCTCTTCGACTCTATCAATATCTATGACCCCTCCCTCTCTTCTCGTGGATTGCCCGACCCTCTATATATGATATGGATAGGCCTCCATTTCACACACATTGCATGCAAAATTATGTTTGAGGTGTCATCGACACATATTCCCACAAATAATTCACGAAATCAACCCCCACCCCCACCCCAAAATAAAAAACACTCATGAACGCAGTTTGTATCTCTCACACACACCCACGTAGATGGGGGATGTGCACGAAGAGAAGAGGTGCATGCACGGCACACGTACTCCCGTCTCTTTCCCAACCACACCCGCGCGGGTACACGGTGGAGCTCATTTCTGTACGAAAAAGGCAGCCCACGTGGTAATTTGGCATGTGTAATGGTTGTCCACTTGGTGGAGGGAGGATCGTCTACCACGGGTGAACAAACAAATTGCGACTTGACACGTTATGTTAAATTAAAAAAAAGAGGCAAACCATGTGGGGCCTACCTTAGAGGCAAGGCTCTATACACTGGAGTACTTCTGATGTGTCTCGTCAACTCGCAAAACGAGGAGAAGCTTGCTTAGTACGTTGTCTCCCCCGCCCACAGGCGCGGTGGCTCGCAGGATGAGATGAAGCTTGCTCCGCCTTACGCCCGCTCCCTCGCCCATGCGCGCGGTGGATCGCAGGACGAGGAGAACAATTTACTACTCCCTCTGTTTACTCCTCGTCCCTACTACCTTGGTTATAGAGATTATATCATATTGTTTGGAATATATATGTCCTTTAGTAGATTTCAATATGAACTACTAGTACATACTCCAAACACTGATGTATATAGACATATTTTAGAGTGTAAATTCACTCATTTTGCTCCGTATGTAGCACTCTCCCTCGCCCCTCGACCCTCGCCCACGTGGTGGACGTGCATAAATTCATTCGCTCTCATATAGCCAGAACGATATATACTGCACTACCATTATTGCCCGACTTCCCGAAGAGGCGAAGAGCCAATCGCAAGGTTAATATTTTGGAGATGCCAAGTGCAAGGTTATAGGAGAACGAATAGTAGGTGCCGCGTCATTTATAAATAAAGTTTTTTTTTCTTTAGTGGCACGTACGCAATATGATAGATTCATATGGAGAGAAAAGGAAACCGCTCCACTATATACATAGTCGGGGCGGGCCAGCCTACGGTTGCTTTCTGGGGTTGCTCTCTTCACACTCTCTCACACAAAACAGTGTGGCCACATCTCTAACATCCCGGCGGATCACGTCCGCCGGGGGAAGGGGTGTATGCTTAGTGTAGATGCGGTCACCGTCGCCAATGGCGAAAACCCACTGTCGGCACATCCCGATCAGGGGTCCCCGCCGTTCTCTCTCACAAAGCCGGTGAGGTTGCCTTCGTCCCTTGCTCACTGCCGCGACGTGGGCAATTGCCGCCTCCTTCCGCACTCCTTAAGGTTGAGCTACGTCCCTCAGGTACAACTCCCTTTACAGCCGGCTTGCACCACTGCTCCAGCTGCCCACATCACTCCATGTGGATATTTCTCTACTTCTTTGCCCCGCACATACCTCTACTGGCTTCTACATACTGTATTTGTGATGAGTTTATGTCTCATTGATGACCCACAAGTGTAGGGGATCAATCGTAGTCCTTTCGATAAGTAAGAGTGTCGAACCCAACGAGGAGCAGAAGGAAATGATAAGCGGTATTCAGTAAGGTTTTCTCTGCAAGCACTAAAATTATAGGTGATAGATAGTTTTGTGATAAGATAAGTGGTAACGAATAACAAGTAAATAAAGTAAATAAAGTGCAGCAAGGTGGCCCAATCCTTTATGTAGCAAAGGATAAGCCTAGACAATTTCTAATAATGAGAAAGGAGCTCCCGAGGACACATGGGAATTATCGTCAAGCTAGTTTTCATCACGTTCATATGATTCGCGTTCGGTACTTTGATAATTTGATATGTGGGTGGACCGGTACTTGGGTACTGCCCTTACTTGGACAAGCATCCCACTTATGATTAACCCCTATTGCAAGCGTCCGCAACTACAAAAGAAGTATTAAGGTAAACCTAACCACAACATTAAACATATGGATCCATATCAACCCCTAACGAAGCAACTCATAAACTAGGGTTTAAGCTTCTGTCACTCTAGCAACCCATCATCTACTTATTACTTCCCCATGCCTTCCTCTAGGCCCAAATAATGGTGAAGTGTCATGTAGTCGACGTTCACATAACACCACTAGAGGAAAAGACAACATACATCTCATCAAAATATCGAACGAATACCAAATTCACATGACTACTAATAGCAAGACTTCACCCATGTCGTCAGGAACAAACATAAATACTCACAAAGCATATTCATGTTCATAATCAGAGGAGTAATAATATGCATAAAGGATCTGAACATATGATCTTCCACCAAGTAAACCAAATAGCATCAACTACAAGGAGTAATCAACACTACTAGCAACCCACAGGTACCAATTTGTGGTTTTGATACAAGATTGGATACAACAGATGAACTAGGGTTTTGAGAGGAGATGGTGCTGGTGAAGATGTTGATGGAGATTGACCCCCTCCCGATGAGAGGATCGTTGGTGATGACGTTGGTGATGATTTCCCCCTCCCGGAGGGAAGTGTCCCTGGCAGAACGGCTCCATCGGAGCCCTAGATTAATTCCGCCAAGGTTCCGCCTTGTGGCGGCGGAGTTTCGTCCTGTAAGATTGCCCACGATTTTTTCCAGGGTAAAAGCAATGATATAGCAGAAGATGGGCGCGGAGGCCACGAGGGCCGGGGAGATAGGGGCGCGCCCTATAGAAGTCGCCCCTGTCTTAATTTAAAAAGTTGTTTCGTGGAGTTCCAGGACTTTTGGAGCTGTGCAGAACAGGTTTCCAACGTTTGCTCCTTTTCCAGCCAGAATTCCAGCTGCCGGCATTCCCCCTCTTCATGGTAAACCTTGTAAAATAAGAGAGAATAGCCATAAATATTGAGATATAATGTGTAATAACAGCCCATAATGCAATAAATATTGATATAAAAGCATGATGCAAAATGGACGTATCAACTCCCCCAAGCATAGACCTCGCTTGTCCTCAAGCGGAAGCCGAAATCAAAAAATATGTCCACATGTTTAGAGACAGAGGTGTCGATAAAAATAAAATACGGACATGAGGGCATCATGATCATTCTTATAACAGCAAAATATATAGATTTCATCATATGATTTCGTATGCTCAAGTAACAAGCAATTCACAATATCAAGTATGGTTCAAAAACTTCATTGGGAACTAACAAACTATAATCTCAATCATTGAAGCAATTGCAATTTATCGTAACATCAGAAAGAATCAACAATAGAGCCTTTCAGCAAGCTCACATACTCAACTATCTTGTAGTCTTCTATAATTGCTAACACTCACGCAATACTTGTGCTTATGGAGTTTCAGCCGGACACTGAGAAAGATAGGGGCTTATTGTGTTGCCTCCCAACGTATTCACCTTTAGGTGATGTCAACAATAATAGCCCATGCTAACTAACATCCAATTGGATATATATATATCATGATCTTTCAAACACGAGGATCTTGCCAAAGGATAAAAATGAAAAAGGGAAAGGTGAGGATCACCTTGACTCAAGCATAAGGTTAAAACATAAAGTAAAAGATAGGCCCTTCGCAGAGGGAAGCAGAGGTTGTCATGTGCATTTAGGGTTGATGCACAAAATCTTAATGCAAAAGAACGTCACTTTATATTGCCCCTTGTATGTGGACCTTTATTATGCAGTATGTCGCTTTTATTACTTCCACAACAAGTTCGTACAAAGCTTATTTTCTCTGCACTAATAAGTCATACATATTTAGAGAGCAATTTTTATTGCTTGCACTGATGACAACTTACTTGAAGGATCTTACTCAATCCATAGGTAGGTATGGTGGACTCTCATGGCAAAACTGGGTTTACGGGTATTTGGAAGCACAAGTAGTATCTCTACTTGGTGCAAGGAATTTGGCTAGCAAGAGGGAGAAAGGCAAGCTCAACATGTTTGGAAGGTCAATGACAATATACTTTAACTGAGATGCCGGAAAACATAAACCATTACGTTGTCTTCCTTGTCCAATGTCAACTCTTTTAGCATGTCATACTTAATGAGTGCTCCCAAATTATAAAAGGTGTCCAAGATAATATATTTATATGTGAACCCCTCTTTCCTTATCACTTCCTATTAATTGCAACGATGACCAAGGCAACGTTCATCAACTCTCAACAATTTTTATGCCTCATACTTTCTATGTGTGAAGTTATCACTATCCATAAGATCAATAAGAACTTTTTTATTCTTTCTACTTTCTCAAGATCATAGCAACATAGCAAAGCCCTTGACCTGACACTAATCTTTATTATAGAAAGCTCACGGACTCGATTACATAAAGAGATCACAAAGCAAAACTCAAAACTACTTGATATCAAAACTTCAATCTACTAGATCAAGATACTACTAAAAGGATCGAACTAAATAAAGTGGTAAAGATAGGAGTGTGATGGTGATATGATACCGGGGCACCTCCCCCAAGCTTGGCAGTTGCCAAGGGGAGTGCCCATACCCATGTGATTATGTCCTCGGAGGTGATGGAGGTGGTGATGATGTTGCATTTTTCTTCTCTAGCTTGCATCTGAGGCTAAAATTTTCCTCCCACAGGTCCTCATTCTCGAGCTCAAGTTTCATTATCTTTTTGCATAATGCCGCCTTGCTGTCCTACAAAAAATGTGGTGGGATAGATTGAACCTTAGGTAGGCTTGACTTCTTGAACTCCACATGCATATCGCTAGGTTGAGGTAGTGGATCATCCTCTTCATCGGAGCTTGTCTCCTCCTTCCCCTTTTGATCATAATCTTCTTCTTCCTCCGTGGTCCAGCAATAATGTTCCACATCCCCATATGCTTTTCGGTTTGTGATATAGTCAGCCATATAGCTCTCTCCCTCCGAATATTGGGACGACATCTTGCTCCAAATCTGCTGCAGAAACAACTCAAAACAAAAACAGAGGATTTTGTTGAGGTACGGTGGTCAAAACCTTCAGGAGTATATATAATGAATTTTTACCGACCAGAATATGTAATGTGCAAGAAAACGGAGTCCGGGAGGCACACGAGGTGCCCACAAGGCAAGGGGGCGCGCCCTCCACTCTCGTGGGAGCCTCGTGTCCCTTTCGGACTACTTCTTTCTTCCTAAAATTCTTAAATATTCCAAAACTGATAAAAAAATGCCATTGGAGTCGTTTTGGAGTCGGTTTACTTACTGTACCACATACCTATACCTTTTCGGAGTCTGGAACGTTCTGGGAAGTGTCCCTTATGTATTCCTCAGGGTTACGGTTTCAATAATATTAGTTTCAACATTAATAGGATTACCTGAGATATAATGTTTAATTCTTTGACCGTTTACCACCCTTGGACTCGTGCCTTTGAAGTTGTTGATTTTTATGGCACCAGAATGATAGACTTCCTAGATAACGTAAGGACCTTCCCATTTTGAGAGAAGTTGTCTGCAAAAAATCTTAAACGAGAGTTGAATAATAATACATAGTCTCCTACGTTAAACTCACGTTTTTGTATCCTCTTATCATGCCAGCGTTTGACTTTTTCTTTGAATAGCTTGGCATTCTCATATGCCTGGGTTCTCCATTCATCAAGTGAGCTGATATCAAACAACCTCTTCTCACCAGCAAGTTTGAAGTCATAATTGAGCTCTTTAATAGCCCAATATGCTTTATGTTCAAGTTCAAGAGGTAAATGACACGCTTTTCCATAAACCATCTTATATGGAGACATACCCATAGGATTCTTGTATGCAGTTCTATAGGCCCATAATGCATCATCAAGTTTTTTGGACCAATTCTTTCTAGATCTATTCACATTCTTTTGGAAATTAATTTGAGCTCTCTATTGCTCAACTCTACTTGACCACTAGACTGCAGAAGATAAGGAGATGCGATTCTATGATTGACATCATACTTAGCAAGCATCTTACGGAAAGCACCATGAATAAAATGTGAACCACCATCAGTCATAAGATATCTAGCGACTCCAAACCTCGGAAAAATAACTTCTTTAAGCATTTTAATAGAAGTGTTATGATCAGCACTACTAGTTGGAATAGCTTCTACCCACTTAGTAACGTAATCAACATCAACTAAAATATGTGTATAACCATTAGAGGCAGGAAAAGGTCCCATATAATCAAAGCCCCAAACATCAAACGGTTCAATAACAAGAGAATAATTCATATGCATCTCTTGTCGTCTACTAATGTTACCTATTCTTTGACATTCATCACAAGATAAGACAAACTTACGAGCATCTTTGAAGAGAGTAGGCCAATAAAAACCAGATTGTAGTACCTTGTGTGCAGTTCTATCTCGACTGGTGTCCTCCATAGGATTTGAGTGACACTTGCGTAGGATCATTCTGTTCATGTTAAGGCACACAACGTCTAATAACACCATCTACTCCTTCTTTATAAAGGTGTGGATCATCCCAGAAGTAATGTCTTAAATCATAAAAGAACTTTTTCTTTTGCTGGTATGTGAAACTAGGCGGTATATATTTAGCAACAATGTAATTAGCATAATCAGCATACCAAGGAGCAGTACGAGAAGCATTGCCGACCACTAATTGTTCATCAGGAAAGCTATCATTAATAGGCAGTGGGTCATCAAGAACATTCTCTAACCTAGACAAGTTATCTGCAAAGGGGTTCTCAGCTCCCTTTCTATCAATAATACGCAAGTCAAATTCTTGGAGCAGGAGAACCCATCTAGTGAGCCTAGGCTTAGCATCTTTCTTTTCCATAAGATATTTAATAGCAGCATGATTAGTGTGAATAGTAGCTTTGCAATCAACAATATAAGGTCTAAACTTATCACATGCAAACACAACTACTAAGAACTTTTTTCAGTAGTAGCATAATTTCTCTGGGCAGTATCAAGAGTCTTACTGGCATACTGGATAACATTCAATTTCTTATCGACTCTTTGCCCTAGAACAGCACCTACGGCATAATCATTAGCATCACACATAATTTCAAAAGGTAAATTCCAATCAGGTGGCTGAACAATAGGTGCAGTGATCAAAGCTTTCTTAAGTGTTTCAAATGCATCTACACAATCATCATCAAAGACAAAAGGAATATCTTTTTGTAATAAATTAGTCAGAGGCCTAGAGATTTTAGAAAAGTCCTTAATGAACCTCCTATAAAAATCGGCATGACCAAGGAAGCTTCTTATACCTTTTATGTCCTTGGGACATGGCATCTTTTCAATAGCATCAACTTTGGCTTTATCAACTTCAACACCTCTCTCGGAGATCTTGTGCCCCAAGACAATGCCTTCATTAGCCATAAAGTGACACTTTTCCCAATTCAAGACGAGACTAATGTCTTCGCATCTCTATAAAACTCGATCAAGGTTACTCAAACAATCATCAAAAGAGGATCCATAGACGGAGAAGTCATCCATGAATACCTCACAAATCTTTTCAAAAAAATCAGAGAATATAGCAATCATGCATCTTTGAAAGGTAGCAGGTGCATTACATAAACCAATAGGCATACGTCTATAAGCAAAAGTACCAAAAGGGCAAGTAAAAGTAGTTTTAGATTGATCCTTCGCTGATACAGGTATATGAGAGAAACTAGAATAACCATCTAGAATGTAGAAATGTGTGTGTTTGGATAGTCTTTCTAGCATTTGATCAATAAAAGGTAAAGGGTAATGATCTTTCTTAGTAGCTTTATTTAACTTACGGAAATCAATTACCATCCTATAACCTATAATAATTCTTTGCGGGATCAATTCATCTTTATCATTAGGAACGACGGTAATACCTCCCTTTTTAGGGACACAATGGACAGGGCTTACCCATTCACTATCAGCAACGGGATAAATAATACCTGCCTCAAGGATCTTTAGTATCTCCTTTCTTACCGCTTCCTTCATCTTGGGATTTAATCGCCTTTGAGGATCTCTAACTGGTTTGGCATCGTCCTCCAATGTAATTTTTATGTTGGCATAACGTGGGACTAACGCCCTTAAGATCATCCAGAGTATATCCAATAGCAGCTTGGTGCTTCTTCAGAGTTTTCAATAATCTTTCTTCTTCTTTCTCCGAAAGGTTAGCACTAATAATAACAGGATGTATTTCTTTTTCATCAAGATAAGCATACTTAAGATTATCAGGTAATGGTTTAAGTTCAAACACGGGATCACCCTTGGGTGGAGGGGGATCCCCAAGAATTTCAATGGGAAGATTATGTTTCAGCAAAGGTTCCTGTTTAAGGAACACTTCATCTATTTTCTCTCTTTCCTTCATAAACATATCGTTTTCATGGTCTAGCGGATATTGTTCTAATGGATCAGTTGGAGGAACAACAATGGAAGAAAGACCAATAATTTCATCCTTACTAGGTGGTTCCCTTTCACGAGGTTGTCTACTAAACTTAGCAAAATTAAACTCATGCGACATACCATCTATGCCAACAGTGACAATATTCTTTTCACAATTAATCTTAGCACTAGCTGTATTCAAGAAGGGTCTACCAAAAATAATGGGACAAAAATCATATTGTGGGGAACCAAGAACAAGGAAATCAGCAGGGTATTTAACCTTCCCACACAAAACTTCAACATCTCTAACAATCCCAAAGGGTTTAATGGTATCCCTATTAGCAAGCTTAATAGTAACATCAATGTCTTCTAATGCAATGGGTGCAATGTCATGCATAATTTCTTGATACAAGGTATAAGGTATTGCACTAGCACTAGCACCCATATCACATAAGCCATGATAACAATGATCTCCTATTTTAACAGAAATAACAGACATGCCTACGACAGGTCTACGTGTCTTGGTATCTGGTCTAGCAATATTAGCAGTCTCACCACAGAAAGAAATAACATGCCCATCTAAATCCTCATCCAAGAGATCTTTAACCATAGCAATACTAGGTTCAACATTAATTTGCTCAGGAGGTGTATAAGTCCTAGTATTACTCTTACGAACAACAATCGAAGCATTAGCATGATCCTTTATCCTAACAGGGAAAGGAGGTTTTTCAACATAAGTAGTAGGAACAATAGGATCACTATAGGTAATAGTCTTTTCTTCGACTGTAATAGGTGCAACTACTTTCACTTCAACAGGAGGATTATATTTAAACCACTTCTCTTTAGGAAGATCAATGTGAGTAGCAAAAGATTCACAGAAAGTAGCTACTATCTCAGAGTCAAGTCCATATTTAGCGCTAAATCCATGAAAAGCATCGGTATCCATAAAAGATTTAACACAATCAAACTTAGGTGTCATACCTGACTCCTTACCATCGTCGGAACCCCAATCTTCAGAGTTGCATTTAATTCTTTCCAATAAGTCCCATTTGAAATCAATAATCTTGACATATAAGAACCAAAGACAGAAGTATCGAGCAGGTTGCGATTATCAAGAGAAAGCCGAGCATAAAAGTTCTGAATAATCATTTCCCGAGAGAACTCATGATTGGGGCATGAATATAACATTGACTTAAGCCTCCCCCAAGCTTGAGCGATGCTTTCTCCTTCACGAGGCCAGAAATTATATATGTAATTACGATCACGATGAACAAGATGCATAGGATTGAACTTCTGGTGAAATTCCAACTTCAATCGCTTATAATTCCAAGATCTCGTATCATCAGATAGCCTATACCATGTCAATGAATCTCCCTTCAAAGATAAAGGGAAGACCTTCCTTTTGACAACATCATCGGGAATACCTGCAAGCTTAAATAATCCACAAACTTCATCCACAAAGATAAGGTGTAAATCGGGATGCAATGTTCCGTCTCCTGCAAATGGATTAGCTAGCAGTTTCTCTATCATACCCAAAGGAATCTCAAAGTAAATATTTTCATAAAGTTCAGTAGGTTGAGGAGCAACTCTTTGCTCTTCTGGTTGGGGTGAAGATACCCCAAACAAGCCCGTCAAAGGATTAGTTTTCATAGTGGCAAGTAACAAAAAATTTCAGCACACTATATAAATGTTTCCTTACCAAGTTCCACTCACCAAAAGCGCTACACTCCCCGGCAACGGTGCCTAAAAAGAGTCTTGATGACCCACAAGTGTAGGGGATCAATCATAGTCCTTTAGATAAGTAAGAGTGTCGAACCCAACGAGGAGCAGAAGGAAATGATAAGCGGTATTCAGTAAGGTTTTCTCTGCAAGCACTGAAATTGTAGGTGATAGATAGTTTTGTGATAAGATAAGTGGTAATGAATAACAAGTAAATAAAGTAAATAAAGTGCAGTAAGGTGGCCCAATCCTTTATGTAGCAAAGGATGAGCCTGCACAATTTATAATAATGAGAAAGGAGCTCCTGAGGACACATGGGAATTATCGTCAAGCTAGTTTTCATCACGTTCATATGATTTGCGTTCCGTACTTTGATAATTTGATATGTGGGTGGACCGGTACTTGGGTACTGCCCTTACTTGGACAAGCATCCCACTTATGATTAACCCCTATTGCAAGCGTCCGCAACTACAAAAGAAGTATTAAGGCAAACCTAACCACAACATTAAACATATGGATCCATATCAACCCCTAACGAAGCAACTCATAAACTAGGGTTTAAGCTTCTGTCACTCTAGCAAACCATCATCTACTTATTACTTCCCCATGCCTTCCTCTACGCCCAAATAATGGTGAAGTGTCATGTAGTCGACGTTCACATAACACCACTAGAGGAAAAGACAACATACATCTCATCAAAATATCGAACGAATACCAAATTCACATGACTACTAATAGCAAGACTTCACCCATGTCCTCAGGAACAAACGTAACTACTCACAAAGCATATTCGTGTTCATAATCAGAGGAGTAATAATAAGCATAAAGGATCTGAACATATGATCTTCCACCAAGTAAACCAAATAGCATCAACTACAAGGAGTAATCAACATTACTAGCAACCCACAAGTACCAATTTGTGGTTTTGATACAAGATTGGATACAAGAGATGAACTAGGGTTTTGAGAGGAGATGGTGCTGGTGAAGATGTTGATGGAGATTGACCCCCTCCCGATGAGAGGATTGTTGGTGATGACGTTGGTGATGATTTCCCCCTCCCGGAGGGAAGTGTCCCCGGCAGAACAGCTCCGCCGGAGCCCTAGATTGATTCCGCCAAGGTTCCGCCTCGTGGCGTGAGTTTAAATCCGTAAGCTTGCTTACGATTTTTCGAGGTAAAAGCAATGATATAGCGAAGATGGGCGCGGAGGCCCACTAGGGGCCCAGGAGATAGGCGCGCCCTATAGGGGCGCCTGTCTCTGGACAGTGTGGGCCTGGCGTATTCTTTTGCTCGAAATTCTTATTAATTCCAAAAGTTGTTTCATGGAGTTCAGGACTTTTGGAGCTGTGCGAACAGGTTTCAACGTTTGCTCCTTTTCGGCCGAATTCCAAATTGTCGGCATTCCCCTCTTCATGGTAAACCTTGTAAAATAAGAGAGAATAGCCATAAATATTGAGATATAATGTGTAATAACAGCCCATAATGCAATAAATATTGATATAAAAGCATGATACCAAATGGACGTATCACTCATCAACTAGTCCCAGTAATCTTATTCTAATCACGCTTTTTCAATTTCTTTGCCATAGGGATGCTCATCTTGATTTTTGTAAAACTGCACAAAATGATCCGATGGTCAAAAGGTTGAAAACTTCATTTATTAGGAAGCTCGAATGTTGCCAGGAAATTGAAGCCTAGTTAGGGTTCATGGTTCAAGGGCTAGGGACTGCATGGATCGTTTTTCTTCTTTAGCTGCCTCTGTTCCAAAATAAGTGTCAACTTTAGTAGTAGTACAACTTTGTACTAAAGTTTGCACAAAGTTGAGACACTTATTTTGGAACAGAGGGAGTACATATTTGCTGTGATCTATCAATCACTGAGATGCAATAGCATGCATGTTAGTCTCCTTTGTATTTGATGAAATGTTGCAACGGGCAACCTTGGACGCAAGATACATGTAACAGAAGCTGGAAGCTTCATAGCATTGTACAAATTTATCTCGCTGATAAATTACAGTACGTACTATACTAGTACTTCCTCCATTCCTAAATATAAGTCTTTGTAGAGATTTCACCATGAACCACATGCGGATGTATATAGATGCATTTTAAGCGTAGATTCATTCATTTTGTTCCGTATGTAGTTCACCTATTGGAATCTCTACAAAGACTTATCTACTAGTAATAGCTAGCCCCCACTACTAGGAATTCTCTATCCTCTCCTTGAGCCACATCATCAAAATTAATGTAGCCGTTAGATGAACTAAATCAGTCCATAATAGCCGTCTGATCTAGACGTTGAGAGGCTCCGCACTAAACTACATGCAAGCATGTAGAAATACTGTGGCATGCATGTGAGTGGGTTTTAAATCACATCAACATGTCTGCATGCAAGCATGCACCGGTAGCATGCATGTAAGTAAGCTTTTAAGTCAAATTAACATGTCAAAAAGAAAAATATAATCCCATTATGCAGTAGGAGTTGGCTGATCTTTTTTCCTTACGTGGGATGATCTAAATGATGATGGGAGTTTATTTAGTTTGGCTACCACATTTGTCATGCGGTTATAGAGTTTTTTTAGTTCTATGAAATCGATAATTTTGCATAGAGAGATATACGGCTGTTCCGCGGCAATGCGCGGGGAGTTAGGAGTTGCACGGTGTCCAGAAAATATGATGATAGTGTGAGATGGGCCATGTAATCACTGAGCCTGCATGTTTTCACTGCTCTTGCACTCCTCTGCTGTAAGAATGGAGAAAATTGTAATCTAGTAGTACCTCCTTTCGCCGAAAGCGTGGGACATCCATCAGTCCTACCACCTCAGTAATAAAGACCAATGAGACATCAAATCACATAGACCGAGTAGTAAGTTGGACGGACAAAGCAACCATCACTCTTGCGCCAGTGAGAGGTCGCGTCCGCTCTTCCCGGGCATGAATGCGGCACCGATTCTTTGGAGCGGCGCTGACCGTTTCGGGCAGGAAGCACGCGCGGGCGATGGAGGGGCTTTGGGTGGGCCAGGCTGGTCAGGAGTGGGCGTGGCAGCTGTCCGCGTGTCCCTACCGGACACGCCCGGAAACGAGAGGATGCACCGACTCTCACGGCTAAAATCGTACACTGCACACCATCTCTCTATAGGAGTAGGTCGATCTGTCGCTTTCTCTAACACACACATGTTGTTACACACACACACACACACACACACACACACGCACACGCACACGCATGCACCTTGGTCCCGTTGCACCTTCTAATGTGACTTATTACACCTAGACGAAGGGAGTAGTAAGTATACGAGATACGGTGGCACACTGACTTAGGTCGAATACAAGTGCCCAAAATTGTGTGCATGTTATAATAAGGATTCACTTAAAATAGTACGTGAGCGAACAGAGGGATCAATTGGACAGTGTTCCCGAGCAGTAGCGAGATGTGTGAGGTAAGATACACCACTGGCGCTTTTAATTTTTCTTATTAATTTGTTTGTTTCACCCTCTGACTGGTGAGACCCAACGTACTACGTGGAGAGAGGTAAGGTGACTAAGGCTGCATTATTTCTGCACCACTGTGGATAGTCCTACCACCAAAGCCACATCACACGATTATGATTGAAATCCCAATGACTCCCACACACACACAAAAAATACGGCATGCTTGTCACACGAATGCAGGAATGTATAAAAGGTTATTTTCCTCTCGTTGAACATAATGGGAGGGTTGTGTAGCTGGTTAGACTGTTCGCTCATCAAACTTCAGGTCTCGGGTTCGATAACTACACTTGAGCATAATTTGTGCCAGGAGGATTCTTTGACTGGACAAAATGGATGGATACGGAGCTATACGATCTCGTGGTGACCGTATAATCACCTCATCACGTATAAGCTGCAGCCTCGGCACTTGTATTCTAGGGTTTGCATGCTTCACACTCTCTCTCCAGCATATATACACACACTGGAGCCTCAGCGCTTGTAGTTACTCTCTTCACACTCTCTCGCCCTCTCCAGATCTAAACAAGACTTCGTTGGCCTCTCTCTTCCCTCACTACTGCTCAAAGAGCCGGCAGGATCCGTTCTTCGGGAAGGAAAGGAGGCTTAACGCTGTCGCCGTCGGCAAGGGAGGGAATCCACTATCGGCGCAGCTGTTCACTTTCACCCAGCGGCGCCGCGGGAGGGCCTCCGACCCCTTCTTCTTCGCTGTCGTCCCGTCGCCCATTGAACCACGCCCCAACAACCTTAAGGTATAATTTACTTACTCCACATGCATTGCTCTAGCTGCATGTATACCATGAATCTAGGACGTGGTTCAAAGAGGAAAGGAGTGGAGGAAAGTAGTGGGAAAAGTTGTATATAGCATGAATCTAGGACGTGGTTCAAAGAGGAAAGGAAGGGGGAAAGTTGTATAGCATGAATCTAGGACGTGGTTCAAAGAGGAAAGGAATGGGGGAAAGTACTGAGGAAAGTTGTATCGCATAAATCTAGGACGTAGTTCAAAGAGGAAAGGAAGGGGCGAAAGTACTAGTACAGACTGGCTATCCAGCACCTACGTTGGCCGAAAAGGGAAAACAATGACAAACGCAGTACCTCACATCTGTAACGAACTGATCTTTTGTTTTGGGGGACAAGGCTGTAGAGTTTGAGCAGGACTAGATTGGCTGCGCTCACATAGGGAAAGGTGTCTAAAGATAACAAAACTGGGAGCAACACAAATATGCTCCTTGGTTGTTTGTTCTTTGTTGCAACAGACTGTGCATGACCACAATACATCGGTTGATGCACATGGTGCTGGTGCATCCACTGTCCCGTGCACCTCATTAGCTGTTGTTAATCTAAGGCCCTGTTTGGTTAAAAACTCCCTAGTCCCTACCTGCTTGGTTCCAGGGACTAAACCTGGACTAGAGGTTATTAAATGACATGCTAAAAGACCATGTTACCCCTAGTAATGAACTAATAGAGACAAGGTGCGATGTGTGGTAGGGGCAACTGTTGGAAAAAGTCCCAAAAAGACTCCCTCGGGGTCTTCTTTCTTTAGTCCCAAATGCCCACTTTTAGTCCCTTAAAGTTCCTCCTGTTTGGTTTAGATGGGACTGACACAGAGTTTTTTAGTCCCTACACCAAAATGTCCCTGTAAACAAACACCCTCTAATAATGCTGCTGGAAAATTACATGTTTAATGAATTTTATTGTTAATATAATCTCTATGTTAATATTAATCAATGCCACCGTTTGACAAATGATACTGTCTTGCTTTGTTTCCCATTCAGATAAGGTTGATGCTTCTTTTTGTTGGCTTCTATGTCATCCACCGTTATTGACCACTAATTGTTTCCTTTGCACCTCTGTGTAAACACGGTTATCTACTTCACCTCGTTGCCATTGTGACCTTTTGTTGCACTGCACAAAACACTTTTGTTTTAAGAGTGTTTTGTGCAGTTCAACCAAAATTTCACACCGACAATGTTGCTTGATTGCTTGATCTTAGTGGAACTGCACGAGAGGAGATCTTACTTTCTATTTGTGTTGGAAAATTTGGTTCAGATCTTCTTCTTGTGAGTTGTTTGAATTCCGCATCATGAGAGGTCAGTACTAGCCTTCTTTCACATGATTCTGCAGTGTGCTTTCATATGTTGTGCTACTTGTACGATAATGTTGCTTGATTTTAGTGAACTGCACAAATGGAGACAAGACTTCCAATCTGTATGTGCACCGTAATATTCCATTGAGGTAAGATAAGGATATTTCACAACTGTTGGCCTATATTTTGCCACTTTCATCAGAAAATTAAGTTTAGTACTATACTTGTGCTCCCTAATTGACATGCCAAATCTTACATTGAAGGCGAAGCTTGTCTGTTATTGAACCAAGTGATGAAAGGGGAGAACAAGCGGAAGAAAAACAATAATCAACTCCCGGTGCTGTAATGAAGCACTGGAACTGTAATGACACAAGTAATGATATAGTTTTGCATCTTAATTTATTGCTATGGCTGGAACGAGCAATTGTTTTGCCACTGATTTGATGCGACTCTTAATGTAATACATAATTATCTCTACTTGTGCAAATAGGGATCTTCTTTGAAGATACCATACATTTTAGTGGAACTGCACAAGAAGATGTTGGAAACATTAAACTAATCGAGGAGTATATAGTAAGCATGGCCACCACCGTAGATACAACAGATGGTTCCGGAGAGGTGCTTCATCTGTATGCTCTACACAATAAGCCTCCTGACAAAGGTTGGTACTCGCCCACTGATTTCATCCATATGATTGAGCTTTGTCATGTCTATTGGTGTTGTGCTACTGTTTAGATACTGTCATGAAAAAGTGGTATTGTCCTTGAGAAGTGCTTCATCTGAGCTGTTTTAAATATTTCCTTTCCTTTTTTTGAGCAATCAGGGATGCTAGCATTTAGTTGTCCTCTTGTCTTTGCACAACAGGATCATCTTCCTCTGAAGAATAATATGGACTACATGAAGTGACTAGTTTCGATTATGCCAGTATGAAGAAGCCCTGTCTATCTTCTCATCAGAAGGAGCAGTTGAAGGATGGTTACATTACTCCCCACAAGACCAAACTAACTTCAGCTCAGAAGGACTGACAAATCTCCATTTTTTGCTGTGATGCACGAGTACAATGGTGTTCCAGGATTCTTTCTGGTGAGTTCCATTTTTCTAAAAGTGTGCTCTACATGGACCATGTAGGTGCCTGTTTAAACTGTCAATTCATAGTATAGTTTGCTTTATACTAATCACTTTTTTGTATTTGTGCAAACAGGGGTGCTCAACTTGATTTCAATGGGAACTGCACAAAATGTTCATGAATACATCGAATCATTCATTTCCACCACAAGAAGGTGCCGATAAGTTCAAGGCGTTGCAACATATAAGGGCGAAATCATACAAGCTACGCGCGAATTTGGTTGATTTTGGTGGAACTGCACAAAAAGAACAACTGGTTTATTTAGCATGAGGTGCCATGTCAATGTCCCATTTGATGGCAAACCCTGCCCATTCCATAATCCTAGGCATTTGATATTTTGGAATTGGACAACCTTGTCAAATTTTGCTCATTGATTTTAGCAAGACATGCGTTTGATATTTTTGAATGGGACGCCCTTTGCTGTCAGTAGCGTCGATCAATTTTTTCTTTATTCTTTAGTTGCGAAGTAAATATTGCCTCTGACATGTGAGTCGCTGAGATGCATAATCATCTATTGTTTTGAATGTTCTCTATGAACCCTGTGTGTTTGATTGCAATATACAGAAACGCTAAAAAGCTGCTCAAACTCTTCGTACTCCTTCTGTTCCTTTTTACTTCGCACATTGTGAAAGTGCATACTTTTTTCTATAAGATTGGTCAAAGTAGAGATACTTTGACTGCAGACAAAACTTTTATGCAGACTAGAAAGGACCGGAGGGACTACATGTGAAACTGCTGCAAACAAGGTGATCACCCTAGGAATAATGCTAGTACGTATTGTTTTGCATGTTCATCCAATGCCAGTGATACATGAATTCAAACTAATCAAAAAAAATCATTCATACACGGTCGGATTTCATATAAACATGCCGGATTTCATTACATTTCATACATTCTTCAACTAAAAAGGGGTGCGTTGGAGGTATAATTAATTACCGAAGCTACCCACCTGTGTCCCGCTTAGCCGAACAGAAGCTTTAGTGACTTAACTGCAGGTGCAGTTGCATAACTGACATGTGGCCTATTGGGCCCATGTGTCAGTCAGCCAACTGCACCAACAGTTAAGTAGAAGCAGCGTTCTTCTCCAACACAGCTCTTCGACTCCACGTCGCCACCAAGAAGCTAACCGGCCATCAATGGTCAACCCTCCTAGCTTGGCTTCAACTGGGTAGCAGCGGCGGCCTTACTTGGACCCGAGCGGCGGCGACCTACTGTGTTCTACTCTTCCTCGTTTTCTGTGTGGCGTGGCCTCGTTGGCAGCGGGGCGGGGCCTCGGCGGAGCCGGCGATGTCCTCTTTCTCGTTGCAGGCAGGCGGTGCCTCAGCGGAGAGGTGGAAATCCTCCCCCTCGTTGCCGGCAAGGTGGGGCCTCGGCAGAGCCGACGATGTCCTCTGCCTCGTTGTTGGCGGGGCGGTGCCTCGGCAGAGCCGGCGGTGTCCTCTGCCTCGTTGTTGGCGCCGCGGGGCCTCGGCGGAGCATGGGCCTCATCGACGCCAGTGGAGCGGGCACTCGTCGGAGCCGGCGTTGTCCTCTGCCTCGTCCTCGGTCTCGCTAAACATCGCCTCGCCCGCTTCATCGCCCTCTTTGTAAGCGGCCGCAGCCTTCGCCACCCGCATGCGGTACCGCCAGTGCTCGAGGCGGCCCTCATGGGCAGAGCGGTACAAGTCGAGCAGTGCCTCCTGCTCCGCCCGCTACGCGGCGATCTGCTCCTCCGCCTGCAGGTGCTCCTGGAGGAGATGGTGGTTGTAGGCGGCATTGGCCTGCGCCTCCCGGAACTGCTCCTCACGCATCTGCCTCACCATGTCCATATATTCGGCACGGGCCTCGCCAATCATCATGGTGCAATGCACCGGCGAGCATGGCGCGGAGGAGGGGGTTGGCGTCAGATCGTCAACTACCATGTTCTCCATTGGGACGTCGTCGTCCTCCGGCTGCCTACCGGCCAGCCGGTCAGCAGCAATGGTTGCCATCTCCTTGTGGTCTGTCGTCCGCCCGTCCTGAAGAGAACTGGAGCGCGAGGAAGCCATGGTGGGCAGTAGTGGTGTGGACAGGAGAAAGGGAACGGATGCGGATGACTGCGGCTATGGCCAGCGCAGCAGTTTATATAGCAATGGTGGGCGGCGGAGGGACGGACGTGTGGCGCCGGAGTAGCCGCCTCAGCAACCTCGTATCATTAATGTGGACAGCAGATGGATGGACAGACGATACTTGTATCGTTTGAAGGCGGAGCAATCGCCTGCACCAGGAAGCGGGGCGGGCGATGCTGACTATTTCGGGCGAAAAGCACGCACGGGCGAGGAGATGACTTTACTTGGAGAGGATGACAATGGGGACCCACCAGGGCCATAGCCTCACATACGCAAGTGCCTCCTTATTATATATATAACTATAATTTTTTTGCTTCCTCCTGGTTTCCTGACATCACGGTCCCACACCATCGTCAACCTAAGTAGTCAATAAACGAGTGAATTGCACAAGAAGAGGCCGACAGCTGGGACCAAGCAGCTCTAGCAGTATTTGTGTTTTTGAGGTGTGAGCACTGTAGAGTTTTTTGATGTTTAACCTAGATATTAATTTTTCTCCTCTGAACAACAACGAAAACATCGCTGCAGATATTAACTGGGCGGGTTGTGGCCATCTAGCCCAGGCTAGATATTAATTTTTTTGAAGCTGAAAATGGCTAGCCCAGCTATACTTTTTTTAGGAATACCTAGGCAAGGTCGATTTGTTATTCTCCGCCCTGCTGGGCTGCAAATCTTTCCTAGGAGGGATGCCTTAGGCTTAACAAGAAAATGGGCTTTAAGAAATAATAAATGGGATGTAATTATAAAAACAGGGCAGTAACTATAAAAAAATGCACCAAACACGTAATTTCTTTATAAATATTATTTTTTGGATATTGAAAAATTTTAATTTCATTAATTGTTGCGAGCACAATGTTTTGCTGGATTTTTACGTAATATAAATTTATATTGAAATTGTATTTAATCTGACTAGAAATTTTGGGATAAAAATATTTCGGATCCCATAAAAATGTGGGAAGTTTTATTGAATTCTGTTTTGAACGGTTGGTTGAAATGGGTTGTACTTTTAACAAAGTGTAAATGGGTTGTAGTAAAATTAGAATTCAAAAATGGGATGCACATTCTTACAAATCTCAAATGGGCTATAAGTTCTCTGCCACACACTTGTGGCCTTGCTAAGTTGATGCGTCCCCTAAAAAAAGAGAGTTGACGCGTATGCAAGGCTTTGTCAACTTATAGTCAACAAACGGTTCTAGCAGTAGTGGCCGTTGGATGTCCATCCAACGGATGCCGTGCTTCTTCTTCAATCTCGGATATTCTAGCTTCACTCGCCCAAAAAATGATTTCTCCCCCTGACATCTGGGGCGCACCTATTCAGAAGCTGACATGTGGGCCTACTAAATTGACGTACCAAGGGCTTTGTCAACTTAGTCAATATAAACGATTCTAGCTGCAGTGACCGTACGATGTCCATCCAACGACCGTCGTCCTTCTTCAACCTCTGGTCTTCTTGCTCCAGCCGCCCAAAGCAGCACCTGTCGTGCCGCCTACTCCTGCCTCCCGTGGCCGGCTGTGCTGCCGCGAAGGCCTCACCGTACCCTGCTACTCCCACTGCTGGCCAGGCCATCCCTCCACTTACGCACACCCCCTGTTATTCTGCGGCGACGGCAGCCTCACACCGCAGCTGAACCAGTGAACCCTCATACTCATCTCCCCGTGGGCATCCACTGCCGCGTCTTCCCCGTCTCCGTATCGTCCCCTTCCTAGGCCTCGCCGTCGTCCACCGCCGTGGTGCTCTCGGCGGGACGTGGTCAAGGAATGACCTCCATCGGACGTGGACTGTACGTGGAGAGGATGACAGTTGGGTCCACAGCCACAGCAAGGACGTGCCTCCTTATTATGCGGAAAATAATGATTCCTCCACCTGACAGCTGGGACCCACCGGATGGGCCACTGTATTTCGTGAAAAAACGTTTCCCACTCACTGCTGGGACCCACCAGCTACATCTTCGCACGCAAGGAAGTGCGTCCGGGCAAAAAAAAAAGATTCTTCCCCTGACTGTAGGGACCCACCAGCTACATCTTTGCACGCAAGGAAGTGCGTCCGAAAAAACGATTCGCCCCCCTGACGGTTGGGACCCACCAGCTACATCTTTGCACGCAAGGAAGTGCATCCGAAAAAAAAACGATTCACCCCCCTAACTGCTGGGACCCACCAGCTACATCTTCACACGCAAGGAAGTGCGTCCGAAGAAAAAACGATTCGCCCGCTCACTGCTGGGACCCACCAGCTACATCTTCGCACGCAAGGAAGTGCGTCCGAAAAAAATGATTCACCCCTTGACTGCTGGGACCCACCAGCTACATCTTCGCACGCAAGGAAGTGCGTCTGGGCAAAAAATAAAAAAAGATTCGCCCCCCTGACTGTTGGCACCCACCAGCTACATCTTTGCATGTAAGGAAGTGCGTGACAGTCGGGACCCACCTGGTCAAAGCATATGTAGCGTTGTCATTCTGGTCGCGAACGTGTACATACATACTGGTGGATGTAGAGGCACGCACGTGTCGTAGTAGAGGCGCGCACGTAGCATGTACACGTACGTATAGCGGCCAGTGTGCAAGAAATAAAATACGGCCACGTATATGTACATACGAGCGGGGTCTGGAACGCCTACTCGCGCATACGTACGGCCATGGCTCGTGTACATGGCTGGGTCGGAACGGAGAAATAGCATCATCGTGTTCATGGGGAGCCAACCGGCTGGGTCGGAATGGAATGCGCCGTCGTGTTCATCGGGAGGGCTTGGACGGAACAGGCGATGGAAACGAGGCCTGGCGTACCACAGAATGGAGGAAACGACCTTTTGTTCGACGGCCATGTTCGAAACAGGATCCTGTTCATTGGGAGGGGTTTGGCGTACCGCAAAACGGAGGAAACAGACTTCCTACGGTCGAAACGGGGGTCCTGTTGATCGGGAGGGGTGTGGCGTACCGCAAAACGGACGAAACAGACTTGTGTTGGAGCTCTACGGTCATCGGGAGGGATGTGGCATACCACAAAACGGGACTCCACGGGATACTGTTCATCTCCACCGTCGACCTCCTCCAGCCTCCATGGGCTACCATCGACCTCCTCCAGCCTCCACGGGCTCCTATTCATCCAGCCTCCACCGCGCGCTACTCCACCGGCTACTGTTCAACCACCCCTCCACGGGAACCCCTTCACCGTCTGCTGTTCATCCAGCCCTTCACGGGGTCATCCTGTTCATCTAGAGGCAACGCCACGGGGTCCTATTCATCCACCCCCACCGTTCACTGTTCATCCAAACCCCCGCAACGCCATCGCTCATCCAGAGAGGCATCGACCGCTTGATTAGCAGCGGTAGCAAAGGAATCGCTCGATCGAGTTGATTAATGACCATTGATCAATCTCTCGGGTTCGAGAACGCGTAGCTGCGGTCAATCGCCGGGTTGATTAGAGCCCAACGCCTCGCTTCGGGTTCGATTAGAGCTAACGCCGCACACACACTGCAGCGTACATGTATGAGAGAAACGCGCATCGCTCGGCCCCCGACCACCCACCGTAACCGGGAACTCCCCGAGATTTTCCTCGCCCTCGCTTCTACCACGGTTTTTCCCATCATGGACGGCCCAAAGAATGTCATGCAGCTGCGTCTCCGGCCCGCCCAGGACAAAATTCCATTTTCTGTCATGATTTTTTGTCATAGAAGTAGGAACCCACCACATCTATGATGATACCGGGTTTTGTCACAATTATCATCATAGAAGTGTGATAAGTATGACAGAATTTTTTTTCGTTCGACCCAAAATGTCACGGATGTGTCTTTTTTTGTAGTGCAAGGACCCAAATGTCCATATTGTCTTCGTCGATGTCAGGATCACCAAGATACACGGTGACAAGCATACCCTCATGAAAATCATATGTCTTGCAAAGTGCTTCCCGATTCGGGCAACCAAATGGGATATGCTCTGAGAATTATATAGATTTACAGCAAAATCATATCCATGATGGGTCCTTAGCTGAACTATCTTTGTTTCCATACTTTCATGATCTTCAAAATCCATCCTCTCTAAGACATAGCGTCTTGCATGGCATGGGATAAGCTATAGTTGAATTGTAAAAGATGAAAATTACACGTTGAAGAAGTAGAAGTCATGCTTAATTACAGAAAAACACCTGTCGTCGTTGCGTACCATTTCAACAATGAAGGTCTCCTGGAGCTTAATGCTGAAGTGCCGACCTTCTACCAGGTGAGGCTTGTCGCACACACCCCAGTCCTCGCCGCACCAGTCGCACTCCGCGAGACTTTCTCATTCGACGACATTTCCTATGTTCATAATTCAAAGATTAAACTTCTAAAATTAAATATATGTACTACAAAAATTAAATTAGATCATTATTATTCATCACGGGTTGACTATCACTCTGTCGAGTATTTTCTTGAAAACTCTCATCTCACGTGGTGTATATATTCGACCGTCGGTGATGGTAGCTCCTCCCTTCGTTCCTGAGTGCATTACACCAAATTTTCTAGCACACGGGAATAAAGGAACCCCCACAACAACAGTCGGGATTCTTCGTCCTCTCTCATATATGGTGGACCCACTCCCTCACTGATTTTTCGATCATCGGTGATGGTCGTTACACCTCCTTCCCGTAGTGCATAACAAAGGTCTAGCACAAGGAGAAGAAGGAGAAATGACCCCCACGACAATAGTCGGGATTCTTCCTCTCTCATATATGGTGCAGACTTTCTCCCTCTAGCTATCTATGCTTTTCTCGTCTCAAACTCTATTCTTGCTACATCACAAAGCTTGAACAAGTTGAATTTGGACCCTCTGGGTGAGGAGCACTCAGAGCCACTGATCCGTCAAGGGCTTAAACTTCCAAAACCTTTTAATGCATCTTGGTCAGACCGATCCACCATACTCGGTCTCATCGAAATCATTAAGTTGATCTAGGTTTTCACCTCGGTGCAACCGATTAGAACAGTTCGGTCACACCGAGTTGCAGTAACTGCTCACAGTTTTGCATCTCAGTGCCACCGAGTCGTTCCACTCGGTCACACCAATAGTGGCTGGGTATATATACTCTGCGGGTTGAACTTTGGAAATTTCTTCAAACACACAACTGCGCCTACCCAGCTCTGCCGCCCCTCCAGGTCTCCGGATCGTCTCCGTCATCGCTAGCGTCCTCCTGCCGTTGGTCTTCGCGCATTCAATGGAAATATCCACCGCCGTTGTCGCCGTAGCAAGTTCGTCGCCAAGTTAGGGTACAGACTCGATCCCTTTGTGCTCTCTTTAACTCCGATTCTTGCACAAAGATCAATGCCTAGTTTCTTGCCATGATTGAGATAAATCTATCAACAAAAAACTTCCTCTAGAATAGATTTGATGCAAAAACTTAGGGTTAGGTTTCCGTCGAACTCATCTCAGACCGACCGATCTGAAGGTTTCCGTCTCACCAATTTGGCCCAGGCCATTGCACGTGTACTACTCGGTCTGACCGAAGTGTACGAATCGGTGTGACCGAAATCCCTCACTTTGTGAAACCCTAGCATCTCGGAGTCACCGAACTACATCTTGGTCTGACCGAAATCGCAAGTCTAGACTCTGCAGCTGCTTCGGTGTCACCGAGTTAGGCAAATCGGTAGCTCCAAAATGCTTTCTGAAGAAAACTAAAATTAAGTGTTTGTGTTAACTTTTTGCCAAAATAGTTGTACTTTGTGATGCTCATCCACTCTACCTATACCTACCTATTCACAAGGACAGTTTCAGAGATGTCAGACAATAGTGATAGTCAGAACAGATCAGAGGAGCAGATAAATCTCAGTGAGGGCACTAGCCCCTCCAATAGCAGCTATGATGAAGGAAGCGGAAGCACTCCAAGCAACCTGCCTAAGGTCACAGTTAGGCAAAGGAAGAGGAGAACCTCAAAATCAGAGGATGAGGATTTTGCAGTTGAGGAGGTGACCTCAAAGAAGAAAGTGCTTAAGAAGGAATATGGTGTTGCTACCTCCACCAAGCCTGGCATGAAGAAGAAAGCTCCTGCAAAGAGAGTTCCCATGTCCAAAGCCAGAGCCTCCACTCAGGAAACTATGGAGTTCACTCTTGAACCAAGAGAAGAAGAGCCTGTTGTATGAAAGAAAAGGAAGGAAAGATTCAAGAAGACAATGGCCAGAACCATTGGTAAGCCTTCTATGATCAGAGATTCTGAAGAAGAGGAGGAGGAAGAGCCTGTTGCACCTCCTGCAAAGACCCAAAAGCTTATGGGGATGCTATCAAGTCTGGGGCTGCTCCATCTAAGCCCAAGACAGCCCCCAAGCCTGCTGCTACTCAAGCTTCAAAGCCATCTGCACCCAAGAGATCCACCAGGAATATCTCTGCTGCTGAGAAGAACAAGGCCCCAGTGCCAGAAGTTCAAGAAGAAGAAGAGCAACAAGTGCTAAGAAAATTAAAGCCAAAGATACCTAATCATGATAATAACCATCCCATTGCTGAAAACATGAAGGACAGAAAAGATGCAGGTCTGAGACTGTGGAGATAGTTTGATCCCTATGCTGTTAGGAGAAGGACTGCTGTTGACTACCGTTTCCACACCAAGGAACAATAGGACATCTATGAAATAGTCTTGTTGGATAAGAAGCGTATAGTTTATGATATCAAGTGGGTTGACTGGGATTATATTGATGAGAATGAAGATTACTTCCCTGGAGGTCATGAGAGCTTCAGGATGAATGAAGTGGACAAATTTGTTGGACAAAAATTGACAAAGTGGAATGATGAGATGATTATGCAATTCTACTCCACTGCACACTTCTATCCGGATGGCAAGATAGTCTAGATGACTGAAGGAACTAGGTATCAGTCTACTATTGCTGAATGGGCCAAGTTGATCAACACCCCTGCTGAACATGAGGATGACATTGATGTGTATGCCAAGCCCAGGAAGGACCACAATTCCATGGCACATACTCCCTCCGTTCCTTTATATAAGGTGTATTTGTTTTTTGATAAAATTCTAAAATGTAAGGTGCATTTGTTGAAATTCCTCATAATTCCGATGTTGTCCCTCCAGAAAAAGGAAAGTATCTCTCCCTGATTGCATGTATCTCCCCTTGTAGAGAAAGAAAAGGAAACTATGTCTCCCGATTGCGTATATCTCTTCCTTTCCTAGCCTAACCGATTTACTTGCCGCTAATCAATGAATTAGACAAGGGTAATTTCATCCCAAATAGTCTATAATTATGTGTCTTGGTCACTGTGACACCCGGGTAGTTAAGCTACAGTAACCCTCTAGTAATGATGCCACGTCACCTCGGTTATTGTTGATAATCTCGCGATAGTTCAAAACCGATTCAGAATTCAACTTCAAAGTAAAGGCAATCAATAAAATTTTCAAATATTAAAACTAAAGTGTTCGGGTTGTGCCAAATAATGCATAAGTAATAATGGTGGAGAAGCCAACATCATTTGGGTTTTTAAAATTAACCACAAAAAACTTTTTGCGGACCAATAACATTTAAAATTGGCCTTTTCAAAAATAAACAAATATCTAAACCTTTCCAAGTGGCCTAATGCATTTTGTGAAGCTCTAGTATAATCAAACGTATTTATGTGGCAGTTTTGACAATTAACAAAAGTCAAATGTTAGCAAAAGAAAATGCAAAAGAGTGAGAAAAGAACCAAAAAGAAAACAAAACTAACAAAAGCGAAAGGAAAACAAACCCCCTCGCATGACCTCGCTCTGGCTCATCGCGCCCGCTGCCCGCTTGCCCATGATCGCCGTCCTAGCTCGCTCGGCCTGCCGCCCCCATGCCTCACCACGGCTGGGACGCGCCTGGCTCGCCGTCGGCCTCCACACACGGGCTCGATGCCCCCAGCGCCCGCCACGCCCGCTAACCCGCCCCCGGTTGGCCGAGGGCCACTACCATGTGGGGCCTATTCCCCTGGAAAACGAAAAACAATAAAAATATATTAAAAATATGTTAATTAATAATAAAATAATTAATTAGTTAACTTAATTAATTGTGTTTAATTAACAAAATAAACTTAGTTAACCTAATTAATAGTAGATTAGGCTAAACATGTATGACAGGGGGCCCCACCCCCTGTTGACCAGTCAAACTTTGACTGGTCAACTGGGTCCCCCTGGCCCACATGTCAGCGACAGTGTACCCTACTCGGTACACTTTGTGGGTACTGATGGAGTCCTGGACAAGGAGGTGTCCGGCCAGCCGGACTATCATTATCCGCCGGACTCCAAGACTACGAAGATACAAGATTGAAGACTCCGTCCCATGTCCGGATGGGACTTTCCTTGGCGTGGAAGGCAAGCTTGGCAATACGGATATGTAGATCTCCTACCATTGTAACCGACTCTGTGTAACCCTAGCCCTCTCTGGTGTCTATATAAACCGGAGGGCTTTAGTCCGTAGGACGATGCCGGAGACGAACAAGAAGCAGAGCCTATAAGGCACGGGAGGACCACCTCGTCACATGACATATACATGGTGGATACCCCAAAGGAGAGCAATAACGAGGACCAACGGGCCGCGGCAGAAGATAACCCCGCCGATAAACAGCCAAAACGGCGGCGCAGACGCCGCCCTAAGTCCCGCCTCGACGACAACAACGCTCCAAAGGAGCCCGTAATACAGCAGGTGAGGGAGTCCTGGACTAGGGGGTGTCCGGATAGCCGGACTATCGATATCCGCCGGACTCCTAGACTACGAAGATAGAAGATTGAAGACTCCGGCTCGTGTCCGGAAGGTACTTTACTTGGCGTGGAAGGCAAGCTTGGCAATACGGATATGTAGATCTCCTACCATTGTAACCGACTCTGTGTAACCCTAGCCTCTCCGGTGTCTATATAAACCGGAGGGCCGTAATCCGAGGACACAACATTACATCTCAACAATCATACCATAGGCTAGCTTCTAGGGTTTAGCCTCATTGATCTCGGGTAGATCTACTCTTGTACTACCCATATCATCAATATTAATCAAGCGGGGAGGGTATTACCTCCATCGAGAGGACTGAACACAGGTAAAAACATTGTGTCCCTCATCTCCTGTTACCATCCGCCTAGACGCACAGATTCGGGACCCCTACCCGAGATCCGCGGTTTTGACACCGACATTGGTGCTTTCATTGAGAGTTCCTCGTGTCGTCACCAATAGGCTCGATGGCATCTTCAATCTTTGACGCTGTCAGGCGAGACTTTCCTCCCGGACAGATCTTCATATTCGGCGGCTTTGCATGCGGGCAACTCTCTTGGCCATCTGGAGCAGATCGAAGCTACGCCCCGGCGTTAGGGTCAGATTTGGAAACCCTAAACTTCACGGCCGGCGATCGCGGAGACTTGATCTTCGACGGACTCGAGCCACAACCCAAGCGCCGCCTTTGTGACGATGGGCATGATCTAGCTCTGCCGCGATAGTGCTTTGGTGGCGCGCTTGAATCCGCCCGGCTACTTGCGGAGCCGATCGCCCATAACGAGGGTCGGTGGATAGACGCCTCGGGGCTTCAACATCTGGCGATGGAGCCAAATACCAATCTTGTCCCCGAAATTCGTGGTCCCGAGGCACCGGACTCCTTGCGGACTCCGAGCCTCCCGCGCCCGCCTAATTAAACCAGATTAGGCGCGGCTATGGAATTCACCGCCGCGGACATCTTTCAACACTCGCCTTTTGGCGATATCTTGAATTCTCTAAAGCATCTCTCGCTATCGGGAGAATCTGGCGGACTATGGCGGGGCGGTTGGAGTTCGGACGACGAAGAAATTTGGAGCCCACCCACCACCCACTTTGTAGCCACTGTCGAGGACCTAACCGACATGCTAGACTACGACTCCGACGACATCGACGCTATGGACGATGATGCCAGAGATGATCAGGACCCAGCGCCCACAGGACACTGGAAGGCCACCTCGTCATACGACGTCTACATGGTGGACACCCCGAAAGAAGGGGATGGCGAAAAAGCAGCGGAGGAAGATTCTTTGAAGAAGCAGCCTAAACGCCGGCGTCAGCGGCGCCGCTCTAAATCCCGCCACAACAAGAATGGAGAATCCGGCACGGGAGACAATAATACTCCAGAGAGTGCCGAAGACGACCTCCTCCTGCAAGATTTAGCGCAGGAGGATGAAGAAGTACGCCCTCACGAAAGGGCGGCAGACGAAGGGGTTGAGGACGATAACTATATGCCTCCCTCCGAAGACGAGGCGAGCCTCAATGATGACGAATTCGTCATACCCGAGGATCCCGTCGAACAAGAGCGCTTCAGGCGCAGGCTCATAGCCACAGCAAATAGCTTAAAGAAAAAGCAGCAACAGCTTCAAGCTGATCAAGATCTGCTAGCCGATCGATGGACAGAAGTCCTCGCGGCCGAAGAGTATAAACTCGAACTCCCCTCCAAAAGTTACCCAAGACGCAAGCTGCTCCCCCGATTAGAGGAGGAAGCATACGTACCTTTATCACCAGCGCACGACATGGCTGACCGACCACCCCGTGGTCGCGACAGAGAAGCGTTCAAGGCCCCAGCCAAGACCGTACCCCGACATCGATCCAGAGTAAGCCAAAAGGAACGCGTGCGGACTTGCGAGACATCTTGGAGGACAAAGCAAGGCAATCCAGATCCATTTATGGATCACGTGGGCGCCCTACGAGCCACGACGAATACCATCGCGCCGGACATCACGCCGGCCGAGCCGAACACAGCAGACAGCGCTCCCTCGAGCTGCGCCGCGATATTGCTCAATCTGGGCGCCGCACACCCGTTATGCTTCACCGATGAAGTAATGGATCACCAGATCCCGAAGGGTTCAAACCCGTGAACATCGAATCCTACGATGGCACGACAGACCCTGCGGTGTGGATCGAAGATTATCTTCTCCACATCCATATGGCCCGCGGTGACGACCTACACGCCATCAAATATCTACTAGAGGCCGCGTTCCTTGATAACTTCCAAGGTACATACGTGCGACCTCCAGACGCCGACGACCTAAGCCACATTATTCAGCAACCAGACGAATCGGCCAGACAGTTCTGGACACGGTTCTTGACGAAGAAAAATCAAATCGTCGACTGTCCGGATGCGGAGGCCCTTGCAGCCTTCAAACACAACATCCGGGACGAATGCCTAGCCCGGCACCTGGGGCAGGAGAAGCCGAAATCCATGGCAGCCCTCACATCGTTGATGACCCGCTTTTGCGCGGGAGAGGATAGCTGGCTTGCCCGTAGCAACAATCTCCGCAAAAATTCTGGCAGTCCGGATTCTAAGGACAACTACGGCAGGTCACGACGAATCAAAAACAAGCGCCGTACTAACGGCGGACGGCAAGAGGATCTGGCAGTCAATGCGGATTCCGCGACTCCAAACCGGTCAGCGGAAGAAGCCATTTAAAGAACAACCCGGGCCCGTCCAATCTGGATAGAATACTCGACCTCTCATGCCAGATACATGGCACCCCCGAAAAGCTAGCTAATCACACCAATAGAGATTGTTGGGTGTTCAGGCAGGCCGGCAAGTCAATTGCCGAACACAGTGACAAGGGGCTAAATAGCGACGACGAGGAAGAGACCCGGCCGCCGAACAACAGAGGACAGAAGGGTTTCCCCCCGCAAGTGCGAATGGTGAATATGATCTACGCGACCCACATACCCAAGAGGGAGAGGAAGCGCGCACTACGGGACGTCTATGCGATGGAGCCAGTCGCCCCGAAATACAATCCATGGTCCTCCTGTCCGATCACTTTCGATCGACGAGACCACCCGACTAGCATACGCCATGGCGGATTCGCCACGTTGGTCTTAGACCCAATCGTCGATGGATTTCACCTCACAAGAGTCCTGATGGACGGCGGCAGCAGCCTGAACCTGCTTTATCAGGATACAGTGCGCAAAATGGGCATAGACCCATCAAGGATCAAACCTACTAAGACAACCTTTAAAGGTGTCATCCCAGGAGTGGAGGCCAACTGCACAGCTCACACACCGAAGTGGTCTTCGGATCCCCGGATAATTTCCGAAGCGAAGAGTTAATCTTCGATATAGTCCTGTTCCGTAGCGGCTATCATGCCCTGCTCGGACGTACAGCATTTGCGAAATTCAACGCGGTGCCACATTATGCATACCTAAAGCTCAAAATGTCGGGCCCTCATGGAGTCATTACGGTCAATGGGAATACGGAACGCTCCCTCCGTACGGAGGAACATACAACTCTCTCGCGGTAAGAAATCTGAGCAGCCTGCCACGGCAATTCTCTAGTCCGCAACTAAAAGCGGACACATTAAAGCGCTACCGAGCAGCACCAACCAAGACCACCGGCGCGATCGAGCATCGCCAGAGTAATATCGGCCCCACCCCGCCGCGTATTATCACAAGAATAACACTCCGCGTACATCATTACGCTTTGGAGATACCATGGGCGCAGGGGAGGGGCTTCACCTCAAGGATGGAAAAGTGCGGCTCGACCGCACCAGGGGCTCGTGTTAGCGCCCCCCTTGGTGTTATTTTTTTATCTTTTCTTTTTATATGCAGGACTCTACCAAATAGAAGCCCTGCCCGTCGGCGAACTTGCCGAACTCACGATACAACAGTCAGGGATTAAAGAAGGCGGTGACGACACTCAGGTGGTCTCCATTACGAGCATTAAATTCAATTACATACACCAAGTCTGCGGCTTATCCCTGAAGGGGGACACACTAATTTAGTCCGAATCCCTTGCTTATCAAGACTATTTGTATCGGTTAAGCTTTATTAGCGAACTTACATCATAAATAACGCAGCACTTACTTTTTGCAAGTTTATTACCTTTTCACGGCAATCGCGTTATCTTTTACAAATGTTCACCATGTGACATATTGCACCCGTACACTCACAGTGCGATCGAATACACCAGGGCTTCATTTCCCCATATTACGGTGTGATTAAGTCCGAACACTTTCACAAAGTGCGGCACCCCGAACTTATAGCATTATATGAATCAGCTCTGAATCATGTCTTGGGTCAATAGTTGGGTTTGCCCGGCTCCTATGTTTTGGAGCCTTACGTTCCGTTCCGTCGGCTAAGGTAGCACTAGGAGAACCACTGCGTTGTGCCCGGTTCGCCGGGTTAACGCCTGGAGAAAGCTAAAACCGATCGGCATGATAAGGCGAGGACGGTCGCTGTTCGAGAGGTCTTTTCGGGTCCCTAAAGACTCATGCCGCCGAGCGAAGTTCGGATTATGTCCGCGAAGGCGTGGATAGCGCCCGGATTCGGTCTTCGAATACCTGGGCTTCACCGAAATTTAAAATTATAGAATTCTATGGCTAAGTGAGAGTGTTCAAGCACTATAAGTCCGATCGCTGGTTCGTCATGTTGAGTGCCTCCTAGATGGACCCAAAGATGGGAACAAGAGTGCTCAAGTTTATCACCGAACACCCCAAAGACTCGTGGCTCGGGGCTGAAGCCAACGACTTGCCATCTCTCGATTTAACAAAACGGCCGCCTGAAGGTAATATTTTAAATTAAACAAAGCGTTGCTCATAGCGCATATAAACTTAGTTTTGGTATACAGGATAAACATACTGGCGAGTTCACTCAAGGATTACATTAAGGGGACACTCATCCGCGATATCGCGGGCTCCCTTCAGGACTACTTTATAATATCGCTCTGGTGTACGGTGCTCCTTGCCCGGCGGCGGCGGATCCGTGAGAAGCTTCTCCGCATCCAGCTTGCCCCATTGCACCTTTATGCGGGCAAGGGCTCGACGAGCGCCTTCAACGCAGGCGGAGCGCTTGATCACATCCAGCCTAGGGCATGCATCCACTAGCCTCCGCACTAGGCCAAAGTAGCTGCCAGGCATGGCACGACCAGGCCCACAGCGGACTATGAGGCCCTTCATAGCCTCTTCACTACCTTGTGGAGTTCGACCACTGCTTCACCTGGTCGCTTGGGGGCACCGGATGGCCGGCCTCGCAGATCGAGACCGAAGACCTTCTCCGTTGAGCTCCCTCCTCGCCACGATAGAATGCAGCGGCATCGGACGCACTACGCGCAGATCTGCAAATGCCCTCGAGAGCTCGAATTCGGGTAAGTATCCGTAATTTACATTAACATGCTTGCTCGCATGAAAACGCCTTACCGCTGCTATCTTCCACATGTCCTCTACCTCCTCACAGGCCCTCCGGGCCTCGGCCTTAGCGGTTGGCACTTTCGAGAGCCGAGGCAAGCTCGGACTCTCGAGTCTTGGAGTCACGCTCCAAACTCTCATGCTTTTTCATGAGAGCACGGAGCTCTTGCCGAACCTCCGCCACCAGCGCGCTTGCTTTTCTCGCTGCCTCCGTTCCGTGGATTATGCGTTCGCCACGGACACGGCATCTCTCGTGGCTGCCACCTCGTTCGTGGCCCCTGCATTGCACATTTTATCCTTGTTAGTCTTGTTTGCAACCAAAACCCTTTTCTCATAAGGTACATATTTAAAGTGGTGTTGTTCACCTTCTTTTCCTTGAGCTGCCTCTTGGCATGGCCGAGCTCTTGCTCCGACCGCTCAAGGTCCTTCTTCAACACCTCGACCTCCATTGCACGCGCAGAAGTCTACAGCGCAGCCTGCAAACCCATATTTTAGAAACCCTGTGTATATCTTGTTAAAGATCCTCGGTCCGCTTTTCTTTCCGAACACGGACTAAGCATCGAGGCTCTTGTCTATGCGGTGTTATATCGCTAATTTTAAACTTCTTACCTCAAAGCTTTGTTAGAAGGCTGTTGCAGGCTTCGGTCAGCCTGCCCTTGGCGAGCTGGACCTTCTCAATCACCGCACCCATGAGAGTGCGGTGTTCTTCCTCAATGGAGGCGCCTTCGAGCACCTCCAGCAGGTTGTCCGGTGCCTCCGGTTGGACGGAGGCCGCCGGCGCCATGGTCCTGCCCCTCCTTCGAGGGGCTGCTTGCCGGACTCCGAAACCGTTGCGGGTTCCGGAGTCGAGTCCGGCGCAAAGTCCGGAGGCTGCTCGACGGCGCCCGGAGCCTCCTCTGGCGCGTCCCCTATGGGATTCCGCCTCGTCGTCTTCGTAGCGTGGGGTAGAGGCGTCGGGATGGAATTTACATCCGACGGCGCCAACGACCGCTCATCGAAGTCGGGAAAGTCGTCACCGGCCGGACTAGAGAAATAGTGCGGCGTTAGAAGGACACTGTGTGACATACTATAATGCGGCATATGAATGATCCGGCAACTTACGATCTTGCCGGACGCCGAGCCCTTGGAGGCCACTCCTCCTCGCCAACGCTGATGTTGGCGAAACTGTCCGGGGGGATGGTTCTCCCCCTCTTGGACCCTTCGACCGCCCCAATTGGGGAGGCCTTCCTCTTCTTCTCCCCCTCCTCTGGGAGAGAGTACTCCTCCTCCTCTTCCTCGTCTTCGGGGGAGGAATCCTCGTCGTCGTCAGACGCTTGATTGCGGGAACTCTTTCGAGTCCCCGTGGCCACCTTCTTGGCCTTCTTCTCCGGCACCACGTACGGTGCCGGAACCAGCAGCCTTGCTAATTGGGCGTTCACTGGTTCTTCTGGCGTGGGAGCCGGACTGATAATCAGTTCGGCCTTCTCCATCCATTCCTGTCAAAGGAAAGAGGCAGATTAAAAACCTCGCTAGAGTCAATCTAAATTACTGCAAGTGTCCCGTAATGGGGTCGAATCACTTACTCCGTCAGTCGGAGACCGCAGGCTGAAACCGCGGTCCTCGGTCGCGGATGCGGGCGCATCAGCGCTCTTGAATAGCACCCTCCAGGCACCTTCATATGTTGTATCGAAGAGCCCGCTCAGCGTTTGGTGCTGTTCCGGATTAAACTCCCACAGAGTAAAAGCCCTTTCTTGGCATGGGAGAATCCGCCGGAGGAGCATGACCTGGACTACGTCGACGAGCCGGAGCCCATTGCTCACCAGCTTTTTGATGCAGGTTCAAAGTCCCGTCACCTCCACCGGGTTACCCCACTGCAAGCCCTTCTCTTTCCAGGAGGTGAGCTCCGTGGGGATTCCAGATCTGAATTCGGGGGCCACCGCCCATGTCGGCTCGCGCGGCTCGGTGATATAGAACCACCCCGATTGCCACCCCTTGACGGAGTCCACGAAGGTCCCTTCTAGCCAAGGGACGTTGGGCAGCTTGCCCAACATAGCGCCTCCGCATTCGCTTGCGCCCCTTCACGATCTTCGGCTTGACGTTGAAGGTCTTGAGCCACAGGCCGAAGTGGGGCCGGATGCAGAGAAAAGCCTCGCACACGACGATAAACGCCGAGATGTTGAGGACGAAGTTCGGCGCTAGATCATGGAAATCCAGGCCGTAGTAAAACATGAGCCCCCGAACAAATGGATGGAGCGGAAAGCCCAGTCCGCGGAGGAAGTGGGGAAGGAAAACGACCCTCTCGTGAGGTCCTGGGGTAGGAACGAGCTGCCCCGCGTCGGGCAGCCGATGCGCAATGTTTCCGGAGAGGTATCCGGCGTCGCGCAGTTTGGTGATATCCTCCTCCTTGGCGGTGGAGGTCATCCACTTGCTTCCCCCTCCAGACATGTTCGGAGAAGGGTCGAGGTGGAATGCGCGAGCTTGAGCGTTGGAGCTTGGGTTTGCAGGGACGGATGAGCAAAGGAGGAAGAAGGCGTAGGTGAGAAGGTAAATCCTTATCCCTTATATATGGGCGGACAAAACTATGCGTCCCTCACCGGCCTGGTAAAACTCGCTTATCCCCCAAGCGCCACCATCAATGGCGCGGTTGGGTTACCCACGCACGTATTGATGAGAATCCCGGAAAGAGGGGAACACGATCTCTGCTTCGACAGGACGTGCCGAGGGAGCCGCTTCGCTAAACGTGCTGAAGTGGAATAGTAAAAACAATTAAAACGAAGGCTTGGCTGCGGTGTGATGTCATGCCGCATAATACGTCAGCAGATTGGATCGGTGTATGTGTTTTATTCTCTCTACGTTGGAGTGTGGAAATTATTTTGCAGAACCGGACACTATCCTGGTGTTCATTATCTTCTCCGGATTATTCAAGGGAGGAACCCGCCTTGCAATGCCGAACATTATGTACGCCGGACTTATCCTCATTGAAGACTGGTTCAGGGGCTACTGAGGGAGTCCTGGACTAGGGGGTGTCCGGATAGCCAGACTATCGATATCCGCCGGACTCCCAGACTACGAAGATAGAAGATTGAAGACTCCGGCTCGTGTCCGGAAGGTACTTTACTTGGCGTGGAAGGCAAGCTTGGCAATACGGATATGTAGATCTCCTACCATTGTAACCGACTCTGTGTAACCCTAGCCTCTCTGGTGTCTATATAAACCGGAGGGCCGTAGTCCGTAGGACACAACATTACATCTTAACAATCATACCATAGGCTAGCTTCTAGGGTTTAGCCTCATTGATCTCGTGGTAGATCTACTCTTGTACTACCCATATCATCAATATTAATCAAGCGGGACGAGGGTATTACCTCCATCGAGAGGGCTGAACACAGGTAAAAACATTGTGTCCCTCGTCTCCTGTTACCATCCGCCTAGACGCACATTCGGGACCCCCTACCGAGATCCGCCGGTTTTGACACCGACAATGGGGCTCACAAATGGACGATGAACATGCAGATAAGCAACCGTCCAAACACGATAAATCGATAATCAGTCCAGTTCGACGAAAAGCAGACGATCCGGACGACCTCATGCGGACACGCCGCGGAGAGCAAAAACCCGGAAAAGACTCGTCAACACCGCAAGAAGCTCAAGAAGGAAAAGAGGAAGCTCAAAACAGCGGAAGACACACTCGAGAATGAGATGGAGCAAAGTGCTCAAAACCGCAGATAAATACGGCAATGGCCACCAATCAAAGAGCTACCCGAAGCGCAAGCTGCTTCCAGAATTCGACGAGGAGGCCATAGAGCCTCCACCGTCAAAAAATAAAGAGGCCGCCTGGTTGGATAGACGGCCAGATGATAGGCCAAATTCTGGAAGCGGCGCCACACATAAACCAACTAATGAACCTGGAAAGACAGATGGCCCATCCAGGTCCATCTACGGGCCAAAGAAGAGGGCCCCAGGAAGCAAGGCAACACGTCAAGTGTCCGAAGATAGTGGCACACCCAAATACAGGGGCGCCGCGCACCCACTATGTTTCACCAATGAGGTGCTGGAACATGCATTCCCAGCAGGATTTAAACCCATAAACATAGAGGCCTATGATGGAACAACAGACCCTGGAGTCTGGATAGAATATTATATACTACATATACACATGGCCAGAGGAGATGACCTCCACGCCATAAAATACCTACCCCTCAAGCTCAAAGGGCCAGCCCGTCATTGGCTTAAAAGCCTCCCAGAAAATACCGTGGGAAGTTTGGAAGAGCTCGAGGATGCGTTTAGAGCAAATTTTCAAGGGACTTATGTCCGCCCTCCGGACGCAGATGATCTAAGTCATATAACTCAACAGCCCGGAGAGTCAGCGCGGAAATTCTGGAACAGGTTTCTTACCAAAAAGAACCAAATAGTCGACTGTGTGGACGCCGAAGCCTTAGCAGCTTTCAAGCACAATATCCGAGACGAATGGCTTGCCAGGCACCTCGGTCAAGAGAAACCGAGGACAATGTCCGCACTAACAAGCCTCATGACCCGCTTCTGCGCGGGAGAGGACAGCTGGCTAGCAAGATGCAGCACCAGCGACCCAAGTACATCCGAGATAAGGGATGGAAACGGAAAATCACGACGCAGAAAAGAACAGCGCCGAAATAAAGAGAAAAGCCCAAAGAGCACGGTAGTTAACGCCGGATTCAAACACTCGCGGCCAAACAACAAAACAACGCCTCTTAAGGATGACAGCGACGATTTGTCCAGCTTAAATAAGATTCTGGGTCGGATATGTCAAATCCACAGTACCCCCGGAAGGCCTGCAAATCACACCCACAGGGATTGTTGGGTTTTTAAACAGTCCGGCCGACTGAATGCCGAACACAAGGGGCTCGACGCGTCAAGCGAAGAAGATAAACCCCACCAGCAGAGCACCGGAAAACAAAAGACTCTCCCACAAGAGGTCAAAGCAGTAAACTCACTTCGTGTGATAATACGGAAAAATAGTGCGGCACTTTCTAAAAATAGCTTCGCGCGGTCCAACCCAGCAGACCATAGAGATTGGATATCAAAACCAATCACTTTCGACCACCTGGACTATTCTAGAAGCGTTCGAAACGCGGGACGGACTCCCCTGATATTGAATCCCATAATAGACGGATTACAATTCACTAACGTCCTAATGGACAGAGGCAGCGACTTAAACCTGCTGTATTCAAACACAATCCGTAAGATGGGGATAGACCCTACCAAAATTCGACACAGCCGCACTTCCTTCAAAGGAGTGACGCCAGGCCCTTACGCCAAGTGCACAGGCTCCATATTACTAGAAGTCGTGTTCGGATCGCTGAACAATTTTCGACGCGAAAAATTAATTTTTCACATCGTCCCATTTGAAAGTGAATATCAAGCACTCTTGGGACGAAAGGCTTTTGTTGGCTTCAACGCCATACCGCATTACGCGTCTCTTACACTCAAGATGCCCAGTCCGCGTGGCGTCATTTCAAGGATCGAGGGTCACTTAAAGACCCGGACTCGGATAGACGAATCCGGCTTCAAAGAAGCTAGGGCTCCCTAGCCGCATACCTCTTCACGTGGGCTGCGCAAGACAAACAACGCGGGTTCATACAAATCCCGCTTTAATTATTTATATTTTTACACATATTTTTCGCACGAATTGTTTTCAAACTAAACGTTCCTCTCTTTTTACAGATGAACAACGTGCATACCCGTCTAGGATAACGGCGCAACGGAGACACAGGCGCAGACGTGTAGTAGGGACCCGCCAGAGGGTTCTTTCAGATTAAGACCTGCGTAAACCTTTTTTACTGTCTCTTGTTGTTATTCTCCTTGGTTTCTTCCTATAGCCAAAGCGAGCTCGACGCTCGCATCGGGCGTCGAAGACCATGCCGTGCACGGACACTGGGGCTTAGGGCATCGTTCTGCCCATTATTATAAAAGACCGAACACCTTAGGGAGTGTTCGGCGTCTCGAGTTAGGCATTATATGCATCAGCTCCGAATCATGTCTTTGGTCAAATGTTGGGTTTGCCCGGCTCCTGTGTTTTGCTGCCTTACGTTCAGATCATCGGCTAACGTGGCACCGGAGAACTATCGCGATTGTGCCCCGCCCGGCCGGGCGAGCACCTCGAGAGAAAGCCGAAACCGACCGGCTATGATACAGCGAGAGACTGGTCAACCACTCGATCGACTACCGGAATGTTTAGAATTCCCCGCTTTGACGAAGGACCGTTTCCCGGTCAGGCACATACGCGCCCCGAATTCGGAGAAGTGCGGTGCCACCAGGGGCTATATCGTAGCCCCACCCTCGAGCTCCACTGGCTAAGTGAAAGTGATAAAGCATTATAGTCCGGATTGCCTCGTTCGCTACGCTACCACCTCCTTAAACAGGACCGAGACGTCGGATTAAGTGTGAAAACGCGCTATTTTTGCGAACACCCCCGCACCCTGTGCGTGGGGGCTGAAGCCGAAGACTGCAATCTTTCAAGTTATACAAATGTATACGTAAACGGCCGCACAGGAGAAGTTTTACTACTTGGGACGCACAAGTATAAAAAGCAGTTATAGCATAATCATCATTTTACAAGCTAATACGTTCATTTGAACGTGACATTTTTCGAGCACTATGACTCTATTACACGAGCGCCACGCATAACTTCCCCGAAATAGTGCTTGGCGGGGAGCCGGCTTTCATCCGACCCCTGGGCGGCAACAGCGGTGGCATCCATCTCCGGACAATGCGCCTTCACACGGGCAAGAGCCATCCGCGCGCCCTCGATGCAGGCCGACCGCTTCATCTCCTTTATGTGCGGCACGGCTCCAAGGAATTGCTACAATAAGCCGAAGTAGCTCATCGCCTTGGGCCTCTCTGGTCAGACATGGGCCACGATGTCAGTCATGGCAAGTCCGGACATTCTATTTAGCTCGGCCCATTCGGCCGACCGGTCTGTCAACGGAAGTGAGCAATCCGGACTATGGAATTGAGACCAATATAGCTCTTCCGTCTGGTGATCCTCCTGGCTCCGGAAGTGCTCAATGGCATCAGCCGCACTTGCAGCTAAGTCCATATACGGATCCTCCGGACTCCACAGCCGCTCAAATTGAGCATACTTTTGATCCATAAACCGGCGACGCAGCAGAAAAGGCTTGCCAGCCACGATATCTTCGGCCTGGCGCAGTTCCTCCTTCATAGCCCGCATTGCAGAGCGGGCATCCTTGGCTTCGGCGGTGGCCTTCTTCAGGTCTTCCCGCTCCAATAAGCGCTCCTTTTCAAGAGCCTCATTGCGGTCGGCAGCATCTTTTACTTTCATGGCCAATTCGGCCACCTCTGCCCTGCTTAGGCAGTGCGCAGCCCTTTCGGCTTTCAACTCCTCGGCCGCCCTCGAGGCAGTCGCGTCACTCCTTCGGGCTTGCTCCTTAGCTTGAGCAAGTTCGGCCCGAAGGCTCTCCACAGCAGCAGCACCGTCTGTACAACAGCATATAATTTATCAGAGGAGGGCTTCGACCCCCTTAATAAAGCGACTGCGGAGAACTCATTTGCCTTGCGACTCGTCAAGTCGCCGGTTGGCAAGTGCGATGTCCGCATCCGCCACGTCAAGTTGCCGCATCAACTCAGCAACCCCATTAGTCCGGCTAGCCCTTGGACTATCCGCCACCTGCATAGGAACGGCGGCATTCATTACTGCGATTTTGATCCTCGACGCGCTGTCGCTTCCGACAACCTACCGAGTCCGTGGGCTACTATCTATACAGGCGCATTTTTATGTGCAAAACTGTTAAAAGACAAAAGGGTGTGTCATTCTCAAGATACCTCAAATCCCGCCAAACAAACTCATGGCGGCATTATAATCCGCCTCGGCGGACGAAATCCTTCCAATCACCATATGCATCAACGCACGGTGATCTTCTGAAATGGACGCCTCTCAAGCAGATTCTTGATTCTCCCGGCGGATACTAGTGGGTGCGAACTCTCGCCCCTCCGGACTCGGGATACCCTCCGTGGCGATACTTCAGGCTCGTCCGCTTTATTTGACGGCGCGGCAGACGGAGGCGTTTCGCTCTCCATCATCTCCGGAAGAAGGTCCCCCGAAGATGAACTCATCTGAGAAGGCTACAGATCCGACCTGCAAGATAAATATTTCGATTACCCACAGAAGCACAAATGAAGGTATTTCCTTACTAATTAACTCCCTTTTTCATACTCATGGCTCGCTGGAGGGCTGATCCTTTGGCGATGATTGTGCGTCCGGATTCTCTCTGGACGCCGGACCCCCCGGTGAAGATCTCTTCCCACGCTTAGGGGCTTTGGCCTCCGGATCTTCGGAGGCGGTCCTCTTCTCCCCCTGGAGGGAGGGGTTCTTGATTCCCCCTCTTGACGCCTTTGGGCGAAATATTAGCTCCTCTATTTTCCCCTTGGCTCCCTTACGTGGGCGCAACCTCCAACATTCGACCAGCCACGGGCTCCGGTCACGGTCTCTCGGGGGGGGCCGGACACCTTATCAGCCTTGATCGCGCCACCCATTCCTGTGAAGAGTAATGGGTCAGGAGGCGAACTCTAGAAAGGCATATAAACAGAATGTCCGGACTCTGAGCTATATACCTGAGTATCCGGGCGATTGCGGCTTAGGCCTGCATCCTCGGCTAATTCCGGACACGTCACCTGCGGTCCGAAAAACAACTTGTACATCTCCGTGGGTGTCGCACCCATAAAGTGTTGGAGAATCCGAGGTCCCTCCGGGTTGAACTCCTATAGACGGAGAGGACGGCGTTTGCAGGGCAGAAGATGCCTGATTAGCATAACCTGCATCACCACGATCAGGTCGATCTCCCTCGCTTGGAGGTCTCGAATCCGGCCCTTCAGTGAGGGCACATCTTCGGACGGCCCCCAATTGAGCCCTTGGTTGACCCACGACATCAGTTGGCATGGAGGTCCCGGGCGGAATAAAGGCGGCGGCATTTGCCTGCTGCCCTTCGGAGCGGTGATATAGAACCACTCCTGCTGCCACAGTCCGAGTTCCTCCTGGAAGGAACCCTCGGGCCACGGGGCATCGGCCCTTTTGCTTATGGCCGCCCGCCAAGACTCCGCTTGACGCCCCGATCATCTTCGGCTCCACCTTGAAGGTCTTCAGCCACAGGCCGAAGTGGGGAGTGACACGGAGGAAGGCTTCGCGGACGATAATGAATGCGGCGATGTGGAGGATGGACTCCGGGGCCAAGTCGTGAAAGTCTAGCCCATAGTAGAACATGAGTCCTCTCACGAAGGGGTCCGTCGGGAAGCCTAAACCCCGACGGAGGTGGGATACGAAGACAACGAACTCACGGGCTCGGGGCGGGCACGGCCTGCCCTTGGGCGGGCAACTGTCTGAAACCTCGAGGCTGCACTTGGCCTCACGTAACTTCAATATGTCCTCCTCCGTGACGGAGGAGGGCATCCACCGCCCCGAGGTCGGAGCCGACATGGTTGAGAATCCAGGCGCCGAATCTGAGGCTCTGGGTGTTGGAACCGGGAGCGAGGAGGAGATTCGATGCGAGATTGAAGAACAAGAACAAGCCTTGGTCCTCTTATAAAGAGGAAAAATACCAAGAGCCGTCTCGTGACCGCTTGGGATTCACCTTCGATAGAGGAGGCGTGGCGACGGAACAGTTGGGTTACCCACGCACGTATTGATGAGAATCCCGGAATAAGGGGACACGATCTCGCTCGACAAGACGTGCCAAGGAAACCGCCGCTAAACGAGCTGAGGTGGTATAGTAAAAATGATTCAAATCAGGCTTGGTAGCGGTGTGATGTCACGCCGCATAATACGTCGCCAGATTGAACTAAGTGTAAATTTTATTCTCTCTACGGTAGAATGTGGAATTTATTTTGCAAAGCCGACACTATCCCGGTGTTCATGATCTTCTGGATTATTCAAGGGAGGAACCCGCCTTGCAATGCCGAACATTATGCGCGCCGGACTTATCGTCATTGAAGCCTGGTTCAGGGCTACCGAGGAGTCTGGACTAGGGGTGTCCGGACAGCGGACTATCATTATCCGTCGGACTCAAGACTACGAAGATACAAGATTGAAGACTCCGTCCGTGTCCGGATGGGACTTTCCTTGGCGTGGAAGGCAAGCTTGGCGTACGGATATGTAGATCTCCTACCATTGTAACCGACTCGTGTAACCCTAGCCCTCTCCGGTGTCTATATAAAACGGAGGGCTTTAGTCCGTAGGACAACATACATTACAACAATCATACCATAGGCTAGCTTCTAGGGTTTAGCCTCCTTGATCTCGTGGTAGATCCACTCTTGTACTACCCATATCATCAATATTAATCAAGCAGACGTAGGGTTTTACCTCCATCGAGAGGGCCGGACACAGGTAAAACATCGTGTCCCTCGTATCTTGTTACCATCCGCCTAGACGCACAGTTCGGGACCCCTACCCGAGATCCGCCGGTTTTGACACCGACAGGTACACTTAGCATTTTGTCTTTTATTTCGAATTAAGATAAATTATAAAATTTGAATTAAAACTTTGACAAATAATATAAATTAAACCGTTTATCAGATGAAGAAACTTTGTAAATGAAAGTTGCTCAGAACGATGAGACAAATCCGAATACGCAGCCTGTTCGTCAGCCACACGTCCCTAGCATAGCGAACCTGTAACATTTCACCTCCGGTTCATCTATTCGAAAACCTGAAATAGTGGGTATACTTTCCCGGATGTTTCCCCCCTTTGCCGGTATCACCTACTACCGCTTTAGGGCACACCGAACACCGTGTATTGGCTTGTTACACTTTGTGATGCTTTGATTGCTCTATTATTTATTGTGTTCCCTCTCCGTTACTTCTTTTCGGTAGACCCTGAGACTGCCGGCGACCCCCAGTTCGACTACGGAGTTGACGACCCCTCCTTCTTGCCAGAGAAACCAGGCAAGCCCCCCCCCCCTTGCATTAGAGTAGTGTAGCATGTTACTGTTTTGGTTAATCCTATTTTGTTGCATAGCCTGTCATTGTTACTACATCTGTTGACACCTTACCTGCAATCCTAAAAGCTTAGTATAGGATGCTAGTTTATCATTTGTGTCCCTACATTCTTGTCCATCTGCCTTGCTATACTATCGAGCCGTGATCACTTGGGAGGTGATCACGGGTATATACTATACATACATACATATTGTACAGATGGTAACTAAAGTCGGGTTGGCTCGTTGAGTACCCGAGGTTGATTCATGGATTGGGGGTTGAAAGGACATACTTTCCCGATGGCCCTCTATGTGGATCTTTGTGGCGGAGCGACAGGGCAGGTTGAGACCACTTAGGAGAGAGGTGGGCCTGGCCCTGGTCGGCATCCGTGGTTACTTCAAAATAACACGCTTAACGAGATCTTGGTATTTGATCTGAGTCAGGCCACTGGCCTATACGCACTAACCAACTACGCGGGAACAGTTTTGGGCACTCGACGTCGTGGTATCTGCCGAAGCCTTCTTGACATCAGCGACTGAGCAGCGCGCGCTGGGTTGGACTGGAACTCCTGCCCTTGTATAAGGGAGGCTAGGTCTGCTCACTGGCCGTGTACGCAATGTGCAGGTGTGCAATGGGCGATGGGCCCAGACCCCTGCGTGCATAGGATTTAGACCGGCGTGCTGACCTCTCTTTTGTGCCTAGGTAGGGCGGCGACATGTTGATCTTCCGAGGCCGGGCATGACCCATGTGTCCGGCCAAAGGGGATTGAGCATGTTGGGTTATGTGGTGCACCCCTGCACGGAACTTTATCTATTCGAATAGCCGTGTCCCTCGGTAACAGGACGACCTGGAGTTGTACCTTATGAAAACTAGAACCGGATACTTAATAAAAGACACCGAGACAAGTTCCAAGACAACCCGGTGATCGCTTTCCCACAGGGCGACAAGGGGAGGATCGCTGGGTAGGATTATGCTATGTGATGCTACTTGGAGGACTTCAATCTAGTATCTTCTACATGCTGCAAGACAGAGGCTGCCAGAAGCGTAGTCTTCGATAGGACTAGCTACCCTCCTCTTATTCTGGCATTCTGTAGTTCAGTCCATCGATATTGCCTCTTTACACATATACTCATGCATATGTATTGTAGATCCTTGCTTGCGACTACTTTGGATGAGTACTCACGGTTGCCTTGCTCCCTCTTTTCCCCCCTTTTTCCTCTTCTCCTCGGATGCCGCAACCAAATGTTGGAGCCCAGGAGCCATATGGCCCCGTAGACGATGACTCCTACTACACTGGAGGTGCCCACTACTACGTGCAGGCCGCTGACGACGACCAGGAGTAGTTTAGGATGATACCAGGCAGGAGGCAAGCGCCTCTTTCGATCTGTATCCTAGTTTGTGCTAGCCTTCTTATGGCACCTTGTTTAACTTATGTCTGTTCTCAGATATTGTTGCTTCCGTTGATTGTTTTATGTTTGAGCACTTGTATTCGAGCCCTCGAGGCCCCTAGCTTGTAATATGATGCTTGTATGACTGATTTTACTTTTAGAGTTGTGTTGTGATATCTTCCCGTGAGTCCTTGATCTTGATCGTACACAATTGCATGCATGATTAGTGTATGATTGAATTGGGGGTGTCACAAGTTGGTATCAGAGCCGACTGCCTCTAGGAATCCCCCTTCCACACTCCTTGGCCGAAGTCGAGTCTAGTCACTAAAAAACTTTTACTAACATGGATGTGTGTCTTACGGGCCCACGTCGCCAATTGGGTGGTATTAGGATCTTTTATTCCTCGTCTATACTCTAGGACTCTGATCTCTCTTCTATTCGGGTTAAATGATTTTACTAACTCTGACTCTAGGTTCTTGATACGTCTCCAACGTATCTATAATTTTTGATTGCTCCATGCTATATTATCTACTGTTTTGGGCAATATTGGGCTTTATTATCCACTTTTATATTATTTTGGGACTAACCTATTAACCGGAGGCCCAGCCCAGATTTGTTGTTTTATGCCTATTTGGTGTTTCGAGGAAAAGGAATATCAGAGGGAGTCAAAACGGAACGAAATCAACTGGAGAAGTTATTTTTGGAAGGAAAGCCACTGGATAGACTTGGACTCTACGTCAGAAGATACGGGAGCTGGTCACGGGGGTGGGGGGCGCGCCCACCCCCTAGGGCGTGCCCCCTGCCTCGTGGGGCCCCCGAAGCTCCACCGATGTACCCCTTGCACCCATATATACCTACATACCCTAAAACTTCCAGAACAGAAGATAGATCGGGAGTTCCGCCGCCGCAAGCCTCTGTAGCCACCAAAAACCTCTTGGGAGCCTGTTAGGCACCCGCGGGGGGGAACCCATCACCGGTGGCCATCTTCATCATCCGGCACTATCCATGACGAGGAGGAGTAGTTCACCCTCGGGGTGAGGGTATGTACCAAGAGCTATGTGTTTGATCTCTCTCTCTCTCGTGTTCTCTCTCGTGTTCCCTCTATGGCACGATCTTGATGTACCCCGAGCTTTGCTATTGTAGTTGGATCTTATGATGTTTCTCCCCCTCTACTCTCTTGTGATGAATTGAGTTTCCCCTTTGAAGTTATCTTATCGGATTGAGTCTTTTATGAGAACACTTGATGTATGTCTTGTCGTGTTTATCTGTGGTGACAATGGGATATCATGTGCCACTTGATGTATGTTTTGGTGACCAACTTGCGGGTTCCGCCCATGAACCTATGCATAGGGGTTGGCACACGGTCTTGACTCTCCGGTAGAAACTTTGGGGCACTCTTTGAAGTACTTTATGTTGGTTGGATGAATCTGAGATTGTGTAATGCATATCGTATAATCATGCCCACCGATACTTGAGGTGACAATGGAGTATCTAGGTGACATTAGGGTTTTGGTTGATTTGTGTCTTAAGGTGTTCTTCTAGTACAAACTCTTTTATAGATCGATCCAAAAGAATAACTTTGAGGTGGTTTCGTACCCTACCATAATCTCTACATTTGTTCTCCGCTATTAGTGGCTTTGGAGTGACTCTTTGTTGCATGTTGAGGGATTGTTATTTGATCTATCTATGTTATTATTGTTGAGAGAACTTGCACTAGTGAAAGTATGAACCCTAGGCCTTGTTTCCTATCATTGCAATACCATCTACGCTCACTTTTATCATTAGTTACCTTGCTGTTTTTATATTTTCAGATTACAAATACCTTTATCTACCATCTATTTGCACTTCTATCACCATCTCTTCGCCGAACTAGTGCACCTATACAATTTACCATTGTATTGGGTGTGTTGGGGACACAAGAGACTCTTTGTTATTTGGTTGCAGGGTTGCTTGAGAGAGACCATCTTCATCCTACGCCTCCCACGGATTGATAAACCTTAGGTCATCCACTTGAGGGAAATTTGCTACTGTCCTACAAACCTGTGCACTTGTAGGCCCAACAACGTCTACAAGAAGAAGGTTGTGTAGTAGACATCAGTTCTCGTAATTACTTCCTCCCGGAGAGCCCCTCACTCGAGATGATTTCTTGGTGCACGAGAAGATTCCGAAGATACTTTTCGATGTTCTCTTGAGACTTTGTGTCCGTCGCTTTTGTAGTTCCCTACCACCAAAATATCCCTATGGATAAATACATACACCTGCCGTCCCTACTTTTATTCCCAGTTGATTTTGTTATTACAAGATATCCCCGAAATTACCATGTGACACATGTGGTAAGCAATCCAAACTATTCAAAAAGATATCCCCGAAATTCTCTCTATTGTTCCAAGAATACTTTGTGCCTACCGCCCTGCAGTTCTTTGCCACCTGAATACCCCTATGGATAATTTCTCGCACTTATGAAGTATCCATTCATTCCCAGTTGATTCATGTATTTCACAACAGTCTTCGAAATACCATTCGATCTTCCGAAAGTCCTGAGCAACCTATTGCTCTTGAAATTCTTGCTTGCTTGCATGCATATGATTAATCCCATAAGTCTGGTAATCTTATTGGCATCCTTTCTCATTATCATTTCGAGTCCGTTGATTCGATATGTTTGTGAATGGTCGCAATCATCAGTCAAAACTAGAATTTATCCTTTCGGCTCAGACGTCATTTTAAACATGAGTTGGTTCTCGACCAATCAAATTACCGTCGATTGTACCCTAAGTCTACTCAACTTATTCATCCTTACTCAGAGTGTTTGCTTCTGAGCCCTTGATTTGAAAATCATAATTCCTTTGCATTTGAGCTCTGAATTAGTCAGTTGTTTCTATGATTCAATGCCTTTGCATTGTTACTTCCTCTAGATGTGTGTTGATGCTCACATCAGCTCTGTTATGGGCCGGCAGATCCTTTGTTGGATTTTATCCAATAGTGTCCTTCATATTTAATAACATTGTGAGCCTTCCCTCGGATACATGATACCTTTGGTAAATTGTATCCTCTGCTTTCTCAACCATGCTCTGCTTTCGAGTTTGTTTAAATTACTCCTAAAGTTGCAGTATATGTTTCTAAGATGCCCCGATGGGTTGAAGCTATGCCTTTTCTAATCTATGTAAACCCGGAAGCTACTACGGGTCATACTCTAACGGTGTTATGCCAGATAAAATTTCAGCACTACAACTTCATCGAACGCGAGGAGTGAATGAAAGGTTATGCATTGGAGAAGTGGGAGTCGACCTTGAACTTTGTGTTCATGGCCATGGACACGATGTAGAACTTATCATGGAAGTTGCTCGTAAAAATAATTACCCCCTTGTTATAAGTTCATCTTGTATCCGTGGTTCGATCATTTTTTATTGTGGTTCCAACCATAATTTCTTCCTTTGATTCATTTCTCAGACAAGTAAAAGCGCTTGTCTTCTAAAGATCAATACACCCCACTTCAACCTTTAATTTGATATGCCTTCGAGTATTATCTCCCTGGTATCTCGAGGATATCATGCCATTGCACTACATCTTATGAATTTGTGCTGGAGTAATACCTTTCCCTATCATAGTCACTCCATGAGTTCTGGGTTGTCGTCAACCGAGAACACCGAATAGTGAATCGAGTCCGCACTGCGATTCAACAACTCTTAGTAATCTTCATTGCTTATGAGTTTAATACTGCATCATGTCATTCCTAGCCTTATCGGCTACATCATTATCGTGCTAATTTAACTTTGCTATCTGGTTCTTCCCGGAGCACAAATTTCGACGGTGAGCTAATCTTACGTCGATCTTCCTCGTCATATCATTTCTCCTTGAACAATAAACTTGATTTCAAGTTTGTGTCGTACCCATGGTTCTAATAACCTTTCGCTTCATCGTTCCTTTGACTGGATGTCATCGTCGATCGATTACATCTTCATGAAATTTCTCGACAAATATGATGTGATCATCATCAACATTATGAGATCTTCCAGGATAACCATTGAATTCATGATGAGAAGTACCATCCTTGCCCTTGATGATTTGTATTATCATCGACCACTTTATTTCCCTCCGTTCAACACAAACTTCTTTGTGTTTTGTGTATACCTTGAGTTCCTTCCTATCCAGCATTTGTTCTTCTTTACCTTGGAGTATTACCATCTCTTATGCCAGGAATGTCGTGAGAGTTTCACCACCTCTTAAGAAATTCTTGATGCAGTGATGCTTCTCGCCATCACCATTCTTTTCTTGGCCCCGTGTTGAGTGAACTCTATTGTGAGAATTTAATATCTCTAGCAACCCTATTGCTTCAAAGTTAATGAACAATAATTCCAATTTGGTGTGCTGGTTGCTAAATCGCCATTCTGACGTTAGTCGTGCAACCCAGCCCGTATTTCAAGTGCACCTTTCAACCAATGTTTAACTGTGGATGTTTTCCTCGAACATACATCATTATATTATACCATTTGATCTGACAAATATTATCTCCTTGTTCACATAATTGTGAAAATCCATCCTGACGGAATTCTCGATAAATTTTTGCTGAGTCCATCAGCCACATCCTCGTCTATTCCTTGGTCTCTTATTTCGGAACTTGCTTCCATAGTTCATTTCCCAAGAATCTTGCAATGCCATCTCATCAAATTAAGTTGCGCCTTTTTCTTCTTAGGCATCCTAAATTTGAGGTATCCTGATGCCAATCGAATCTGAACCTCGGTCATATATGATGGTTGGAATATATTTCCAAGAGTTATAACATTGGTCTTTTATATGACCCGGTAAGATGATGCCCTGCCTAGTACAACTGTCCATAGGACCTATTGTTATAGTTCCCTTTTCAACAAGGTTAGCGATTCTTCCATGAGGAAATCATAAGACTTATTCTATATTCCTCGCGCTTGACTTCGTATGTAATTCACGGGGTCACTATCCTAGTAATCTATTCTGGTATCAGACGCAATAGTTATTCCCGTGGATCTAGACCCCTTTCACACTTTGTTTCAGGCATCGAATGATTGCCTACCCGCTTGAAACTTCCCATGATACCTCCTTAGTTTACTCTTGATATTTTCTTCAGTTTCAATCTGAGAGTTACTTTCCGCCACCTTCTCCGATGTTTTCTACCAGAAAGACAACCTGGTAGAGGTCCGTTCTCCCGGAATACCCCCTTATTCTTTCATAAGTACGATAGGAGTTCCTAAAGAAAGGACGATAACTTCATCATGATGCATTGATGCATACGAATGAAGACATCAACGTTATGGATCGACCTCTTTGTGAAGAGCAACCAAGACCGATAAGATTCGTTAGAATTTCGTAACCAGACCTTTCCCCCTTATACCGCCTCTTAAATCTCGGGATGAGATTTCTTGTAGTGGAGGAGAATTGTGACGCCCGGGTAGTTAAGCTACAGTAACCCTCTAGTAATGATGCCACGTCACCTCGGTTATTGTTGATAATCTCGCGTTAGTTCAAAACCGAGTCAGAATTCAACTTCAAAGTAAGGGCAAACAATAAAATTTTCAAATATTAAAACTAAAGTGTTCGGGTTGTGCCAAATAATGCATAAGTAATAATGGTGGAGAAGCCAACATCATTTGGGTTTCTAAAATTAACCACAGAAAACTTTTTGCGGACCAATAACATTTAAAATTGGCCTTTTCAAAAATAAACAAATATCTAAACCTTTCCAAGTGGCCTAATACATTTTGTGAAGCTCTGGTATAATACAACGTATTTATGTGGCAGTTTTCACAATTAACAAAAGTCAAATGTTAGCAAAAGAAAATGCAAAACAGTGAGAAAAGAACTAAAAAACTAACAAAAGCGAAAGGAAAACAAACCCCCCTCGGCCCAACTGGGACTTGGCCCACCGGCCAAAGACTCGCCCAACCCCCCCACTATCCATAACCCCCCCCTTGCTACCAGAAACCCTAACCCCCAACGCACCCACTTCCCCCAACTCGCCCCTCGATCTGGATCGGGATCGATCCCGATCCCGTCGCCCCCAACCGCCGTCGCGGAGCCACCTCACCACCTCGCCGGACTGCCTTCCTCGCCGGACCGCGCCTCCTCGTCTCCTCCCGCTGGACTGCTCGCGTCGCCGACCTTCTCCCCGAAGGCCTCCGTCGAGCCCATTGCCATTCCCCTACGCGGTCGTGAGCCCCTGTCCTCCTCTCCTCTCCCCTGCAGCTCGAAAGCGCCCCGGTCCCGCAGCTGCACCGCCACTCGCTGAACCCCGCCCTATCGCCGCCTTGCCTATACTCCGTTGGACCCAGCCGCGTGCCGACCAGCGCTGCTGCTACTCGCGCTCGCTCACCCCTGTCGCCGCCGCCTGCCACTGACCCTGCCCGTACGCTCGCCCACACACGCGCGCCTGCCCGCGCTATCCTCCCCTATCGCCCCTCCACATCGGCTTTGCCCACAGCCTCGCTCTGGCTCCGCCGCACCCGCTCGCCGCCGGCTCATGATCGCCGTCCCAGCTTCGCTCCGGCACTGCCCGCGCTTCACCCGGCTGGCAGCGCTGGCTCGCCAGTAAGCCGCCGCTTGCGCCCACGCAGGAAGCGCTCGATGCCCAACGCCCGCCCAGGCTCCGCTATCCGCCCCGGTTGGCCCTGTACATCGCCATGTGGGGCCAGGTCCCTGAAGCGAAAACAATAAAAATATATTAAAAATATGTTAATTAATAATAAAATAATTAATTAGTTAACTTAATTAATTCTATTTAATTAACAAGATAAACATAGTTAACCTAATTAACAGTATATTAGGCTAAACGTGTATGACAGGGGGGCCCACCCCCTGTTGACCAATCAAACTTTGACTGGTCAACTAGGTCCCCCTCGCCCACCTGTCAGCCACAGTGTACCCTGCTCGGTACACTTTGTGGGTCCACCTAGCATTTTGTCTTTTATTTTGAATTAAGATAAATTATAAATTTTGAATTAAAACTTTGATAAATAATATAAATTAAACCGTTTATCAGATGAAGAAACTTTGTACATGTAAGTTGCTCAGAACGACAAGACGAATCCGAATAGGCAGCCTGTTCATCAGCCACACGTCCCTAGCATAGCGAACCTATAACATTTCACCTCCGGTTCATCTGTCCGAAAACCCGAAACACTGGGTATACTTTCCCGGATGTTTCCCCCCTTTGCCGGTATCACCTACTACCGCGTTAGGGCACACCGAAAACCGCGTATTGCCTTGTTAAGCCTTGTGATGCTTTGATTGCTCTGTTATTTGTTGTGTTCCCTCTCCGTTACTTCTTTCCGGTAGACCCCGAGACTGCCGGCGACCCCCAGTTCGACTACGGAGTTGACGACCCCTCCTTCTTGCCAGAGCAACCAGGCAAGCCCCCCCCCTTGATCACCAGATATCGCCTATTCTACCCTTTACTTCTTGCATTAGAGTAGTGTAGCATGTTACTGTTTCGATTAATCCTATTCTGTTGCATAGCCTGTCATTGTTTCTACATCTGTTGACACCTTACCTGCAATCCTAAAGGCTTAGTATAGGATGCTAGTTTATCATCTGTGGCCCTACATACTTGTCCGTCTGCCTTGCTATACTATCGGGTCGTGATCACTTGGGAGGTGATCACGGGTATATACTTTACATACATACTATATAGATGGTGACTAAAGTCGGGTCGGCTCGTTGAGTACCCGAGGTTGATTCATGGATTGGGGGCCGAAAGGACATACTTTCTCGATGACCCTCTGTGTGGATCTTGTGGCGGAGCGACAGGGAAGGTTGAGACCACCTAGGCGAGATGTGAGCCTGGCCCTGGTCGGCATCAGTGGTTACTTCAAAATAACACGCTTAACGAGATCTTGGTATTTGATCTGAGTCTAACCACTGGCCTATACGCACTAACCAACTACGTCGGAATAGTTGTGGGCACTCGGTATCGTGGTATCAGCCGAAGCCTTCTTGACGTCAGCGACTGAGCGACACGCGCCGGATTGGACTGGAACGCCTGTCCTTGTATAAGGGAAGCTAGGTCTGCTCACCGGCCGTGTACGCAACGTGCAGGTGTGCAATGGGTGATGGGCCCAGACCCCTGCGCGCATAGGATTTAGACTGGTGTGCTGACCTCTCTGTTGTCCCTAGGTAGGGCAGCGACGTGTTGATCTTCCGAGGCCGGGCATGACCCAGGAAAGTGTGTCCGGCCAAAGGGGATCGAGCATGTTGGGTTATGTGGTGCACCCCTACAGGGAAGTTTATCTATTTGAATAGCCGTGTCCCTCGATAAAAGGACGACCCAGAGTTGTACCTTGACCTTATGACAACTAGAACCGGATACTTAATAAAACACACCCAGACAAGTTCCAAGACCCGGTGATCGCTTTCCCATAGGGCGACGAGGGGAGGATCGCTGGGTAGGATTATGCTATGCGATGCTACTTGGAGGACTTCAATCTACTCTCTTCTACATGCCGCAAGACGGAGGCTGCCAGAAGCGTAGTCTTCAATAGGACTAGCTATCCCCCTCTTATTTTGGCATTCTGCAGTTCAGTCCACCGATATTGCCTCTTCACACATATACCCATGCATATGTAGTGTAAATCCTTGCTTGCGAGTACTTTGGATGAGTACTCATGGTTGCCTTGCTCCCTCTTTTCCCCCCTTTTTCCTCTTCTCCTCGGATGCCGCAACCAGACGTTGGAGCCCAGGAGCCAGAAGGCCCCGTAGACGATGACTCGTACTACACTGGAGGTTCCTACTACTGCGTGCAGGCCGCTGACGACGACCAGGAGTAGTTTAGGAGGATCCCAGGCAGGAGGCCTACGCCTCTTTCGATCTGTATCCTAGTTTGTGCTAGCCTTCTTATGGCACCTTGTTTAACTTATGTCTGTACTCAGATATTGTTGCTTCCGCTGACTCTTTTATGTTCGAGCACTTGTATTCAAGCCCTCGAGGCCCCTGGCTTGTAATATGATGCTTGTATGACTTATTTTACTTTTAGAGTTGTGTTGTGATATCTTCCCGTGATTCCTTGATCTTGATCGTACACAATTGCCTGCACGATTAGTGTATGATTGAACCGGGGGCATTACAGTCACCGTGCCAGAAAAAATACACCTTAGATAAAGGAATGGAGGGAGTATGTACCACAAAATTTCTGATAAGGCTTTGGAGACTCATAAGTTTGGATCCATCTACTATCTTCTCTCTGGCTTGACCACCATCAACACCATTCTGAGGCACACTTTGTTGCCCAAGTCAGGAGATCATAGGATGATCCGTGGCCATTCTATCAATTTTCTTCACTTATTTGATGTGCCATAGAAGTTCAAGGTCATGAGTCTCATTGTTGAAACAGCGAAGAGGACTACAGTTGATCAAAAGAGATCATGTGGATATGCCCCTCACATTCAGATGCTTATCAACTCCAAGATGGGGAAAGGGACATATCTTCTTGACAAAGAGCATCTTCCCCTGAGGCCAGGCTTTGAGGACAATTAGGTTGTCATGGATGCATCTCATCCAACATGTGCAGAAGCCCATGAGAAGAGAGAGAAAGCAAAGCTGCAAAAGCAGCAAAGCCAGCTAGTGCTCCAGATGCTTCACAAGTGATACTCAAGACCAAGCAGGATCAATTTAGCTATTTGATTGAGGCTACCTTTAGGATCAAGAAGGGATTGGCCACCTTGACTCAGAATCATGAGAGTCTTGAGAGGATTATTGAGACAAAGATTCATGATCTAGATGTGAAGGTCCCTGAGATCCAATCAACCGTGGAGAAAATCCAGGAAGAGCTTGAAGAAAGGAATGAAGGACCAACCACAGATGCATTTCAGCAAGTGCCTAGGGCACCAAGGTCTTCAACTTTGCCAGTTGCAAGTGATACAAGGACAACAATGCCAGCACCTGCAGCATTTGCCTCAGTGATTCCTCCAGTTTCAACTCCTCCAGCTCCACAGACATCAGCTGAACGCCATCTACGCACCCTAGAGCAACTAGCCAGAAGACCCCTTCAGGAGATCCCGGAGATCGTGCCTAGAGTGTCGCTTAGCACTATGCATTTTCAAGATTTTTGGTAACTTGTTGCCAAAGGGGGAGAAAGTGTATAGATCATTAAGACTCAAGAGAGAGAGAGAGAGCGTTTTGCCTATTTGTTGTCTCTCTTGCTACTTTGGTCGTTTTTGCTTTGATTGTTTGCATGCCACAATATTTGTGCTTGAGTGTGAGATACTCCTATGAGCATATGTTTGATCGTACTATGCTTTAATGTGTGCTGGCTTGATAATATGTGTATGATCAATCATGTTTGTCCTTGGTGATGAGTGCATGTTTCTTATAGCTTATCATTTTGAGCGCTCCACCAGGATGTATGTGACATGGAAGAGTGACCCATGATCCTAATCAATTGTGCATTTGCATTCAAAAGAAAATTTTATATAATGCACAAATTTAGGGGGAGCTCTTGCTTATCACATACTTCTCAAAGCGATGATGTATTTCTATTATATTATCATTTGTCGAAGCTTTGATCTATATGTTGTCATCAATTACCAAAAAGGGGGAGATTGAAAGTGCAACTAATCCCTGGGTGGTTTTGGTAATTCATAACAACATATAGCTCACTGAACTAATATCCATTCAAGTTAAATATTTCATAAAGTTCAATGATTGGCATGGCATGGACTAGAGATGTGGACCCTCAAAATGCTAAGGACAAAGATTGGCAAAGGCTCAAGACTCTTTATTTTCATTTTAGTGATCCAAGATCACATTCAGCCTATAGGAAAGTCAATACTATTAAAAGGGGATGAGTTGTTGCTTAATGGTCTACTTGCTCAAAGTGCTTAGTGATATAGCTCCAAATCCCTCAACCACCTTCTCATTTCCACATTTGTCCAAAACCTAAAGTCAAACTCTGCCCCATCGATTTGATCTGTCCGGCGCCATCAAGTTCGTTTGACATAGCCATAGCCAGAAACCCTAATCAATTCGGTCACACCGATACGGCTCTCGGTCTCACCGAGATGGCATTGCAAACTCTCTGTTTCCCTTTGTAACATTTTGGTCTCACCAAAATGAGCGATCAGTCCCACCGAGTTCGCATTGCAAACTCTCTGTTTCCTTTTCGTAACATTTCGGTCTCACCGAAATGAGTAATCGGTCCCACCGAGTTTGCTTGACCAACTCTCTGTTTGATCATTTGTTGAAATCAGTCTCACCGAGTTCATGCGATCGGTCTTACTGAGACGAGGTTTTTGCCCTAGCCCTAGCACATCAGTCCAACCGATTTGATCTCGTTGGTCCCACCGAGATTCCTAACGTTCACATTTCGAACTAAATCGGTTTCACCGAGTTCCTCTATGCGGTCTGACCGAGTTGGGTCAAACGTGTGTAACGGTTAGATTTTGTGTGGAGGCTATATATACCCCTCTAACCCCTTCTCCATTTGTGACAGAGCCATCAGAACATGCCTACATTTACACTACTCATTTTTTAGAGAGAACCACCTACTCATGTGTTGAGAACAAGACATTCCAATCCAACCACAAGAATCTTGATCTCTAGCCTTCCCCAAGTTAATTTCCACTCAAATCATCTTTCCACCATAACCAAATTTGAGAGAAAGAGTTGAGTGTTGGGGAGACTATCATTTGAAGCACAAGAGCAAGGAGTTCATCATCAACACACCATCAATTACCTTTTGGAGAGTGGTGTCTCTTAGATTGGTTAGGTGTTACTTGGGAGCCTCCGTCAAGATTGTGGAGTTGAACCAAGGAGTTTGTAAGGGCAAGGAGATCGCCTACTTCATGAAGATGTACCCAAGTGAGGCAAGTCCTTCATGGGCGATGGCCATGGTGGGATAGACAAGGTTGCTTCTTCATGGATCCTTCGTGGGTGGAGCCCTCTGTGGACTCGCGCAACCATTACCCTTTGTGGGTTGAAGTCTCCATCAACGTGGATGTACGATAGCACCACCTATCGGAACAATGCAAAAAATCTCCGTGTCTACATTGCGTTTGCCTTCTCCAAACCCTTCCCTTTACCTTCATATGCAATGTTTGACTTTCCGCTGCCACACTCTTAGAATTGCATGTGTAGGTTGATTGCTTGACTTGTGTTAAGTTGTTAAAATATGCCAAGACTTAAAATTGGGAAAAGGCTAGATTTTTATTTGGTCAAGTAGTCTAATCACCCTCCTCTAGACCTACTTTTGATCCTACACCGCCACACGCAGCGACAAGGTTCTGTGCTAGAGATGTGGATTAAGGATGACTAGGTTGTGGCCACAGGCGCCACCGATCCTGAGTGCAGCTCCAAGCAGGATCCTCTCTCTCTCTCTCCCTCTCCCTCTCTCTCTCTCTCTCAACCCTCCCATCTCTTAATCTGAAGCAATGTGTTGCGATGGTGCTGATATGGGTGTGTGGCGGCAATAGTCCCCACCGTGCCCTATGCACCCAATCTCTCTATCTGTCTCTAACCTCTCTGTGCATCAGCGGGTTCAATCAGATCGAGCAAGTCATGACCTTGTCAGTAACTCCCCTCTTTGATCTGAATTTTTATCCCCAAAATCTCAAGTGATTTCTTCCTAGAATACAACATGTATGTGGAATGTCAAAAACTGCATTTTGAAAAGATTCGTCTGCATTTACCCATATCCATCAGCAACATGTATTGCACAGAATGGTTTAGGTTTCAGATATTTTAATACCATTGTTTCAATCAAAAAGTATTGATACATAACTTCTCTACTCATACTATGTCAACACCAACAGGTTATCTTAATCAATATGACACAGACAACCCCCCAAGCAAATGCACAATACACACTTGTCTTCACGTGTTGGTCTTCTTTGGATTGTCTTGTGCATCTTTCGAAAAGCCTTAGTGAGATCCACACATATATTTGTGTGCTTGCAACATGCTTGATTTAGTCCATGTTAATTCACAGCAACACACACCATTACACGTCTTAATTGTTTTTCTTCCAGTTCAACATTATGCAAGGCACAATTACACGTCTAGATAAGAAAGTTTGCTAGTAGAATTATTTTGTGTTTTCACCGTATGTTAGCACAAGTCCATAGGTTAGGAGCAACCGCCACCGTCCCCCGTCCCCCCCCCTATCGTTCTGGTGTTACGTGCATTGTATGCATACTCACAGGGAGTGTAGTATTATCGAACATGGTGAAGCTCAAAGGGAGTGCGAACCCAGTTGGCTACTGGAGACTGAACTATTAATACATGCAACCTTCTTGGAGATTTAAGGAATCATTAAATACACTGAATGTGTCAATACGCGCTAAGCAAATATTGGTTTCTCAACCACAAAGAGGGTGAACATCAATTTATGGAAGGAAATGAACTAGAGAACAAACTTTTAGACCAATTGTACCTTGAATACATGAGATTTAGTAATATATAGTGCATAAATTACTGTTGACGTGGAACTTCCTACTGTTGACGTGCTCAGTAATCTTTTAGTTGCATAATTTCATGAATATAGAGTGCATATATGCATATAAGTCCCGAGGGTCCAATTTCTTCTGTTATGTGTGCCACCAACTCCAATTCTCAACAATTTATTTTACCTTTTAATGAGCCTATTTGGTGATGAAGATTTTGAGGGTGTAATTGTCGATATGTGCCATAAAACCCACATGCTTCTTTTAGGATCTTGCATTAATGATGTTTGCTCTTTTCTATACTTTTGATTACTTTGGCAGAAAATCTAGGTATTTCACAACTCAAGACTCTACCAAATATTGTACTCATTGTAAGTTTTGAAATTGTAGACTTCCCACTCCACCGGACGCTCGACGTCGCCATCTCATGTAGCGGCGAGGTTCTATGGCGGAGATGCCACCGGACGCTCGACGTCGCCGCCTCACGCAGCGGCAAGGTTTTGTGGTGGAGATGTGGATGAAGGATGACTGGGCTGTGGCCACTACCGCCGCCGATCCTGAGTGTAGCTCCTAGCATGATCCTCTCTCTCTCCCTCCCCCTCTCTCTCTACGCTCCCGTCTCTCAATCTGAAGCAACACATTGCGGTGGTGCCGGTATGGGTGTGCGGCGGCAATAATCCCCACCGTGCCCTCTGTGCCCAGTCTCTCTATCTGTCTCTAACCTCTCTGTGCATCAGCAGGTTCAAGCAAATTGAGCATGTCACGACCTTGCCAGTAACTCCCCTCTTTGATCTGACTTTTCGTCCCCAAAATCTCAAGTGATTTCTTCCTAGAATACAACATGTAAGTTTAATGTGTGTACCCATGTCCATCAGCAACATGTATTGCACAGAATGGTTTAGGTTTCAAATATTTGAATACCATTGTTTCAATCAAATCGATACATAACTTCTCTACTCATATTATGTCAACATCAACAGGTTATTTTAATCAATATGACACGGACAACCCCCCAAGCATGTGCACAATACACACTTGTCTTCACATGTTGGTCTTCTTTGGATTGTCTTGCGCATCTTTAGAAAATCCTTAGTGAGATCCAACACTGATATTTGTGTGCTTGCAACATGCTTGACTTAGTTCATGTTAATTCACAGCAACACACACCATTACACGTCTTAATTTTTTTCTTCCATTTCAACATTATGCAAGGCACAATTACACATCTAGATAAGAAAGTTTGTTAGTAGAAATATTTTGTGTTCTCACTGTATGTTAGCACAGTCCACAGGTTAGGAGCAACCGACACCGTCCCCCAGCGCCCCTATTGTTCCGGTGTTACGTGCATTATATGCATACTCACAGGGAGTGTAGTATTATCGAACATGGTGAAGCTCAAAGGGAGTGCAAACCCAGTTGGCTACTAGAGACTGAACTATTAATACAAGCAACCTTCTTGGAGATTTAAGGAATCATGAAATACACTCAATGTGTCAATACTCACTAAGCGAATATTAGTTTCTCAACCACAAAAAGGGTGAACATCAATTTATGGAAGGAAAGGAACTAGAGAACAAACTTTTAGACCAATTATAGCTTGAATACATGGGAGTTAGTAATATATACTGCCTATATTAATGTTGACGTGGAACTTCCTACTGTTGATGTGCTCAATAATCTTTTAGTTGCGTAATTTCATGAATATAGAGTGCATATATGCATATAAGTCCTGAGGGTCCAGTTTTATGTGCCACCTGCTCCAATTGTCAACAATTTATTTTACCTTTTAATGAGCCCATTTGGTGATGAAGATTTTGAGGGTGTAATGGTTGATATGTGCCATAAAACCCACATGCTTCTTTTAGGCTCTTTCATCAATGATGTTTGCTCTTTTCTATACTTCTGATTAGTCTGGCAGAAAATCTAGGTATTTCACAACTCAGGACTCTACCAAATATTGTACTCATTGTAAGTTTTGAAATTGTAGATGATTTGATTTTCAGCTAATTTTATGTTGCGGGATAGAAATGGTGAGCTGACACCAACTAGAAGAAATCGGGTACCTCAAGTTCATTAACTTAATGGCAGAATAGAGAAATGTTCTAGGATTGGAAGGTTTATTCCCAACGGTTGTATATGATGCTATAACCAACCTACCTATATCTGAATTTTTGACCAAATTTGTAATGGACTGCATGTTAGTTTATATTGTATTTCCTGTTGCTTGGTTAAGCTAATTTTGCTGGATATATTTGGGATCTAAAATCCAGCGAACTCAGATTTCTAGGCATGACAAAGCAAATGTTTTTCATAGTAAAATATGCTTGCAGTATAAATTAAACTGAAAAAACATCCAACATTTGTTTACGGAGGGAGTACTTGTTATTAGATAATTCACAATAAAATTATTTCTATGCATACAATATTTGCCTAAAATATAAATAATAAATACTTCTATGAAGTTTCTGACCACGACGACATGAGTGTCAGTCTTCTTGTTTCATCATATTACTCTTTATTGGTAAAAGAAAGCAAATTTGATGTATTCAAATTTGAGGTGACTAAGTGAGCATACATAATTCAGTTGATTATAGATTACCCAATGTGACGTGGACCATGCATTTGAAAGGAAATGTGGTGTAGATAATGCATCATAGAATATCTTCCTATTACGGGAAAACCCGCAGAAATTCGAACGGGAAGAGGAAAAGGAAATATCATATCAAGCAGAAGAATGAATCGGAATGGTTCTATGAGGAAAAATATCGCATTCTGCACAGACTTACATTGCAGTGCAAGCTTACTAATTCTAGATAATAGAAAAGTAGCCCATGTACAAGCCCACTACAATTCAGATTGGACAGTTAGCCTCCGCTCCAGTTTTCTGAAAAGCCATGTTCTCCTATGATTTTTTTAGAAAAGGAGGAGGACCCCTGGCCTCTGCATGTGGGCAATGCATGCAGCCACTTTATTAATTATTCACAAAAACCTTACAAAGAAATACAACAGTAAGTTTGAAGCCACCGTCTAGGCAACAACTGTCGCTACTCCTATCTAGTTGATGCAGGGATGCTGATAGTCTGGGCCTTATACCAAACAGACCTTGCAGCCAAATCTAACATCTAAGACCTGAGGCCCCAACCAAGCCACTTGCCGGGTATGAGGCACGCTCTCAAAGGCCGCCGCCGCCAACTGCCACCACTCCATCTTTAGAACTATACTGACACATCAACCTTGCCTGGTCTACCTACCGCCGACACCACCACGGCGCCAAATGGCACCACCTCCCTGCGCGCGAACTGCTGAGCACGTCGCGGTCGCCGCCGGTACACCTCAGCACCATGCCGTCAAGTACCACCAGCTGACACAGCTTGAAGTCTTTGGAAGATCTGTCGTGCGTAGCACCTGCCGAACAGGCATGCCAAAGCGTAGCACCTGTCGGCCTGGCATGACTTGACATTTCCACCAAAGCTCCGTGCAAGACGAAGCCGCTCCACCTCCTGCCTCTATCTTCCAGCCTGCTCCACAAACGATACTCCCAAGAGAGAAACGAAACCGCAATGCCGCCATCGTCCGATCTAGAAGACAAGATCCTAGGGTTTCACTCGGAGCAGTACGAGTGGGTCGACGGTAGTCACATGACGATGCTTTCATCAAGGTAATGACGCGGAACGCCACCATCGCCCGCCATTGGCTCGGTTTACACCGGCAACTATGTCTCCCCGACTCGCAACCGATACTATATGACGGATCCCGAGATCCAAACACCCAGCCACAGGCCGACCACCTCTGGCGGAAGAGATGACCACCACCGTCGGCTACACCGGTCAGAACAGATCTGATCAGAGGTGCCGCCGACGAGACCACCAGGCTCTCCATGCCGCCTTCGTCGATCTGAAGGCAACATGCACGCCACCGCAGCCAAGCCGGCCGCCGCCGACCGCAACCGCCGACCGAAGGGCCAGTCACTGCGCCCGCAGCCCTGGCCGCCCGCCGCGCCAAGCCGTCGTTGTCCGAGGATGGGCCGGCCTCCCGCCTTCTGCCACAGCCATCCGCCGCGCAAGAGATCCCAGATCGGCAGCTCCACCACACGCCTTAGGGTCCGCCCCACCCCGGAGATGCACGAGAGAGGAGATCCCCCGCCACCGTTGTCGGCCCCAAGGCTTAGCCCGGCGGCGGCGGAGGGAGAGGAGGAGGGAGTTCGCGATGGCGGCGGCTAGGTTTCTAGCTCCGCCCGAGTCACCCTAGGGGGAGGGCGACGCGGGGGCCAAGCAGGATCCCGTTGATCCAGTGGCACATTCTCCTGTGATTAGCATGAGATTTGGGCACGCTCCACCGACGCCGACATGTGCCCTAGCCGTCGGCCTGCATCTGCTCTCCATGCTTTCCTGCTCACCATCTGATTCATACCGCGAGCCAGCGGTGTAGGCTACTTCACTGCTCCAGCACGCCAACGAACTAGCCAAGGTTGACACATCATACTATACTGATTCTCTCTCAGTTTCTCATCTTGTATCGGTTTTGAAATTTTACATTAGATTTTAGTTGTTTTATTGTGTGATTTGAGATGCTATCAAGAATTCATATCGCATTTGCCCTAGAAATTATCGTGATGCAAATTATGTTTGTATGGGTTCATATTTGTGATGCAAAAATATTCCTATGTCGAACGTATACTATTCAATTAATTCTGAGATTAAAATTCAGCAACTATGAAAAGGAAAAAGCCGCCAAACGTGTTAAGATTTTTTTTCTAAGCTGGTTGCTTTGGGTTTTCAACTTGAAATTATTAGGCTGGTCTGTTGCACTGAATTTTTTTTAATCTACTTGGCTTGCCCCCCGCCTAAATCCTGGCTCCGCCCCTGTTGGCGGCGAGGTAGATCCATGAAAAAGAGCTTGGTAGCAAGACTTGGTCGAGTAGGTGTCGTTCGTCGTCCCCCTCTAGATGATGCGATGGGGCATGGAGGTGAGAGTAATACCTTGGAGTTTGCGTCAAAGGTTGATGTACTCGATGACCTCCTTGGGCCCAAGGGTGCTATGGATGTCGCTGATCCAAGCCCGCTATTGTATTTGCTCTAAGAAATTTGCCATGTACGTAAACATGACACATATTATGACCAAAAAATGGTGGCAAATGCATTTTATGCCAAGGTATTTTAATTTTAAAAATTGTTATGTTCTGTGTAAGAATTTTGCAATGTATGTAAAATGACACAAATTACGCCCTGCATCTAGATTCGTGAGCACGAACCAACGGCAATGAGTGCGTTCGCGCCGGAGTAAAGAGAAAACACATCAACAATGTGCTTTGTGGTCAACGGAAAGAAAGATCCCTCGAGAACACCTAGCGATCCAACGGAGATTGGATCACATCCAATCCCACGCGTAAGGCCAACTCCACCACGCGACCCTATCCTGTCCGCCCCCGTCCGTTTGGGGTAAAAGGGACAAACGAGACGGCCTAGCGCGCGGGCGCAAACGGACTTTTGTCCGTTTTGTGTCCGCTTTCAACCCATCCCCGACCCAAGTTTGCGCCGGTTTTGGGGTGAAACGGACAGCGCGCGGACGGGCGGGACGCGCGCGCTTGTCCTCCCCTGGCCCGCCTGTCGGTGGGAGAAACCAACCCCCCGCCGCCCATTTGGCGCCATTTGCCCCAAACCCTCCCACGTCCATCCCGCCGCCCCCTCTCTCCCCCGTCCATGGCCGAAGCCCCGCCGAGTTCCGGCGGCCTGGCCGTCGACCCGCCCGCAAAGGTGAAGAAGAAGGCGCCAAGCAAGCCGCGGTCGGAGTGCACGCCGGAGGAGATCGCCAAGTTGGATGCGGAATCGGCGAAGAGGAGGGAACGGAGAGTGGTCGTCAAGGTCAATGCCGCCGCTGCCAAGTTCGCCGCCCAGCGCGAGGAGCTGGAGGCCGCGTGGCGCAAGGCCTCTACCGACGAGAAGGAGGACCTCGTCAACAAAGCGCACGCCATCCTCATGCTTGGCATGGGCCGTCCTGCCGGGTTCCCTGCAGCGGCCGTCGGCCCGGCGAGCACAAGCTCGTCGGTCGCCCGGCCTACGCACTGCCAGTCGCCGACGTCGCGCACTGCGCCCATGTCGTCCGGCTTCCCTCTGCCAAGGCACGACGGCTAGACCCGTTTCTCGGGGTCGCCAGACGTGGGCTTGTTTGCGCCGTCCACACCGCGCCCAGCGACCGTCAACAACCTCAATGTCACGCCTGGGTCCAGCAGCGTCGGGCGACCGTCCGTCGAGATGCTAAGAAAGCAGGCACATGCACCGTTCAAGGGCACCATGCCGGCCCCTCGTGTCTTGTTTGACGGAATGCCAACCCCAACGCCAGCGGTCGACGACCCCTTCTACAACCGCTACATGGAGGACGTGATCTTCGACGGTGGGCATGGCCATACCTACGACCCCGATGAGACCCAAAGTCAGGATGGCCGCGCCGAGTACGTCCCCGATGAAGAGGCCGACGACCGTGCTGACTACGACCATGGGGACTCGTGGTATGAAGACGATAACATCTATGTCAAATTTGATGAAGAAGAAGAAGAAGAAGGCAATGACGTTGATATTAGTGGTGCGCCATTGTTCATCGACGAGCTCACCCAAAGAGTGGAGGCACAAAAGAAGAGGAAGAGCATTCGCACGGGTTCATATACACAAGATGAGGACAAGTTGATTTGCCAAGCTTGGATGGAGACTAGCCAAGATCCGAGGACCGGCGCGCAACAAAAGGGCATTGTTTTTTGGACAAGAGTCCACAAAACATTCCATGAAAGGAAGATGTTTGAGCCCTATCAAATTACAAGCAACCGTGGCATCGGCTCGATTCAAAAAAGATGGTTATTCATCCAACAAGAGTGCAACAAGTATTCGCCGCATTTGAGAGCGTTGAAGCACGGCCCGTTAGTGGTCTCGGCGTTGGGGACATGGTATGCTCTCCTCTTTCTAGCCTTTTCCTTGCTACGGCTGTCGGGGCGTAGCGTGGCTTCGAACACCTATGGGGCACTGGGGGCCCCTTCTGGTTCGGCAAGGGAGCGAGGGTCGTGCGCAGAGCAGATCGAGGTCGAGCGCGCGGGGGAGACGGGCGATTTTTACCCAGCTTCGGGGCTCTCCGGAGAGATAAAACCCCTACTGCTGCTTTGGTGGTATATTTGATCTAGCTCGGCGTGCGGCGTATGGTGGTGTCTGGTATCGAATGGATCGAACCCCACGCTACGTCGCAAGATGGGCCTCCCTTTTATACTCGAAGGGGGATCCACGGTGGCAGCGAGAAAAAGGGGTAGAAAGGTAAAATTGCGGGTTGGTACAACGATTGACTGTGTGCCCCTACCTAACTCTCGGCGGGGACAAGGGCATTAAATGCCCGTCCGATCGCTAACAAAGGCAGGAGGAGTGATCGTTAAGTGAGCCTCCGGTTGCCACGATGGCACCTCTGTCAGCTCCGTTTGCCACCTCGCTCCGCATGGCTGTGTATTGCCTCGCCACGTGCCCTTGGGATGGCCTTGTGACGACACACCACTGGGTGCGCTGGAATGTGGGTGGTAGCCTTGCCGCGGCAATTGCCTTGCCGCGGCCCTTCTCTTGTTGTGCCGGCAAGCTTGCCGATCGTCGAACCTTGCCGGACGCTGGGCGCCGGCAAGTCTTCCGTAATGCCGGTTGGCCTTCCCGGCAAGCTCTTCTTGCCGGGGCCTTCGTTTTCTTGGTTGGTACTTTGTTCTTGAATGGCGGTAATAAGGAACGGCGGAGGGCCTTGGCGGGCGTCCGGCAAGCCTTGCCGGGCTGCGATTGCCGTGCACAAGTTCGGGTACTAAGGTACCCCTACTTTAGTACACCGACAGAGCCCCGGGCTGGGCCATACACGGTGCCGGCGTTGTTGGGCCAGCCCAAAAGCAGTCTGCACGGCACGCGTGGCCTGGGTCCGCACTGAATCGGGCTCCGTGTCCACCGCGCTCCCCATAGCAGCACGCGTCGATTGCGGCGTCGTGGGAGGCGTGGGTGGCGCGTGCGATCTTTAAGGCATCCACCCCCGTGATCACGGTGCAGGGCGAGGTCATTTCACCCGTCGCTCCGGCTCCGCTTTTTCACCACGTGGCTCCCATGCGTGGGGGGTCGTGGGCGGCGAAGGTGGGAGACCGAGCCGTCACGGGCGAAGATGACGGGTTGGCCCCGCTCCTCTGCCCTCCTGGCTCTCTGATTGGCTAAGCGGGGCGGCTGAGCCCCCACCTCGCCCTTTAAAAGGGACGGAAGGGGAGCACAATAGTCTCGCACTTCCTCTTCTTCCTTCGTCTTCAACTTCCGTTACTCTTCCTCCCATCTGCTATGGAGGGAGGGAATCCTGGTCCTTCAACAGTGGCAGCGAGGGTTGCCTCCAGGCAGCGCGCCTCCCCCTATCCCGCGCCTGCGGCGGCGGAGCCGGCCGTGAGGGGAAGAGGGAGGGGGCGAGGCCACGGACGAGGTCGTGGACGTGGTCGAGGTGCTCGGGGGAGAGGCGGCCGGGGCGGTGCGCCTCCCCCGTCTCCGCCGGCGGCTCCCTTCCTCGAGGCGGTCCACACCGGAGATGATCCCTGGGAGTTCTTCATCAAGCTGCGCCGAGCACCTCGTCGCCGCCTCCGGCTGCCGGCCCCGTTCGCGAGCGCGATGGAGCCGGATCCGCCCGAGATGTTGGAGTTGCGCATGAGGGGCTGTGGGATCAGCAGCACTCGAGTCAGTGTCGTATCCCCAGCCCCCGGTGTGATGTACTTCGATCGAGGGTGGAAGACGTTCGCCCGCATCCACAGCTTGACGGCGGGGTTTACCCTCCATTTTAAGTTAATGGAGGGCGACCTTCTCGCCGTCAAGGTCTTCGGGGACTCCGGCACCCGGGCGAGATGCTGTGTGGACAGCTCCTCCGATAGCGAAGGCCCCTCCTCGGCGAGAGGACGAGGAGGGGAGCGACAAAGAACGACGAGCGAGGATGGCGGGTCCGACTAGGCGTCGGGACGCTGCCTCGCGCGCCACCGGCGACCCCATCATCCGGTCGCCGCCTTCGAACTCCCCGGGCCGTCTCCTTGGGCGGTGGCGAGGGAGGCTGCGGAAGAGGAAGAGGGTGGCGGCAAGGCCGTCAAGTCGAGTCGAGGCGAGGAGCCTCGACAACGCGGCCGACGCCCCACCGCCCGTCTTCAAGCTCTGCCTCCGGCGCCTCCGTCTCCGCCAAGATCCTGGCCGACCCCCGGGAAGTTCTCTTGGTGTCTTCTGGCGCCCGTAGCTCTCCTAGGCGCCCCTTTTGCCCTCCCCGGCAAGCTTCTCTTGCCAGGGCCTCCTTGACCTACCTCCTGAACAGAGAAACAGGAGAAGGATTACGGGCATTTTATCTTTTAATTTGTAAGCCTTCGGGCCTTAGCTGTATTTAAAATCTGTAATCCTCTCTATCATGTTTTTCATCCTCTATGGACTTGTACTAAACTAGGATGTTTTTAATGAAAAGAGGGGAACGCTTGCCGGACTAAGTCCTTTACTTGATTTCGTGCCTTGTGCGCCCACCCCTCGCTTCTAGGGGACTTGCCGGAGCGAACACACTTGCTGAGTGCGGGACATCAGCAGCCCGCTGGCGGTGTTGCTTCCGGCAAGCAACCTTGCCGGGCCAGTTGCGGCGTGCTTGTATTTGTTGAGCGGACTTGGAAACAAACCAAGGGCGCAACTTGGCCGCGACTCGGCTCCGCCGCGCACGGGTTTTACAAGACACGCTCGTTCAAGGACGCGGCCCCGCCTTCCCCGGTCCATAAGAGGATGCATGACGAGGGATGAAAAACTTATCTGACTCTGCAACCCCCCGGCGACGTTAGCTTGTCGGGGAGGAACCTTGGCCTTTGCAGCCTCCGGCAACTCTGGCTCCGCCAAGATCCAGGTGCTGGTGTGCCATCTTTTGCCCTTGTTGCCGATGCTGCGGCCTCCGGGGGCCCTGGCTCGTCGCGAAGGAGCTTTGGGACTTGCAGCCCCCAGCGAAGCTGGCTTGCCGGGGCCCGTGCGCCAGCGCGCCCTTCCGGCTTCCCCTTGTCACTGTGATTATAGCACGAAAACAACTGAGACAGCGCTGTAATAAGCTATTCTTTCATGGTGCTACTCTGCAACGTGATGCCATGCTTTGCCCTTCGTATGTTTACACTCTACGCTGCTAGGGAACTTGCCGGTGCTAACACACTTGCTGAGTACGGAACATCAGCAGCCCGCTGGCGGTGTTGTTTCCGGCAAGAAACCTTCTCGGGCCAGTTGCAGCGCACTTGAATTGTTGAGCGGACTCGGAAACAAATCAAGGATGCAACTCAGCCGCGAGTTAGTTCCTCCGCGCACAAGTTTCTCATACGAAGGGCGCCCTACGGCAAGGCTTGCTACGTTACGCCCTCCATTTTGTTATATCCTTTGTACGTTTTTACCCTACGCTTCCAGGGAACTTGCCGACGCTAACACACTTGCTGAGTACGGGACATCAGCAGCCCGCTAGCGGTGTTGTATCCGGCAAGAAACCTCCTCGGGCCAGTTGCAGTGCACTTGTATCGTTGAGCGGACTCGGAAACAAAGCAAGGACGCAACTTAACCACGAGTTGGCTCCTCCACGCACAGGTTTCTCGTACAAAGGACGAACGCACGAGGAACATAACATAAAAAAGCATAGGACTAAGAAGTGCTCTGTACAAAAACTCGGGTGACTTAGCTTTTCCGTCTTCAGCAATTCGTCGAGGCCGTGCTTCTTCCCCGATCCCCACCCCTTGTATGTTTTCATCCTCACGCTTCCGAGGATCCCCACCCCCCGGCGCAAGCACACTTGCTGAGTGCAGGACATCAGCAGCCCGCTGGCCGTGTTGCCTCCGGTGGGATGAACTCGTCGGGTTGGTTGCGGTGTACTTTTTTTACCGTCGAGCGGACTCGAAACGGATCATCGACGCAACCTAACCACGACTCGACCCCTCTGCGCGGGTTCTTCATACAAGGTGCGGACTTTCGGAGAGCACAACTCAAAAGTTCGAAGCTTGTCAACTTTCTTTGTCTTACTGACTGGCAGAGCTCGATGGCGCGTCCTCGACAGCAGCGCGGCGCTCCGGAGAGGCGGGCTTGTCGGAGCGAACACCAGAGCCGTTCTTGCCGGGCTTAGTCTTTGGTTGGTCTGCCTTTGCCTCCTCGCACTTGCCGGCGGAGCTCGATGGCGCGTCCTCGACGGCAGCGCAGCGCTCCGGGGAGGTGCACTTGCCGGAGTGGGCACCAGAGCTGTCCTTGCCGGACTTGGCCTTCTTCTTCCCCCGGGGAGCTTCAGCGGCAAGTGGCTCGCGCTCTGCTGCGGCTGCTGCTTCCTGGTAGATCTTGTCGGCGCAGATGAGTGCATCTCTCTTGTTGCCTTGGACAGAAATGACACTCATCGGGCCAGGCATCTTGAGCACATTGTATGCGTGGTGAGAGGCCGCCATAAACTTGGCGAGTGCGGGTCGGCCGAGTATCCCGTTGTAGGGTAAGGGGATATCGGCCACGTCAAGCGTGACCTCTCGATCCTGAAGTTCAATTCGCTGCCGAGCGTCACCGCAATGTGATCTTCCCTTGGGTTGGCTCCTTCCGGATATATCCCTTGAAAGGTGCCGTCTCCTCAAGCTCATTGTCGGGATCTGGAGCTTCTTGAGTACAGCGGAGGAAATCAAGTTCAGGCCGGCCCGCCGTCAACCAGCATCTTCGTGACCTTGAGGTTGCGGATTGTTGGTGAAACCAACATCGGCAAGCACCGACCGCAGATGACGCGATCGGTGGTCCTCAACGTCGAAGGCGATGGGCGTCTGGACCACTTGAGGCTTGCGCGCCTCGATGGACGGCTCTGCGGCGTTCACTTCTCGCACCCATTGCTTGAGTTGGCGGTGCGAGGTGTGCACAGAGGCGCCGCCGTCGATGCACAACACCTCTGTTGCCTTCTGAAACTCTTGGTCGTCAGTCTCATCTTCCTCGATCTCATCATCCTCATCTTCATCTTCGTCATTGTCGCGGCCGCGGGGAGGCCTGTCTCCTTGCCGCGTCTTGACCTTGCCGCTGTGCCCTCCCCGGGCGGGAAGCTTCTTGCCGGATCCTCTGCCACCTCCCTGGGCTCTCTCCTTGTCGCGGCGCTCGTATTCAGCTTTCTGCAGCTCCGCCATCTGCTCCACTTTCTTGCAGGTTTGGAGATCATGGCCCTTGGTACGGTGGATCTTGCAATACCGCTTGCCGGAGCTATCCTGCTTGTCGGAGGCTACCACAGCCTCGCCGGAGTCGTTGGTCTTGGCCTTGTCGGAGCCGCCTCCGTTGTCGGAATGCTCAACAGCTAGTACATCTTTAGCCTTTCTCTTCCTATTGTTCCGCCTCCGGTTCTTTCTTGCCGGGACGGCGTCCTCACTGTCAGATCCTTCTGCTCCGGCAACCTCTCCGGGGATTTTCCTTCCTTCCTTAGCCCGTGCACACTTGTCGGCCAGAGTGTAGAGCTCGCTGACATCTCTGATTTTGCACATCGCCATCTCCTCCCTCATCCTGCGGTTACGCACGTTCTGATGAAACGCGCTAATAACCGTGGCAGGGTGGACGTCTGGGATGTTGCGCTGCACCTGGCTGAATCTTTGTATATACTTGCGAGGGCTCCCCTCATACGGGCGAGCAAGTGGAGGTCACTCTCCGCCATGAGGCTTGTGGCCACCCGTGAAGGCACCGACAAACCGATGACACAGTCCGCCCATGAAGAGATGGAGCCGTCCAGCAAGTGCATGAGCCAAGATCGGCGTTAGGCTTGAGTACCGGCGGGAAGTAGTTGGCGAGGATCTTCTCGTCGCGCCTCCGCAGCCTGCACCGCGATGGTGTAGATCTTTGAGGAACTCCGACGGTGTATCCTGCCGTCGTACTTCTCGCACGCGTCGCTTGAAGTTTTTGGTTTTGGGCCACTGGACTTGCCGCAGCTCGCGGGTGAACGCAGGGCAACCTGCCGCGTACGGCAAGTCGCCTGGTTCCCCGTGTGCGTGCATGTCGACGGTGGGCCCAGCGCACTGGTCAGATTGACGTCGCGCTTCTCTCCGGCGCTCGATGCGAGTGCGAGCGTCTTCGTGTTGCCGTTCTTGGTGAACATGGCGCTGATCACGGCGAGTTCGCGGGTCCGACGACGCGGTGGAGTCGGCGTCAAGATTGGTCCGGCGAGCTGGCGATCTTGGCCTTTGGGGCTGGGAGCGCACGGAAGCGGCACCCCCAGCGGTCCTGTCGGCGCCGGCCTGCGCCGGGGCGTCTTGCCGGGGCCTCGATGCGCTCGGTCGCCGGGGCTTGTCGCCGTTGGTGAAGCCGATGAGGCTGTATATGGTCATCCTCCAGTCGTCGATCTTGTGCGGCGCCGGAGGGTAATCTAGAAGCAGCTGGGCTCGGGCCAGCGCTTCCTATGCTGTCTTGGGTGGCGGTGGCGACGAGCGGCGCGAGGAGCGGGATGTGCTCGGACTCCCAACCGGATTGGGAGGAGCAACACCTCGTCCGGGCGATCGTACCTCACTCGCGCCAGCATGCGGGCGTGCATGCTGACCTCGAGCGTCCCGCGACCGACCGGCTTGGCCTTGCTCCAACGCGAGCACGGTGCTAGGAGCACCGGGGCGTTGTTGACCTTGCACCTCCTGGGAAGGGTGCGGCGTCTGCACCGTCGCCGACGCTTGCGGGGCCTTGTTCTTGGATCTGGTGACGACGCGAGACCCACCGACGGCACCCGCTCCTCCGCCGGCGTCCACCTCACCGCCCGCTTGCTCCGGCGGTGGTGGTGGAATTGATGTAGACGGAGCGGCCACCTCCGAAGGCTTCTTCTTCGGTGGCATGTTGACGATGACGCTGATGTAGCACGCGTGGAGACCGGATCAGATGCTCACGACCTCGATGCTCCCCTACCTGGCGCGCCAAAGATGTCGGGGCGTAGCGTGGCCTCGAACACCTATGGGGCACTGGGGGCCCCTTCTGGTTCAGCAAGGGAGCGAGGGTCGTGCGCAGAGCAGATCGAGGTCAAGCGCGCGGGGGAGACGGGCGATTTTTACCCAGCTTCGGGGCTCTCCGGAGAGATAAAACCCCTACTACTGCTTTGGTGGTATATTTGATCTAGCTCGAGCGTGCGAGCGTATGGTGGTGTCCTGGGTATCGAATGGATCGAACCCCTGCTACGTGCGCATGGGCCTCCCTTTTATACTCTGAAGGGGGGATCCACAGGTGGCAGCGTAGAAAAAAGGGGGTAGAAAGGTAAAATTGCGGGTTGGTACAGCGAGCACAACTGTGATGCCCCTACCTAACTCGACGGCGGGGACAAGGGCATTAAATGCCCGTCCGGTCGCCCCAACAGTGCAGGAGGAGTGACCGTTAAGTGAGCCTCCGGTTGCCACGATGGCGCCTTTGTCAGCTCCGTTTGCCACCTCGCTCCGCATGGCTGCGTATTGCCTCGCCACGTGCCCTTGGGATGGCCTTGTGATGACACGCCACTGGGTGCGCTGGAGTGTGGGTGGCAGCCTTGCCGCGGCAAGTGCCTTGCCGCGGCCCTTCTCTTGTTGTGCCGGCAAGCTTGCCGGCCGTCGGGCTGCTGCCGGGGGCCTTGGGCGCGCGGCAAGTCTTCTCGTAATGCCGGTTGGCCTTCCCGGCAAGCTCTTCTTGCCGGGGCCTTCGTTTTCTTGGTTGGTACTTTGTTCTTGAATGGCGGTAATAAGGAACGGCGGAGGGCCTTGGCGGGCGTCCGGCAAGCCTTGCCGGGGGGGGGGGGCTGCGACTGCCCGTGCACAAGTTCGGGGTACTAAGGTACCCCTACTTTAGTACACCGACAACGGCCATGAGACTTCGGCCGTGTATATGTTTGCATGTTCACTTGTTGTTGATCATGTGGTGTAGGCATTCCAATCTTTGGAGGCATTCAAGGCCCGGCACAATGACAAGCCATTCACTCTTACGCATTGTTGGACGATCATCAACAATTGCCCTAAGTTCAAGGATCAATACCGTGAATTTCAAAGAAAGAGAGGCAAGAAGACGGCCAAGTTCGCCGGAGGTGGGGATGGCGAGGCGTTGAAGAGGCCGAGGGGCAAGACCAACTCCAAGGTGGACGACATACGTGACGCCTCATCCATGGCCTTGCATGAGACTTTGCATGGCATGATGTCCCAAAAGGATATGAGGGACGAGAAGAAGCGGCAAAGCAAGGACGAGCAAATGAAGCAATACCTAGAGCTTCAAATTAAGAAGCTTGAGATGGAGGAGGCGGCCAAGAGAAGGAAGCTTGAGATGGAGGAGGCGGCCCGGCAGAGGCAACTCGACATGGAGGAGACGGCCCGGCAAAGGCAGCTCGACATCGAGGCCGAGAACGTCAAGGCCAGGCAAAGGCAGCTCGACATCGAGGCCACCAATGCCGCCACCGAAGCGGAGGAGGTGGCCCTCGCGATCATGAGCGTGGACTTGTCGAAGATGAGCGAGAAGACGAGGGCCTGGATCGAGGCCAGGCAGAAGGAGATGCTCGACGCCGACAGCCTGAACTAGGTCGTCCGATCGGCCGTGGCCGTTCTTTTTTCGAGGCTGGCATGGGTGCCGCCCGCCCGTCGGGCCGCTAGCAGTGTGCCGGCGAGAAAACATTTATTTTGGAGGCCGGCTGTGTTGCCGGGGAGGAGAACTATTCATTTTGGAGGCTGGTTGTGTTGCCGACCGCTGGCTGATGCCGACGATGGATGTGTAGGCCGCTGGCTCTGTTGCCGGCGTGATGAACCAGGGTCGCTGGCCTGAACTAGGGCTTGGCATTTGAAACGTTTGCTTTTAGTTTTTTAAGTAGACGCGGACAGGATGGGGCAAATGGATGCGGCCGCGCGCTGGACGCACGGCCACCGCATCCCAGGACACGCCCGGACACGATCCTAAATCCCTATCCAAACCGACAGAATCCGGACAAAACGGACGTCCATTTGGGGTCGTGCGATGGAGTTGGCCTGAACCCAGAGCGATTAATTTGACCTCCGCAGTCGCAGCTGACAAGCAAGAGAGATGGATGGATCCATCCAGTTCGAGCAGCGCGCGCCCAGGGACAAGAGCCAACGCGGGCTGGCCATGGCTTCCAGCTCACGTGACCATTAATGCGAGCAGCAGACATTCAACGCCTTCGGTGCGATAAACAAAGCCCGGGAAACCGTGGCGACCCAGGCACCGGTCGGCGCTCTCCTCTCCTCCCGTTCGCTCCTGTCTCTGCCTCCCCAGCGCCCAGGGCGCGCGGCGCGGGACATGCATGCATGCAGGGCAGATGCACGGAGACTCGGAATCTCTTGAGCTGCGTGAACCCGAAAGCTCTTTCCAGGCTTCCCTCCCGTGGTTTAATCAGGGCCGCACTTCTATGACATTTATTTCCATTCACATCCAAACTAATAAAGCCGCTCTGGCCGGATTTGTGTATGACTGCCTGGTTGGAGTAAAACATACGGAGCAGGAGTAGTGTATGTTCTTGCTTTGTCCATAAGCCAACAGAGAGAGATGCGTGCGACTCATGTCGAGTTGTTAACCAACCTGAGGCGATGGACATGGCCCTATCGACCAGTCTGATCCTGCCGGCACAAGCAAATGAGCGCTGATTTGTCACTCTACCACGGTCAAATCTCGACCAGTCGCCGCCTTCACTAAACGCTTCTACCAAAAGTACGTACGTACCTGCCTGGCGTCGCGTGCGTACAGTACATACGTGAGTACAGTCTATATGCACCGGTACAAACACCTACTACTGCTGCTGAAACATCACGTCAGGGTAGCTATAGTATTTACCTCCATCATATCGATCCATCTCTTCTCAGTTGTCACCGGTAAAAACAAAGTTACTCCTACAGATAATACGTGCATGGCACATCTGTGCTAGTACTACTACTCCTACTTCGTGTACAAAGCGGAGCTGCGCCAACTCCTATGCAGATCATTTTGACCTTGCGCTAAACTAATCAAGCAGAAGATGATGACTTGGATGCAGCACCGGATCCACCGGTGAAAGATAGATAGGGGCGCGATGCATGCTTATTACGTCGTGGTTAGTGCAGATGTGAGAGCAGTACGAGTGCCGGGCATTATAATAGTGAGTCCGAGGGCGGACAACATGAGGGCACCTTTTCCGGCGTCTTGTGCGTTAAGTTGCAGGACTGCATATGCACACGCGCTCTCGCTCCCGACTGCATATGCAGATGCAGGACTGCGAGTGATGCAGCTGCTTCCAAGAGCAACACGCCAAGCCTGCCTATGAATCCCACAAACACGGCTCCGTTTGGACAACGGAATTGATGCGCTTCAAACAAGGATCATCAATTGCTGCGTTACAATACTATTCCCAAGTACTAGTGCTAGTAGTAGCAGCGAGTAATCCAGATCTGACCTAATTGAATATACACTACTGAATGAGTAACGATCGATGGCAATATCTGAAATCGAGCAGAGACCACGATTGCAACTAGAAGTTTGTTTCTTTGTTTCTTTTAAATTTGCAGCTGGCCAAATGGTTTTGAGGTCAAATTCCTTGGCCACGACGTGCAAGGTCGTGCCCACTAGGTAGCTAGTGCCTTTGTACTGGTGTCATGGGGCCTCGCTTTGACTGAAACCAGATGGGATCGTCCACACTGGTACTACGTACAACGAGTTCTGAAGCACGAGGCCTTTCTTTCTTACCTTGTCAGCGGCTTGTCTCCATGCATCATGGTGCATGGGAGAAGAAGAAGAAGAAGCTCAACCCCAACTAATGTCAGGCGCAGGCGCATTTGTCACTACGGACGTTGACCTTCCTTTACTCTATCGCAACAACTGTGTATTTATTGATCCATCGTCAAGAAGAAGAAGAAAAATGAGAAGCCCCGGAGGGCAAAAACAACAACAAATGATTACATGAATGTTTTTACTCGAAGCATCAAGAATGCCATACTGCTACAAAACAACAAGGGCGTACTATACCTAGCTAACTAATACAAGCGCAGCCCAGTACCCTTCTCATTCAGCTTCCTTTCTCCTCGACCAGACCCCCAGCTGATCGATTACAGAAAACCATCAATTGATCGATGACTTCACGGCTTGGCGCGGAGAAGAAAAGAAGTAGAATCAGAAGCTTACGGAGTCTCGCAGCACTGTCGAATGTCGATCGCAAGTTGATCAGCCTGCATGCTCTGAATGATACACGCACTGTATCTCCCTCTCACCCAGGATATCAGCAGCTTCGCTATGCGTGCCACGATCCTGCGACCCGCCTCATCTGTTGTGCAAAGGGTTTGCACCCGTCGGCACGCGCCTTTTGTCGTCCTTGAGCCCCGAAGGCGAGGGGGCCATAGCCACAGGCAGCGGCGCCATGGCCATGAACGCCGACGTGCGAGCAGCGTCCACGGCCAAGAGGAAGGTGGATCCGAGGAGCGAGGATTGGAGGAGGACGGCGATGAGGAGGCACGACCCGAGCAGCCCGCCGGCCGCCGGCGTGTCTCGCCGCCGAGAGCAACAAACCATAGCTATACTACCTCTCTCTCGGTTCAATCACTGAGGAGGTGCAGATTACACGGCTGGTGCAGGGCCTGCGACCTCTCGGCGGCAGTTGAAGAAGCTTTGGGAGGGCAGGCTGTGGCGAGGAGTTCGGGCGCACATGAACGGGGAGGAGGGACTGGGAGAGCGTCGGGAGGATGAGGCGTCTTCGCTGGCTAGTACTAGCTTGGACTGGAGAGTTGATTTGAGGACTTGAGGAGTGTGGGTGGCGGTGTACTCGATCGGCGAGTATAAAAGTGGTGAAGCGAAGCGACTTCTCCTACCGAGATCTAACACTATGTCAGTGTCACCAACTAGTACGGTTGTATTACTGGCGCGCGATGGACGTGCACGACGAGATGACAGTATGACACACTTTTTTGTGAACGTCGGCATTTTATTGATTGAGCAACAAAATTACACCGAGTCTCCCAGATGCGATCTGGAGTATAATGAAAAATACAAGACCAACAAAGTTCATACACAACTTAGCTAAAACATGAGCTAAAACATTACGGTGCCAACGAACATGCTTGAAGACCACCGAAGTGAAGCCGGTTGTCCCTAGTTGCCAGTATGACACACTACTCTCACGGCTTAAGCTGAGATGTTTCGCCTTGATGTCTAGCGTTTTTCCCAACCAAATGATGTTTTCCTTTAAGTCGGTTACAAAATGTACATACATAATGACTACTGAATACTAGAGCCGTGAAGCTTTAATACTAACGAAGTCGTCTACCCCGCGGTAGAGGCGGCAAGCAGGGCAGCGAAAACAGGGTGAGCGGCAGTGGTGGATCGATGCGATTGTGGCACATCCATGCCTGAACTCGTGCATGATGATGGCATAAACGAGGCGTCTTGGCAAAGGCTGACGAGGCTTCCCACCAAGCTTAGCCTATCTGATTGCTCGACCCTGTTCGAACCGTTCTCGACTGTCTTGATGAAGATGGGAAGGGGCTCGCGGATTGCCCCATGTGGGTTCTTGGCAGCACCGAAGGCTTCATATATCTGTAGTATGTGCATTTTATCACTGCCAATGACTTAGGGCTGCCGGTTGGCCCCTTTAGTGGGCTCTTGATGGCTTCGATGACGTTATTGATGATATGCTCGTCGTATACACGATGTGCCTAGTGCATGCTACGTCAGGGCTGTGAGCGTGTACAGATGTTGAGATGTGATGCTCTAGCTTGCAATGGCAATGTCTTCATTGAAAGTGTGGGTGGCAGTACAGGGAGACGTAAGTTTGGTGGTGCTCTTTAGCACAAGGTCTCGAGCTCGAGAGTGAGAACTCTAGGTCTGAACTAAATTGGTTGTACCTGCGAGGTACAGATTGTGCAACCTTGGACCTATTTTGTCTCACGGGATTGACTTGGTAATTAAGGATAAACTAGACCAGCGCATTAGTGTTTGATGGTGCGTCGTTGTCTTACCCAGGGAATCGGTTTCGGCTACCTTAGTGGTCTTATTGTCACCGGTATTCGTTGTAGCCTTTCACTCTCCCCTGTTCAATACCTCTCCTTGTACTGATCTTTAATGTATTAGAAATTAGCGAGCCCTGAGATGGAGGTAGAGACAATAAATAAATAGTTGTACAAAAACATAAAGTAAAATCATATCGCCAATACCATCTTTGCGCATATACGGGCTACGAGGCTATGCCTTGGCCCTTATCTTGAGGGGAATACTCACACATAGAGATCAAATCACAAACATAAGACATTCTATATGAAGTTACTTGAAGATGAATGGTTGATAGTCTTACATTGTCGTTGATCACGGTAAATATCGATTATAAGTAATTGACCTAATGGAGATGATGGCTATGGCTATATGGAGATGTGAGGCAATCTTGTTGATGGCAGTTGTGGCATGGGATGTGTCTCCAAGATGAGTCATCGAGTCTTTCTCTCCTGTATATAGTGCAGATGGGTGGAATGGGAATTTGCTTGGACCTATATTCTTAAATGGGTTGTGACATGTTCACAAAAGCTGTTCGGGATGGCGTAACCAAGGCGGCGGCGTGCGGTAGGACTACTGTTACGGGTGCTTGTGGCCGTACCACCCATTGCTTCTCTCCTGGTGATTGTGTGACGATTTTCCACCTGTAAATGTTGATGTCGGTCAGGAATAAATAAACAGGGAGATTTGCACATCTTTGCATTTATTATTGATTAGTGGGCAAGTTGGAGTGCGTATCACAAAAAAAATCCGAGAATATCTAGTTTAAACGTGGGTAAGAACGAGCATAAAAACCACTTATGGACATCCCCAAGCTTAAACTATGATCATCCTCGAGCAAGAAACAAAAACCATAAGGAACTGAACATTTAAATTGAAATAACAAGAAGGCTTGGGTTCACTTACGATTGATAATGCCTAGATAGCCCATCGTTTCTTTCACCTGGGTACTTAGCTTAGCAACAGCAATAATAACAAGGTTACTATGCAAGCTTGTTAGGCCAAGATGGTTAGAACAAAGCCCTGGGCTGGGACGGCGGCTCCTCCTTAACGTGGTGGCGTTGTGGTTCCACGACGGCATGGTCGCAATTAATCCATCACGTTGAGAAGGTACACGGTGAGCCCGACTAACAACTGCTCCTCCTCCTCCTTTGTGTCCCCGGGCCCCGGGGGGGGGGGGGGGGACTAACGCGCATCGTCATCCGACCTCGCCAAGTCGGCCCAATGAACACTGCCATCGTCAAAGGAGGCACGATGGAGAATGATGGGTTGGATAACGTGTACCGGTGAGGCACATTAGTTGCGGTTGAAGCGGCGGCGAGATGTCTCCACGACGCTGTGAGCCCAAGCTGTCGTCGGATTCGTTGTCGTGGCGTACAGCGGGGTGCCCGACCTGTAGCCATCGAGAATCCACATCATCCGACTCCCGAGATTCTCCTCTGACATCATCTTCTTCTTATCCATGGTGGCAACAGCCGAAAGTGGATGGGTACAACAATTATGAGAGGGGAGATGAGTGGATAGGGTTTCGGGGAGGCCGTCTAGCTTTAAAGCCAGAGTAGTCTTCTCAGGCAGCATTCCGGCCAATCAGACTTCAATGAGGGTAGGTGGGTGACCAGTGAGACCGTATGAATACGAAAAAGGTTCTAGTGCCAACCAGTATTTTTGGGTGAGACCGGATTGTCGGATGCCGACTTGGTGGACGTGGGGGATTTCCAAGCTCCCCGATTTGGACCCGTCCTCATGGATTTCGGATATCCGATCGAGCCCACCCAAAATAAACATCCTCTATGTTGGCCATTGGAGAGCTAAATGTTGTCAAACCGTGCAATCCGAACAGAGGCAGCTTCGGTGACTTGACTGGACCTGCCTTCGAGTGTATGTGGGCCAGCCATCTATTGGGCCCACATGTCATGCACTCAAAGGCAGATGCAGTAAGGCACTCAACCCAATCTGAACATACAGGGGATTTGATGAGTTGCAATTGGAGATGCCCTTACGTAGCCTAGCGTCTCCGGCATAACAACAAGCAGTACGAATGCAACAGATACGCGACATACTCCCTCCGTCCAAAAATACGTGTTAGATAACAAATATTTCCAGACGGAGGGAGTACATCGTAAAATGTCAGGTGTCAGCATGTAGTGGTCGAGAAGACGAGGACAAACTGCCAGCTTCCTAATCGCTTTTTGACGGTCAATGCTTTGTAGGGGAAAAACAATGGCGGTGAATTTGAGCAGCAAAGAAGTTTCTGCTGCCGGCGGGTCGTGCGGGCGGGTCACGTGACACGCCGACGTCTGGCCGAATCTTCCAACCAGCCAGTTTCTACTTAATTCCCCCACTTGGCTCCTTTGCTTCGGCCAAACACGGCAGGAAGTCAACACACCCGCTACTCCACGACGTTCTTGTATTCACTCTGCTGCATGTTACTGAACGATATCTTCTGGTGTCGTCCCCTAAAAAGAAGTTTCTTTTTCTTGTTTTCAGGGGAGATCGCGAACGCAGCAGCAGAAGTCGCCGTTGCTCCGGCTGCTGACAGTTCGATCTGCAAGGCCCATGTGTCCCTGACTAGTAGTATGAGTGCAGTAAAATACAGGGAGATTCAGCGTAAGCCGCGTACAAGAACCTTGTCGTAACCTGTCCTGGCCGGCTGCCCAGTTAGTTCGGACTTCTGAATCGGCGACCCCTGAGCTACTTGCTCCATTCAGGCTGCAGGTGAGACTACTCGTGGGTGTCTCATCTCAGCACACTACATCCCACTACAACTTGGTGGGCGTGAGCGGACAGCCCGCCAAAGCATAGTCGGGTTAAAATCATCACTCGCCCCTACCCCCTCCCATAGGTTCCATCAAGGCTTTTTTATTGCCGGCGCTAAATTTCGCCGGTTAGGCCGGAAATTGGCGCCCTCGGATCCAAGCCGCAACCGGCGCGCTGGGAGGCACCGGGAAAACGTTTTTCGCGCGAAAGCCCGGTGGATCCGCTGAGTTAGCGACCAGCCGCGTTTCGTCTACCTCATCGCCTCGGTCAGGGGCGGAGCCAGGAATCGAGCATAGGGGGGGCCAAGAAAAGACCATGACCGTACAAGAGATGTAACACAAAAAGATGCTTGTTTTTAATATAGCATTGATGTTAAACTGCGTCCAATATGTTCTGCAGTTGAAAATAGTATAATTTTTCACTAATTTGGCAGAGATCTATGTCAACAAGACCCATCAAACAAGTCATCAATAATCTGAACCACGTTTGTAGTTATTTGCTCGTTATATATACCATTGATTTACATTTTTAATGGTATAGTTTGAGGGTGAAACAAACGACTTGAATAATTGGTGGTATCTTCTTCCGTGCTTTATGCAATCCTAGTGATTCCGTTATCGGACGCTGAATTATATATTCTCTTCATCTCAAAATAAGTGACGGAGGGAGTAGTTCGCAATTGATAAAAAAACGTAATTCCAACTGATGGCTTGTATAACTACTTGTAAAATTACTGAATTGCAGTATACCTTGGGACTCAGGCTAGATTAGAGTCATGCCGTCGCGCTTGAACCGTCGAGATCGGAGATTCGGACAGACAGGGACCTTGGGCAATTGGATCAGCTGGTAGTAGACCTGTACCGGCATGCAACAACCGCAGTTCACCGGTAAGACAGTCACCGGCGTGAAGGCTCGCCATGTCTGATACTCGAAGAAAACCTAGCGCAGAGGGCGGCGGCAAAGATCGAGGATGGACTTCCTATCGAGCAGGAAGCGAACGGCAATCACCGATCACCTATGTGGAGAACTTAACCGAAGACCTATGGGCTAATATATCTGGGCTTGGCCCATTCCATCATGTCCGTGTGCTGGGTGTTTGCATATCGCCATAAATTAAGGCCGAATTTCTCTAAAATTAAGGCTAATTAGCGCTCAAAGTACTAGTATTACCTGTACGTATTGTTGAGGGGGGCCGATCGATGGGGGGTGTCTAGCCCCTGCTCGCACCCCCTGCCTCCGCCCCTGGCCTCGGTTTTTCATGGGGAATCATGCCAAGGCTGCAGCCGGTCAGTCTTTCATTGATTCCTCACGGGCGCAGTAGTGATGGCGTGGGGACGCGCCACGCGTACACACGTCTGCCGCCCCCGGTCGCTATAAAAGCAGCTCCCTTCCTCGTCGGTGGACGCACTCTCCTTTGCCTGCAGTCCCTCTCTCGCCGCAGACGCCCCCATCTCGTATCTCTCTCTCCCTGTCTACAGCCATCGCGTCCGCAACCGCTGATGAAGCGGCGTCCAACGGCTTCGGCCGCCGCCACCTGCACGAGTGGGAGGCCTACCTCCTCCACGAGGCGAACTGCTACGTCTTGAGCTTGCGTTGGTTTTTCTCGAAGAGGAGAGGGTGATGCAGCAATAGTAGCGTAAGTATTTCCCTTAGTTTTTGAGAACCAAGGTATCAATCCAGTAGGAGGCTCCTCAAAAGTCCCACGCACCTACACAAACAAACTGAGAACTCGCAACCAACGCAATAAAGGGTTGTCAATCCCTTCACGGCCACTTGCGAAAGCGAGATCTAATAAAGATAGTATGATAAGATAAATATATTTTTGGTATTTTATAATATAGATGCAAAAAGTAAAGATGCAAATAAAAGTAGATGGAAAGCAAATATGATAAGAGATAGACCCGGGGGCCATACGTTTCACTAGTGGCTTCTCTCAAGATAGCATAAGTATTACGGTGGGTGAACAAATTACTGTCGAGCAATTGATAGAAAAGCGCATAGTTATGAGATTATCTAGGCATGATCATGTATATAGGCATCACGTCCATAACAAGTAGACCGACTCCTGCCTGCATCTACTACTATTACTTCACACATCGACCGACTCCTGCCTGCATCTAAAGTATTAAGTTCATAAGAACAGAGTAACGCATTAGGCAAGATGACCTGATGTAGAGGGATAAACTCAAGCAATATGATATAAACCCCATCTTGTTATCCTCGATGGCAACAATACAATACGTGCCTTGCAACCCTTTCTGTCACTGGGTAAGGACACCGCAAGATTGAACCCAAATCTAAGCACTTCTCCCATGGCAAGAAAGATCAATCTAGTAGGCCAAACCAAACTGATAATTCGAAGAGACTTGCAAAGATAACTCAATCATACATAAAAGAATTCAGAGAAGATTCAAATATTATTCATAGATAAACTTGACCATAAACCCACAATTCATCGGATCTCGACAAACACACCACAAAAAGAGTTTACATCGAATAGATCTCCATAAGAGAGGGGGAGAACATTGTATTGAGATACAAAAAGAGAGAAGAAACCATCTAGCTAATAACTATGGACCCGTAGGTCTATGGTAAACTACTCACAACTCATCGAGGGGCAAGGATGTTGATGTAGAGGCCCTCCGTGGTCGATTCCCCCTCCGGCAGAACGCCGACGAAGGCTCCAAGATGAGATCTCGCGGATACAGAAGGTTACGGTGGTGGAAATTGTGTTTCGTGTTGCTCCTGGATGTTTTCGGGGTACGTAGGTATATATAGGAGGAATAAGTACGTCGGTGGCCGCCCGAGGGGCCCACGAGACAGGGGGTGCGCCCTATAGGGGGGGGGCTCCTATCTCGTGGGAGCCTCGGCAGCTTCTTGGCTTGCACTCCAAGTCCTCTGGATCACGTTCATTCCAAAAATCACGCTCCCGAAGGTTTCATTCCGTTTGGACTCCGTTTGATATTTCTTTTCTTCGAAATACTGAAATAGGCAAAAAAACAGCAATATGGGCTGGGCCTCCGGTTAGTAGGTTAGTCCCAAAAATGATATAAATGTGTAAAATAAAGCCCATAAACATCCAAAAATGGTAATATAATAGCATGAAACAATAAAAAATTATAGATATGTTGGAGACGTATCAAGCATCCCCAAGCTTAATTCCTGCTCGTCCTCGAGTAGGTAAATGATAAAAAGAAATTTTTGATGTGGAATGCTACCTAGCATAATTCATAATGTAATTTTCTTTATTGTGGCATGAATGTTCAGATCCAAATGATTCAAAATAAAAGTTCATATTGATAAAAGAAACAGTAACACTTCAAGCATACTAATCAAAGTAATCATGTCTTCTCAAAATAACATGGCAAAAGAAAGTTCATCCCTACAAAATCATATAGTTAGGCTATGCTTCATTTTCGTCACACAAAGATGTTCCCAACTTCTATACCCCCGATGACAAGCCAAGCAATTGTTTCATACTTAAATAATCTCAAACTTTTTCAACCTTCACGCAATACATGAGCGTGAGCCATGGATATAGCACTATGGGTGGAATAGAATATGATGATAGGGATTGTGTGGAGAAGACAAAAAAGGAGAAAGTCTCACATTGACGAGGATAATCAACGGGCTATGGAGATGCCCATCAATTGATGTCAACATGAGGAGTAGGGATTGCCATGCAACGAATGCACTAGAGCTATAAATGAATGCTCAACAAAAGAAAACTAGTGGGTGTGCATCCAACTTGCTTGCTCACGAAGACCTAGGGGCATTTGAGGAAGCCCATCGTAGGAATATACAAGCCAAGTTCTATAATGAAAAATTCCCACTAGTATGAAAAAGACAACTTATGAGACTCACTATATGAAAAACATGGTGCTACTTTGAAGCACAATATATGAGACTCACTACATGAAGAACAAGGTGCTACTTTGAAGCACAAGTGTGGAAAAAGAGATAGTAACATTGCCCTTTTTATTTTTTTTATTTTTTTCCTTTTTCTTTTATTTTTTTCCTTTTTCCTTTTCTTTTTTTTTTCTTTTTTTGGGCCTTTTTTTTGCCTTTCTTTTTTTTCTTTGGGCAATGCTCTAATAATGATGATCATCACACTTCTATTGATTACAAAATATGAATTACAACTCGAAACTAGAACAAGATATGACTCTATATGAATGCCTCCGGCGGTGTACCGGGATGATGCAATGAATCAAGAGTGACATGTATGAAAAATAATGCATGGTGGCTTTGCCACAAATACGATGTCAACTACATGATCATGAAATGGCAATATGACAAAAGTAATGTATGTCATGATGATAAACGAAACGGTGGAAAGTTGCATGGCAATATATCTCGGAATGGCTATGGAAATGCCATAATAGGTAGGTATGGTGGCTGTTTTGAGGAAGATATAAGGAGGTTTATGTGTGATAGAGTGTATCGTATCACGAGGTTTGGATGCACCAGCGAAGTTTGCACCAACTCTCAAGGTGAGAAAGGGCAATGCACGGTATCGAAGAGGCTAGCAATGGCGAAAAGGTAAAGGTGCGTATAATCCATGGACTCAACATTAGTCAAAAGAACTCATATACTTATTGCAAAAATGTACAAGTCATCAAAAACCAAGCACTACGTGCATGCTCCTAGAGGGATAGATTGGTAGGAAAAGACCATCGCTCGTCCCCGACCGCCACTCATAAGGATGTAGAACACGTCATGTTTCAAATTTGTTACACAACTTTAACCATAGCATCCAATTCACTTCCTATGATAGTTTTTATTATACCCAACTTGGATGCCTGCCATTCTAGGACCAATTTTATAACCGTAGCAAATACCATGCTGCTCTAAAAGACTCTCAAAAAGATATAAGTGAAGCATGAAAGACTAGTAATTTCTACAAAAATAAGTCACCACCGTGCTCTAAAAGATATAAGTGAAGCACTAGAGCAAAAACGATCAAACTCAAAAGATATAAGTGAAGCACATAGAGTATTCTAGCAAATTCTAATCAAATAGGCTTCTCCCAAAAGGTGTGTACAGCAAGGATGATTGTGGTAAACTAAAAATCAAAGACTAATATAATACACGACGCTCCAAGCAAAACACATATCATGTGGCGAATAAAAATATAGCTCCAAGTAAAGTTACCAATGAACGAAGACGAAAGAGGGGATGCCTTCCCGGGGCATCCCCAAGCTTAGGCTTTTGGCTATTCTTGAATATCTTGGGGTTCCTTGGGCATCCCCAAGCTTATGCTCTTGCCACCCTTTATTCCATAGTTTATAAAGGCTCTACCCAAAACTTGAAAACTTCACAACACAAAACTCAATAGGAAATCTTATAAGCTCCGTTAGTGAAAGAAAACAAAACCACCACATAAGGTACTGCAATGAACTCATTCTTTATTTAATTTGGTGTTAAACCTACTGTATTCCAATTTCTCTATGGTTTATAAGCTATTTTACTAGCCATAGATGCATCAAAATAAGCAAACAACACACGAAAAACAGAATCTGTCAAAAACAGAACAGTCTGTAGTAATCTGTAACTAACGCAAACTTATGGAACTCTAAAAATCCTAACAAAATAGGAAGTCCTGGACAATTTGTTTATTGAACATCAGCAAAAATAATCAACGCAAAAGAATGTTCTTGTGATTTAAGAAAATTATATTCGTGCGCGCAAAGTTTCTGTTTTTCAGCAGAATCAAATCAACTATCATCATAGGTTATCCTATAGGTTCTACTTGGCACAAACACTAATTAAAAGATAAAAACACATCTAAACAGAAGGTAGATGCAAGATTTATTACTAAACAGGAGCAAAAACAAAAAATCATAAAGAAAATTGGGTTGCCTCCCAACTAGCGCTATCGTTTAACGCCCCTAGCTAGGCATAAAAGCAATGATAGATCTAACGGGTGCCATCTTTGGCACTAAATTCATAAGTAGCCCGCACGATAGATTCATAAGGTAATTTGACTTTCTTTCTTGAAAAGTGCTCCATGCCTTTCTTTAATGGAAATTGGAATCTAATATTCCCTTCCTTCATATCAATAATCGCGCCAATCGTTCTAAGGAAAGGTCTACCAAGAATAATAGGGCAAGAAAGATTGCAATCTATATCAAGAACGATAAAATCTACGGGCACCAAATTTCTATTTGCAACAATAAGAACATCATTGATCCTTCCCATTGGCTTTTTAATTGTGGAATCCGCAAGGTGCAAATTTAAAGAGCAATCATCAAGATCATGGAAACCTAGAATATCACATAAAGTTTTTGGAATCGTGGAAACACTAGCACCCAAATCACACAAAGCAAAACACTCATAATCTTTAATTCTAATCTTTATAGTAGGTTCCCACTCATCATTAAGTTTTCTATGTATAGAAACTTCCAAATTAAGTTTTTCATCATAAGATTGCATCAAGGCATCAACGATATGTTTGGTTAAAGCTTTATTTTGACTATAAGCATGAGGAGAATTATCAACGGATTGCAACAAGGAAATACAACCTTTTAAAGAGCAATTATCATAATCAAATTCCTTGAAATCCGAGATAGTAGGTTCAATGTTATTAGAAGTTGAGGACTCTCCAATCTCACTTTTACCAAATTTAGCATCAAGATCTAAAAACTCCGAATTCTTGGCACGCCTTCTAGGTAAACCCGGGCATGGGCAGCCCGGCCCGACGACCCGGCCCGAGCCCGGCCCGAAAAACCCGGGCCGGGCTGGGCCGGGCTTGACACTCGGGTCGGGCTCGGGCTTTGTTTTGCAGCCCGAAAGGTAGTTCGGGCCGGGCTCGGGCTTCTCTTTTTCTATTTTTGGGCGGGCTTTGGGCCGGGCGGGCTTGCACGCATACGTATTTAAAAACAGCGTTCGGGCGGGCTTTGGGCCGGGCTTGAGTTCGGGCGGGCTCGGGCTTGAAATCGTGGAGTATTTGGGCCGGGCGGGCTCGGGCTTGAGAAATGAAGGTCGGGCTTTTACAAGCCCGGCCCGAAACCCGGCCCGACTCGACGTTTGCCCAGGTTTACTTCTAGGCAAAGTTGATTCATCATTGTCGGTGTCAAAACCGGCAGATCTCGGGTAGGGGGTCCCGATCTGTGCGTCTTAGGCTGATGGTAACAGGAAGCGAGGGACACAATGTTTACCCAGGTTCGGGCCCTCTTGATGGAGGTAAAACCCTACTTCCTGCTTGATTAATATTGACGATATGAGTAGTACAAGAGTAGATCTACCACGAAATCGTAGAAGCTAAACCCTAGAAGCTAGCCTACGATGATTATGATTGTAATTGTGATCGGCCTTCTAAGGACCAACCTCTCCAGTTTATATAGACACCGGAGAGGGCTAGGGTTTACACGGAGTCGGTTACAAGGAAGGAAATACAATATCCGGATCACCAAGCTTGTCTTCCACGCAAAGGAGAGTCCCATCCGGACATGGGATGGAGTCTTGAGTCTTGTATCTTCACGCCCCAATAGTCCGAATGATGTATATAGTCCGACTGTCCGGATACCCCATAATCCAGGACTCCCTCAATAGCCCCTGAACCGGGCTTCAATGACGATGAGTCCGACACGCAGTCTTGTCTTCGGCATTGCAAGGCGGGTTCCATCTCCGAATACTCCAAAGTAATTATCAAACACCTAAACTGTGTATGGATCTGCGATGTGATTCTCACATACCATCATAGGGAACATAGCATAAATCTGATCTGCTGGCAATCTCCGTACGTCGTGCCTCTACATCGTGGCCCGGTCCAACACGAACCGGCGTTTCTCGCCCCACCTCGACTCGCGTTGCGAGGCGGTTTTATCAGCACGTCCTGCCAAAGCAGAGATCGTGTTCCTCTTATTACAGGATCTTCCATCAATATAGGCGTGTGTGACCCCACGCCGACCGTTGGCATGAATCCGTGTGTTTTTAGATAAGCCTCAAGCGGTCACGCTGAGGACTCTTGATATTCACCCTCTTTATAAAGGGGCCGAGGCCTATGCCTCTTTCCCACCTCCCTTTCGCTTTCTCGCACCTCGAGTTCTAACACCCGAGACCTAAGCTCTAACACCCCAGATCCTCCAATATGTCCGGATCCAACCCTCAAGGCCGGTGGGTGGGCTCCTCGATCCAAGAGGAGGACATTGCGAGGCTTAGGGAGGTTGGATATCTGACCGCCGACATCCAGCACAGGCTCCCTGCTCCAGGTCAGGTCATCCCTGAAGGAAATATGCCCTAGAGGCAATAATAAAGTTATTATTTATTTACTTATTTCATGATAAATGTTTATTATTCATGCTAGAATTGTATTAACCGGAAACATAATACATGTGTGAATACATAGACAAACATAGTGTCACTAGTATGCCTCTACTTGACTAGCTCGTTTATCAAAGATGGTTATGTTTCCTAGCCATGGACAAAAGAGTTGTCATTTGATTAACGGGATCACATCATTAGGAGAATGATGTGATTGACTTGACCCATTCCGTTAGCTTAGCACTTGATCGTTTAGTATGTTGCTATTGCTTTCTTCATGACTTATACATGTTCCTGTAACTATGAGATTATGCAACTCCCGTTTATCGGAGGAACAGTTTAGGTGCTACCAAACGTCACAACAGAATCGAGTGATTATAAAGGAGTACTACAGGTGTCTCCAAAGGTACATGTTGGGTTGGCGTATTTCGAGATTAGGTTTTGTCACTCCGATTGTCGGAGAGGTATCTCTGGGCCCTCTCGGTAATGCACATCACTATAAGCCTTGCAAGCAATGTAGCTAATGAGTTAGTTACAAAATGATGCATTACGTAACGAGTAAAGAGACTTGCCAGTAACAAGATTGAACTAGGTATTGGATACTGACGATCGAATCTCGGGCAAGTAACATACCGATGACAAAGGGAACAACGTATGTTGTTATGCGGTTTGACCGATAAAGATCTTCGTAGAATATGTGGGAGCCAATATGGGCATCCAGGTCCCGCTATTGGTTATTGACCGGAAACGTGTCTCGGTCATGTCTACATAGTTCTCGAACCCGTAGGGTCCGCAGGCTTAACGTTTCGTTGACGATATAGTATTATATGAGTTATGCATGTTGGTAACCGAATGTTGTTCGGAGTCCCAGATGAGATCATGGACATGACGAGGAACTCCGGAATGGTCCGGAGATAAAGTTTGATATATGGGATTATAGTGTTTGATCTCCGGAAGGGTTCCGGAATTCACCGGAAGTGGTTCCGGATGTTTCCCGAAATGTTTGGGGTACAAGAACATGTTATTTGGGCCAAAGGGGAAAGCCCACGAGGCTTATGGAAAGTACAAAAGGAAGTTTTGCGGAGACCAGAGGCTAGACGCCAGGAACCCTGGCGTCTAGGGGTAAACGCCGGGAACCTGGCGTCTAGCCCCGAGTCGTGTAGGACTCTTGCCTTTCGGGCAAAACCGACTTTGAGGAGGCTTTTACTCCAAGTTTCGACCCAGGGCTCAACATATAAATATAGGGGCAGGGCTAGCACCAAAGACACATCAAGAAACACCAAGCCGTGTGCCGGCAACCCCGTCCCCTCTAGTTTATCCTCCATCATAGTTTTCGTAGTGCTTAGGCGAAGCCCTGCGGAGATTGTTCTTCACCAACACCGTCACCACGCTGTCGTGCTGCCGGAACTCATCTACTACTTCGCCCGTCTTGCTGGATCGAGAAGGCGAGGACGTCATCGAGCTGAACGTGTGTAGAACTCGGAGGTGCCGTGCATTTGGTACTTGGATCGCTCGGATCGTGAAGACGTACGACTACATCAACCGCGTTGATAAACGCTTCCGCTTAGCGATCTTCAAGGGTATGAAGATACACTCCCCTTCTCGTTGCTATACATCACCATGATCTTGCGTGTGCGTAGGAAAATTTTGAAATTACTATGTTCCCCAACAGTGGCATCCGAGCCAGGTTTTATGCGTTGATGTTATATGCACGAGTAGAACACAAGTGAGTTGTGGGCGATACAAGTCATACTGCTTACCAGCATGTCATACTTTGGTTCGGCGGTATTGTGAGATGAAGCGGCCCGGACCGACATTACGCGTACGCTTACGCGAGACTGGTTTCACTGTTACGAGCACTCGTGCTTAAAGGTGACTGGCGGGTGTCTGTCTCTCTCACTTTAGCTGAATCGAGTGTGCCTACGCCTGGTCCTTGCGAAGGTTAAAACAACACTAACTTGACGAACTATCGTTGTGGTTTTGATGCGTAGGTAAGAACGGTTCTTGCTAAGCCCGTAGCAGCCACGTAAAACTTGCAACAACAAACTAGAGGACGTCTAACTTGTTTTTGCAGGGCATGTTGTGATGTGATATGGTCAAGACGTGATGCTATATTTTATTGTATGAGATGATCATGTTTTGTAACCAAAGTTATCGGCAACTGGCAGGAGCCATATGGTTGTCGCTTTATTGTATGAAATGCAAACGCTCTGTAATTGCTTTACTTTATCACTAAGCGGTAGCGATAGTCGTAGAAGCAATAGATGGCGTAACGACAACGATGCTACGATGGAGATCAAGGTGTCGCGCCGGTGACGATGGTGATCATGACGGTGCTTCGAAGATGGAGATCACAAGCACAAGATGATGATGGCCATATCATATCACTTATATTGATTGCATGTGATGTTTATCCTTTATGCATCTTATCTTGCTTTGTTTGACAGTAGCATTTTAAGATGATCTCTCACTTAAAATTATCAAGAAGTGTTCTCCCTGAGTATGCACCGTTGCCAAAGTTCGTCGTGCCCAGACACCATGTGATGATCGGGTGTGATAAGCTCTACGTGCATCTACAACGGGTGCAAGCCAGTTTTGCACACGCAGAGTACTCAGGTTAAACTTGACGAGCCTAGCATATGCAGATATGGCCTCGGAACACGGAGACCGAAAGTTCGAGCGTGAATCATATAATAGATATGATCAACATAGTGATGTTCACCATTGAAACTACTCCATCTCACATGATGATCGGACATGGTTTAGTTGATTTGGATCACGTGATCACTTAGATTACTAGAGAGATGTCTGTCAAAGTGGGAGTTCTTAAGTAATATGATTAATTGAATTTAAATTTATCATGAACTTAGTCCTGGTAGTATTTGGCAAATAATGTTGTAGATCAATAGCTTGCATTGTTGCTTTCATATGTTTATTTTTGATATGTTCCTAGAGAAAATTGTGTTGAAAATGTTAGTAGCAATGGTGCGGATTGGATCCATGATCTGAGGTTTATCCTCATTGCTGCACAAAAGAATTATGTCCTTGATGCACCGCTAGGTGACAAACCTATTGCAGGAGCAGATGCAGACGTTATGAACGTTTGGCTGGCTCAAAATGATGACTACTTGATAGTTTAGTGCACCATGCTTAAACGGCTTAGAATCGGGACTTCAAAGATGTTTTGAACATCATGGACCATATGAGATGTTCCAGGAGTTGAAGTTAATATTTCCAGCAAATACCCGAGTTGAGAGATATGAAGTCTCCAACAAGTTCTATAGCTAAAAGATGGAGGAGAATCGCTCAACTAGTGAGCATGTGCTCAGACTGTCTGGGTACTTCAATCGCTTGAATCAAGTGGGAGTTAATCTTCGAGATAAGATAGTGATTGACAGAATTCTCTAGTCACCATCACTAAGTTACTAGAACTTCGTGATGAACTATAGTATGCAAGGGATGACGAAAACGATTCCCGAGCTCTTCGTGATGTTGAAATCGACGAAGGTAGAAATCAAGAAAGAGCATCAAGTGTTGATGATTGACAAGACCACTAGTTTCAAGAAAAGGGCAAAGGGAAAGAAAGGTAAACATCAAGTGGAATGGCAAACAAGTTGTCACTCCCGTGAAGAAGACCAAAGCCGGACCAAAGCCTAAAACTGAGTGCTAACACTGCAAAGGGAATGGTCACTGGAAGCGGAAATGCCCTGAATATTTGCTGGATAAGGAGGATGGCAAAGTGAACAAGGGTATATTTGATATACAGGTTATTGATGTGTGCCTTACTAGTGTTTATAGTAGCCCCTGAGTATTTGATACTTGTTAGGTTGCTAAGATTAGTAACTCAAACAGGAGTTCTGAGAATAAGCAGAGACTAATTGAAGGGAAGTGACGATGAGTGTTGGAAATAGTTCCAAGATTGATATGATCATCATCGCACACTCCCTATACTTTCGGGATTAGTGTTAAACCTAAATAAATGTTATTTGGCGTTTGCGTTGAGCATGAATATGATTTGATCATGTTTATTGCGATACGGTTATTCATTTAAAGTCGGAGAATAATTGTTGTTCTGTTTAAATGAATAAAACCATTGATGGTCATACACCCAATGAAAATAGTTTGTTGGATCTCGATCATAGTGATACACATATTCATAATATTGATGCCAAAAGATGCAAAGTTAATAATGATAGTGCAACTTATTTGTGGCACTGCCGTTTTGAGTCATATCGCTGTAAAGCGCATGAAGAAACTCCATAAAGATGGATTTTCGGAATCACTTGGTTATGAATCGTTTGATGCTTGCGGACCGTGCCTTTTGGGCAAGATGACTAAAACTCCGTTCTCCGGAACAATGGAACGAGCTACTGACTTATTGGAAATAATACATACTGATGTATGCAATCCGATGAGTGTAGAGGCTCGCGGCGTATATCGTTATTTTCTGACCTTCACAGATGATTTGAGCGGATATGGGTATATCTACTTGATGAAACATCAGTCTGAAATAGTTGAGAGGTTCAAAGAATTTCAGAGTGAAGTGGAGAATAATCGTAACAAGAAAATAAAGTTTCTGTGATTTGATCACGGAGACAAATATTTGAGTTACGAGTTTGGTCTTCATATAAAACAATGTGGAATAGTTTCACAGCTCACGCCACCTGGAACACCACAATGTAATAGTGTGTCCGAATGTTGTAATCGTACTTTACTAGATATGGTGCGATCTATGATGTCTCTTATTAGTTTACCACTATCGTTTTGGGGTTATGCATTAGAGACAGCTGCATTCATGTTTAATAGGGCAACATCTAAATCCGTTGAGACGACACCGTATGAACTATGGTTTAGCAGTAAACCTAAGCTGTCGTTTCTTAAAGTTTGGGGCTACGATGCTTATGTGAAAAAGTTTCATCCTGATAAGCTCAAACCCAAATCGGAGAAGTGCGTCTTCATAGAATACCCAAAGGAAATTGTTGGGTACACCTTCTATCATAGATCCGAAGGCAAGATATTCGTTGCTAAAAATGGATCCTTTCTAGAGAAGGAGTTTCTCTCGAAAGAAGTGAGTGGGAGGAAAATAGAACTTGATAAGGTAATTGTACCTTCTCCTGAATTGGAAATTAGTTCATCACTGAAATCAGTTCCAGTGATTCCTACACCAATTAGTGAGGAAGCTAATGATGATGATCATGAAACTTCTGATCAAGTTGCTATAGAACCTCGTAGGTCTTCCAGAGTACAGTCCGCACAGTGAGTGGTACGGTAATCCTGTTCGAAAGTCATGTTACTAGACCATGATAAACCTACGAACTATGAGGAAGCGATGATGAGCCCAGATTCCGCATAAAATGGCTGGAGGCCATGAAATCGAGATAGGATCCATGTATGAGAACAAAGTGTGGACTTTGGTGGACTTGCCCAATGATTGGCAAGCCATAGAAAATAAATGGATCTTCAAGAGGAAGACGGACATTGATAGTAGTGTTACTATCTACAAAGCTCGACTTATGCATAAAAAGGTTTTGACAAGTTCAAGGTGTTGACTACAATGAGATTTTCTCAACTGTAGTGATGCTTAAGTCTGTCCGAATCATGTTAGCAATTGCCACATTTTATGAAATCGGCAAATGGATGTCAAAACTGCATTCCTTAATGGTTTTCTTAAAGAAGAGTTGTATATGATGCAACCAGAAGGTTTTGTCAATCCTAAAGGTGCTAACAAAATGTGCATGCTCCAGCGATCCATCTATGGACTGGTGCAAGCATCTCGGAGTTGGAATATACGCTTTGATGAGTTGATCAAAGCATATAGTTTTGTACAGACTTACGGTGAAGCCTGTATTTACAAGAAAGAGAGTGTGAGCACTACAACATTTCTGATAAGTATATGTGAATGACATATTGTTGATCGGAAATAATGTAGAATTATTCTGCAAAGCATAAAGGAGTGTTTGAAAGGAGTTCTTTAAAAGAAAGACCTCAGTAAAGCTACTTACATATTGAGCATCAAGATCTATTGAGATAGATCAAGACGCTTGATAAGTTTTTCAATAAGTACATACCTTGTCAAGATTTTGAAGTAGTTCAAAATGGAACAGTCAAAGAAAAAGTTCTTGCCTGTGTTGCAAAGGTGTGAAATTGAGTAAGACTCAAATCCCGACCACGGCAGAAAATAGAAAAGAGAATGAAAGTCATTCCCTATGCCTCAGTCATAGGTTTTATAAAAGTATGCCGTGTTATGGACCAGACCTATTGTATACCTTGCTCTGAGTTTGACAAAGGAATACAATTTTGATCTAAGAGTAGAATCACTGGACAGCGGTCAAGAATATCCTTAGTGAGGACTAAGGAGATGTTTCTCGATTATGGAGGTGATAAAAGAGCCCGTCGTAAAAGGTTACAACAATGCAAGCTTTTACACCAATCCAGATGACTCTAAGTCTCAATCTGGATACATATTGAAAGTGGGAGCAATTAGCTAGAGTAGCTCCGTGCAAAGCATTGTAGACATAGAATATTTGCAAAATACATACGACTCTGAATGTGATAGACCCGTTGACTAAGCTTCTCTCATGAGCAAAACATGATCACACCTTAGTACTCTTTGGGTGTTAATCACATAGCGATGTGAACTAGATTATTGACTCTAGTAAACCCTTTGGGTGCTGGTCACATGACGATGTGAACTATGGGTGTTAATCATATACAGATATGAATATTGGTGTTAAATCAGATGGCGATGTGAACTAGATTATTGACTCTAGTGCAAGTGGGAGACTGAAGGAAATATGCCCTAGAGGCAATAATAAAGTTATTATTTATTTCCTTATTTCATGATAAATGTTTATTATTCATGCTAGAATTGTATTAACCGGAAACATAATACATGTGTGAATACATAGACAAACATAGTGTCACTAGTATGCCTCTACTTGACTAGCTCGTTTGTCAAAGATGGTTATGTTTCCTAGCCATGGACAAAAGAGTTGTCATTTGATTAACGAGATCACATCATTAGGAGAATGATGTGATTGTATTGACCCATTCCGTTAGCTTAGCACTTGATCGTTTAGTATGTTGCTATTGCTTTCTTCATGACTTATACATGTTCCTGTAACTATGAGATTATGCAACTCCCGTTTACCGGAGGAACACTTTGGGTGCTACCAAACGTCACAACGTAACTGGGTGATTATAAAGGAGTACTACAAGTGTCTCCAAAGGTACATGTTGGGTTGGCGTATTTCGAGATTAGGTTTTGTCACTCCGATTGTCAGAGAGGTATCTCTGGGCCCTCTCGGTAATGCACATCACTATAAGCCTTGCAAGCAATGTAGCTAATGAGTTAGTTACAGAATGATGCATTACGTAAGGAGTAAAGAGACTTACCAGTAACAAGATTGAACTAGGTATTGGATACCGATGATCGATTCTCGGGCAAGTAACATACCGATGACAAAGGGAACAACGTATGTTGTTATGCGGTTTGACCGATAAAGATCTTCGTAGAATATGTGGGAGCCAATATGGGCATCCAGGTCCCACTATTGGTTATTGACCGGAAACGTGTCTCGGTCATGTCTACATAGTTCTCGAACCCGTAGGGTCCGCACGCTTAACGTTTCGTTGACGATATAGTATTATATGAGTTATGCATGTTGGTAACCGAATGTTGTTCGGAGTCCCAGATGAGATCATGGACATGACGAGGAACTCCGGAATGGTCCGGAGATAAAGTTTGATATATGGGATTATAGTGTTTGATCTCCGGAAGGGTTCCGGAATTCACCGGAAGTGGTTCCGGATGTTTCCCAAAATGTTTGGGTACAAGAACACGTTATTTGGGCCAAAGGGGAAAGCCCATGAGGCTTATGGAAAGTACAAAAGGAAGTTTTGCAGAGACCAGAGGCTAGACGCCAGGAACCCTGGTGTCTAGGGGGTAGATGCCGGGAACCCTGGCGTCTAGCCCTGGAGTCCGTGTAGGACTCTTGCCTTTTGGGCAAAACCGACTTTGAGGAGGCTTTTACTCCAAGTTTCGACCCCAGGTCTCAACATATAAATAGAGGGGCAGGGCTAGCACCAAAGACACATCAAGAAACACCAAGCCGTGTGCCGGCAACCCCGTCCCCTCTAGTTTATCCTCCGTCATAGTTTTTGTAGTGCTTAGGCGAAGCCCTGTGGAGATTGTTCTTCACCAACACCGTCACCACGCTGTCGTGCCGCCGGAACTCATCTACTACTTCACCCGTCTTGCTGGATCGAGAAGGCGAGGACGTCATCGAGCTGAATGTTTGTAGAACTCGGAGGTGCTGTGCGTTCGGTACTTGGATCGCTCGGATTGTGAAGACGTACGACTACATCAACCGCGTTGATAAACGCTTCCGCTTAGCGATCTTCAAGTGTATGAAGATACACTCCCCTTCTCGTTGCTATACATCACCATGATCTTGCATGTGCGTAGGAAAATTTTGAAATTACTACGTTCCCCAACAATCCCTACACCGGAGCCCAATGTGAGCGTCGTGTTTGTTCCTCACTTCCTCCGCGGCTTGGGCCTCACCCTTGACCCCTTTGTGAGGGGGCTCATGTTCTATTACGGGTTGGATTTTCATGATCTAGCTCCGGACGCTATCCTCCATATCTTGTCGTTCATCATTGTGTGCGAGGCTTCTCTCCATGTCACTCCACATCTCGGCTTATGGTTGAAGACCTTCAATGTGAAGCCGAAGATGATCGAGGGGCGACATGCAGAGTGCGGAGGTGCCATAATAAGCAGGAACGCCGATGCCCCATGGCCTGAGGGCTCTTTCCTAGAAGTATCCGATGTATGGCAACGAAGGTGGTTTTATGTCAAGGCTCCCAGAGGCACAAAGTGGGTGGCCACCCCCGAGTTCCGCTCAGGCCCTCCGTCACAATTTGCGTCATGGACCGACGTAGGACGGAATTGGGGGCTCGCTGGCGATGTACCGATACTGCAGAGCCGCATCCGGGAGCTTCTTGAGAGGGACATTAACAGCATAATTCAAGTAATCCTAATCCGATGGACGCTGCCATGCCAATGCCGGCCTCTCCGAATGTGGGAGTTCAATCCAGAGGGTCCGCGGACTATTAAGCACTTCCTCGGCCTGAAGCTCGAAGGGATGTGTAAATTATTCTTCGGACCACAAGTAGAGTGTCCGGACACCACCGAGGATGCGGGCCTAAGATGCAATCGCCTAGATACCCAAGTAAGTAACCTTGATACCGGACAGTTCATTTATATTTGTCATAGTTGTTATTCTGAAAATCTTCCGTGGCCAGGAATGGCTCAGCAAGGCGGAGAGAATCAGGTGTCTGGCGCCACTTCCCGAAGGCTCGCCTGGTCCAACCATTGCCAAGATGCTTGACCGGGTGCTTAGCAGAATGCCCTCAGGGAAAGACAAGGGGAAGAACAGAGAAGCCGAACTTCACACGCTGCGCATCCAAACTGGGGGAATTGTTACCTCCCCTGAGGAGGATAGTCGGGAAGGGGAGGCTAAAGCCTGCTTCCCGCGCGGGAAGGAGAGGGCCGCCTCCGAAGACTTGGAGACGGAGATGCCCAAGCAAGGGAAAAAGGTATCACCAGGGGGCTCTGCCCCGACGGGCACCCTCACTGCGTCATGCCCGCCAATGGGCCAACCCTCCACCGAGCTGTAAGTTAACCGTAAATTCGAAGGTACTATATTTCTCCGAGATCATTAACCAGGATTCGTCTTTTGCAGTCCGGCTAGCAGCTCTTCTCAACAGAGTTCGTCTTTGGGAGAACTTCCTCCGGAGATGATGGAGAGCGAGATCCCACCCACCTCTCCGCCTCATGAAGCAGGCGACACCGAGGTGTCGTCACGGAGGAGTCCAGATCTGCCAAAGCCGGAAGCTAATACGTCAGCCGCCCTGAGCCTGGAGCATTTGGCTCCCACGGGGGGCGATGAGAAGGGTCCGACACAGTTCGATGTCCGGCCGGACATACTGACAGGCCTTCTGGAGCGAGCTGCACTCTCAGAGGAGCACCGCTCATTAATGAGCGCGATGCTCAAGAAGATTTCATCCGCCACAAGCGGTTTGAATGAAGCATTTACGAGCCTGCTTAGAGGCTTTGAGGTATGTAGTGAAAAATATACTATTTTTTGGTTGTGAGGCACGCGCTAGGTGTGCTCCATATGGATAGTAGCCCCTGAGACTCTGGTTGCCCGCCCTAGGCAGCAAACGGGGGATCATAGAGTAATGATTGCGATGTACATATGCGCAGGTATCTAAGGGTCCGGCAGCCGATCAGTCCGTTGAAGTTACCGAGCTAAGGAGGCAGATCAGATCCATTGATGCCGATATCATGCTGGTGAATGAGCGGCTGGACGAGTCACAAGGTATGTGCTCTGCTTTCCTTATTATGTTGTATAGGAAAATATGAGAGGGGCGTAATATTGATGCAATATGCTTGGACTGGAGATGGTGCTGCTACCGTGGAAGCCCTGAGGGCGGAACTTGGCCAGGCCAAGGAACAAGCTCGGGTTAGCAGTGCGGCTGCCCTAAAGGCGGCCGAGGAATTGAGAGCCGAATAGGCTACTCATCGCCGAAGCAAGGAAAAGATAGCCAGAATGGCTTTGGAGTTGAAAAATGCCGCCGACCGGTATGAACTCCTTGAAAAGGAGCATAAGGCTAGTTCGACCGACCTGAACAAGGCACTTAATGCCACCAAGGAGATGTGGACCGAGGTCAGGGGTGTGCAGGAAGAGCTTCAACAGGCCGGTAAAATCGTGGCTAGGGGCTCCTACTTACTGCGAACGAAGTTTTTGGATCCAAAGTATGCTCCCCTGGATGGACGCTGGAGTCCTGCAGATGCGTATGCGGACTTGGCGAAGAGTACAGCTGATGCAGCCAAGTTTTTTGAGGATCAAGGTGATAAAGAAGTGGAGAAGCTTTTTTGGTCGCAATTCAATGCTCCTACGCACCCGCTGCCGTTAAGTGAGAAGATGGCTGCTGTAGCGGAGCTTCATAGGCTGTCCGGGCTTGCAATACGGTCTGTAATAGACCATCTTTGGCCGAAGGGGCCTAAGCCGGACAGTTACTTTGGTTTGGTGCAACAATTCCTTGGGGCTGTGCCTCAGATCGATGCCATGAGGAGGTCGGCGTGCATAGAGGGTGCACGAATGGCTCTTGCCTGCGTTAAAGTCTATTGGACAGACATGGAGGCCACCATTTTAGCGACCCAGAATTCGGCGGGAGGCCAATATCCGGCCGAGCACTACTTGGTGCAAGTAACAGAAGGTGCCCGCTTAATAGAGGTGCAGTGCTCGAAGAATGTCTTGTTCGAGTGACAAATCGAATCATTGTAAAAACAATGTTATTTTGGTTATAAGGCTATATTTATACTTTTTGCCTGAAAGTATTATTGTGTCTCCTGTACGGCCGTTTCTATATATATATATATATATGTAATCTGAAAGTTAGCAGTCATTGGCTTCAGCCCCCACACATACAATGCGGGGGTGTTCGTGAAAAATATGTGTAATCACACTTGATCCAACGTCTTGGTCCATTAAGGAGGTGACTGCACGTCGAACTAGGCAACCGGACTATATAGCTGTAACACTTTAGCTTAGCCATGGGAGTCTAATGGTGGGGCTACTATGTAGCCCCTGGTACCTTCGCGTGCATCCGAATATGGGCACGTGTGTACATGACCGGGAAACGGTTCTTCGTTATTGCGGAGGGATCCGAAAGATTTTGATAAGTCTTCGATTGGTTGAACAGTCTCTCGCTGTATCATGACAGACAGTTTTCGGCTTTCTCTACTGAGGTGATCATCCGGAATAACCAGGACACAATCACAGCAGTTCTCCGTTGGCCGCCTTAGCCGATAAGAACGGAACGTAAGGCGGCAAACCCAATATTTGACCAAAGACATGATTCGGAGCTGATGCATATAAGGCCAAACTCGTGACGCCGAACACTCCCGAAGGTATTCGGACTTTGTAACAGAAAATGGGCTTAAGAATGCCCATTCATTATAAACCATGTATTTCTAGGTACGTGCATTAGTCTGTCGTGGCGAAATGCCAATAACGGCAGTATCCTCTGTGGGTATGGAACCCATGGGATGTTTAAACAACAAGAGGCAATAGAAAAGGTTTACACAGGGGCTTAATCTAAAGAGAAACCTTCTGAGCGGGGCGCTGCTGCACGTCTGCGCCTTTGTCTCCATTGTGCCGTATCCTGGAAGGGTATCGCGTGAATGTTGTGTGTAAAAAAAACTCATGTAGGAGAGTACAACGTAAGTATGCGATGGATAGTAAAAGTGTAAGACGTTGGCCTGCCAATAAGGTTGAGCCAAGTGTGGGGCGATATTAAATATTTATAACCCCTGGTGTCCTCTATGGGATTACATATACGGTGCCCTGGTTCAGTCTTGTCCGGGCTGCCGGACTCGTCTAACCATGTCTGTGGTCTTAAAGACCAGTCATGCTTTCTGATATTGGAGGCCGCTTATAGTCTGGCCGCTAGGGCCGTCGCGTGTTCCTCTGCGCATGAAGAGCGCTCTGTGTTTCCATTAATGGTGATGACGCCACGTAGACCGGGCATTTGAGTGTAAGGTAGGCATAGTGCGGTAATGCGTTGAAGCGGGCGAAGGCCGTTCTTCCAAGCAATGCATGATAGCCGCTTTGGAAGGGTGCGATGCTGAAGAGTAGTTCTTCGCTTCTGGAGTTGCCTGGGGAGCCGAATGTTACCTCCAGTACGACGGAGCCCCTGCCGTAGGCTTCAACGCCTGGCATCACCCCTTCAAAGGTGGTGTTGCTTTGGCTAATTCTGGATGGGTCTATCCCCATCCAGCGGACAGTGTCCTCGTATATTAAATTGAGACTGCTGTCGCCGTCCATGAGGACGTGGGTGAGATGGTATCCGTCGATTATTGGGTCAAGCACCAAGGCCTCTGATCCTCCGCGCCGAATACTGGTTAGGCAGTCCGTATGATCGAAGGTGACCGGACAGGCCATCCAGTAGTTAGGTGTGGGTACGATGGGCTCTATATCGTACACGTCTCTGAGCACGCGTTCGCACCTTCTCGTGGATGTGTGAGTCGCGTGGATCATGTTTACTGTTTTACCTCTGGTGGGAATTTTTGTCCCCCAGTGTTCGGCTGACGAGGTTCATCCTCGTCTTCACTTGGTGTTTCCCTCCCCTTGTGTTTGGCATTTAATGTGCCGGCCTGCTTGAAGACCCAACACTCTCTGTGCGTGTGGTTCGCAGGTTTGTCGGGGGTGCCATGAATTTGGCACAGCCTGTCCAGGACTCTGATCAGACCAGACGGTCCCTCTTTACTGCCTTTAAGTGGCTTCTTTTGCTGATCAGGTCGAGAGCCCCTGAATCCGACGTTTACCATTGTGTTGTCCGGGCTCTCTTCCTTGTTTTGACGTTTGTTTTTATTACGCCACGGCTTCCCGTTGCCATCCCTTATCTCGGATGTGCTGGGATCGCTGGTGCCTTTACGGACCATCCAACTATCTTCACCCGCGCAAAAGAGGGTCATAAGGCTTGTTAAGGCTGCCATTGACCTTGTCTTTTCTTGGCCGAGGTGTCTGGCGAGCCACTCGTCGCGGATGCTGTGTTTGAATGCCGCTAATGCTTCGGCGTCCGGACAATCGACAATTTGATTCTTCTTAGTGAGGAATCTGTTCCAAAGCTTGCGGGCAGACTCTCCGGGCTGTTGGATTATGTGACTTAAATCGTACGCATCCCGGACATAAGTCCCTTGAAAATTGGCCCTGAAAGCATCCTCGAGTTCCTCCCAACTCCCAATTGAATTTTCGGGGAGGCTCTTCAACCAGTGTCGAGCTGGTCCCTTCAACTTGAGGGGAAGGTATTTGATGGCGTGGAGGTCATCCCCACGAGCCATGTGAATATGCAGGATAAAATCCTCGATCCAGACCCTTGGGTCTGTCGTTCCGTCCTATGCCTCTATGTTCATAGGTTTAAAACCTTGTGGAAATTCATGGTCCAGTGCTTCGTCGATGAAGCACAGGGGGTGAGCAGCCCCTCTGTATCTGGTCGTGCTGTGGCATGCCGTCGGCTGTTGTTGTGTCCGGTGTTTATTCCGAACTGGTATTTGGTTGGTATGATCGTTTTGGTGACCATAGTCCCTCGCTGGGGTGTGTCCCTTAGATCCGTAGATGGACCTGGCCCCGCCGGCTTTCTTATCCAGGTGCTCACGTAGATCGTGTGCGTCGTCGGTAGCCGCTCTGTAGCGGTTATGAAGTGGTACGTCTGGCCTCCTGGTCGTGTTATTCTTTGGTGGAATGGCCTTGTCGGTGTCAAAACCGGCGGATCTCGGGGTAGGGGGTCCCGAACTGTGCGTCTAGGCGGATGGTAACAAGAGACGAGGGACACAATGTTTTTACCCAGGTTCGGGCCCTCTCGATGGAGGTAAAACACTACGTCCTGCTTGATTAATATTGATGATATGGGTAGTACAAGAGTAGATCTACCACGAGATCAAGGAGGCTAAACCCTAGAAGCTAGCCTATGGTATGATTGTTGAGATGTAATGTTCGTCCTATGGACTAAGGCCCTCCGGTTTATATAGACACCGGAGAGGCTAGGGTTACACAGAGTCGGTTACAATGGTAGGAGATCTACATATCCGTATTGCCAAGCTTGCCTTCCACGCCAAGGAAAGTACCTTCCGGACACGAGCCGGAGTCTTCAATCTTCTATCTTCGTAGTCTGGGAGTCCGGCGGATATTGATAGTCCGGCAGTCCGGACACCCCCTAGTCGAGGACTCCCTCAGTAGCCCCTGAACCGGTCTTCAATGACGATAAGTCTGGCGCGCATAATGTTCGGCATTGCATGGCGGGTTCCTCTCCTTGAATAATTCGAAGAAGATAATGAACACCAGGATAGTGTCCGGCTCTGCAAAAATAAATTCCACATTCCAACGTAGAGAGAATAAAACATATATACTGATTCAATCTACTGACGTATTATGCGGCGTGACATCACACCCCTACCAAGCCCTTGTTCGAATTACTATACCACCTCAGCACGTTTAGCGAAGCGGTTTCCTTGGCACGTCCTGTCGAAGCAGAGATCGTGTTCCCCTTATTCCGGGATTCTCATCAATACGTGCGTGGGTAACCCAACCGCGCCATTGATGGTGGCGCTTGGGAGATAAGCAAGTTTTACCAGGCCGGTGAGGGACACATAGTTTTGTCCGCCTATATATAAGGGATAAGGATTTACCTTCTCACCTACGCCTTCTTCCTCCTTTGCTTATCCATCCCTGCGAACTCAAGCTCCAACGCCCAAGCTCGCGCATCTCACCTCGACCCTTCTCCGAATATGTCCGGAGGGGGAGGTAATGGATGGCCTCCACCGCCAAGGAGGAGGACATCACCAAGCTGCGCGACGCCGATACCTTTCAATGACATCACAAGATCGGCTGCCCGACGCGGGCAGCTCATCCCTACCCCTGTGGCCTCATGAGAGGGTCGTCTTCCTTCCCCACTTCCTCCGCTGGACTGGGCTTTCGCTCCATCCATTCGTCCGGGGCTCATGTTTTACTACGGCCTGGATTTCCACGATCTGGCGCCGAACTTCGTCCTCAACATCTCGGCGTTTATCGTCGTGTGCGAGGCCTTTCTCTGCATCCGGTCCCACTTCGGCCTGTGGCTCAAGACCTTCAACGTCAAGCCGAAGGTTGTGAAGGGGACGCAAGCGGAGGCGCCATTTTGGGCAAGCTGCCCAACGTCCCTTGGCTAGAAGGGACCTTCGTGGACTCCGTCAAGGGGTGGCAATCGGGGTGGTTCTACATCACCGAGCCGCGCAAGCCTACATGGGCGGCGGCCCCCGAATTTAGATCTGGAATCCCCACGCAGCTCACCTCCTGGAAAGAGAAGGGCTTGCAGTGGGGTGATCCGGTGGAGGTGACGGGACTTCGAGCCTGCATCAAGAAGCTGGTGAGCAATAGGCTCCGGCTCGTCGACGTGGTCCAGGTCATGCTCCTCCGGCGGATTCTCCCATGCCAAGAACAGGTATTTAATCTGTGGGAGTTTAATCCGGAACAGCACCAGACGTTGAGCGGGCTCTTCGATACAATGTACGAAGGCGCCTGGAGGGTGCTGTTCAAGGGCGCCGAAGCCCCCACATCTGCGACCGAGGACCGCGGATTCAGCTCGCAGTCTCCGACTGACGAGGTAAGTGATTCGACCCCATTACGGGACACTTGTAGTAATTAGATTGACTCTAGCGAGGTTTTTAATCTGCCTCTTCCTTTGACAGGAATGAATGGAGAAGGCCCAGCTGCTCATCAGCCCGGCTCCCATGCTAGAAGAACCAGTGGATGCCCGCTTAGCAAGGCTGCTGGTTCCGGCACCGCACGTGGTGCCGGAGAAAAAGGCCAAGAAGGTGGCCACGGGGACTCGAAAGAGTTCCCGTAATCAGGCGTCTGACGACGACGAGGACTCCTCCCCCGAAGACGAGGATGAGGAGGAGTACTCTCTCCCGGAGGAGGGAGAGAAGAAGAGGAAGGCCTCCCCAATCGGGGCGGCCGAAGGGTCCAAGAGGGGGAGAACTATCCCCGGACAGTTTCGCCAACATCAATGTTGGCGAGGAAGAGGCCTCAAGGGCCGAGGCGTCCGCAGGATCGTAAGCATTCGGATCATTTATATGCCGTACATTGTATGCCATGTAGTGTCCTTCTAACGCCGATTTCGCTCGTAGTCCGCCGTTGACGATCTTCCCGACTTCGATGAGCGGGTCTTGGCACCGTCGGATGTAAATTCTATCCCGACCGCTTACCCCGCAGCGTCGGCGAGGACGACGAGGCGGAATCCCTGAGGGACCCGCCAGAGGAGGCCCGAGGCGCCGTCGGGCGTCCTCCGGACTTTGTGCGGACTCTACCTCGGAACTCGTAGCGTTCCAGAGTCCGCAAGCAGCCCTTCAAAGAAGGGCAGGACCGTGACGCCGCGGCCTCCGCCCAACCGAGGCGCGGATAACTCGCTGGAGGCGCTTAAAGGCGCTTCCATCGAGGAAGAACACCGCACTCTCATGAGTGCGGTGATTGAGAAGGTCCAGCTCGCCAAGGGCGGGCTGACTGAAGCCTGCAACAGCCTTCTAACAGGCTTTGAGGTAAGAAGTTTAAAATAATGTAATGTAATACCGCATAGACAGTAGCCTCTGATGCTTAGTTCGGTGTTCGGAAAGAAAAGCCGGACTAAGGATCTAACAAGATATACGCAGGTTTCTAAAATATGTCAATATGGGTTTGCAGGCTGTGTTGTTGACCTCTGCCGCATTGCTTGGCGGAGGTCGAGGCGTCAAGAAGGACCTTGAGCGGTCGGAGCAAGAGCTCGGCCATGCCAAGAGGCAGCTCGAGGAAAAAGAAGGTGAATAACACCACTTTAAATAAGTACCTTCTGTAAAAGGGTTTTGGTTGCAAACAAAATTAATAAGGATAATATGTGTAATCACGGGGCCACTAACGAGGTGGCAGCCACGAAGGATGCCGTGTCCGTGGCCGAACGCATGCGCCACGAACGGGCTGAGCGAGAAAAGCAAGCGGCACCGGTGGCGGAAGTTCGGCAAGAGCTCCGTGCTCTCATGGAAAAGCATGAGAGTTTGGGCGTGACTCAAGACTCGAGAGTCCGAGCTTGCCTCGTCTCGAAAGTGCCAAGTCCGCCAAGGCCGAGGCCCGAAGGCCCTTCGGAGGTAGAGGACATAAAGAAGATAGCGGCGGGTAAGGCCTTTTTCATGCAGAGCACGACGTTAATGTAAATTACCGTGATACTTACCCGGTCGGAGCTCTCGTGGGCATTTGCAGATCTGCCGCGTAGTGCGTCGATGCCGCCACATTCTATCGTGGCGAGGAGGGGGCTCGACGGAGAAGGTCTTCGGTCTCGAGACACCGAGGCCGCCATCCAGTGCCCCCAAGCGACCAGTGAAGCAGCTGGTCGAACTCCACAAGGTAGCCGAGGAGGCCATGAAGGGCCTCATAGTCGGCTATGGCTGGGCAGGCCATGCACGGCAGCTACTTTGGCCTAGTCTGGCGGCTGGTGGATGCGTGCCCCAGGCTGGATGTGATCAAGCGCTCCGCTTGTATTGAAGGCGCTCGTCGGGCCCTTGCCCGCATAAAGGTGCAATGGGGCAAACTGGATGCGGAGAAGCTTCTCACGGATCCGCCGCCGCCGGGCAAGGAGCATCGCACGCCGGAGCGATATTATAAAGTTGTCCTGAAGGGAGCCTGCGATATTGCAGATGAGTGCTCCCGAGATGTAATTTTTGAGTGAACTCGCTGTGTATTTATCCTGGGCGCTGAAAACTTCGTTTATATGCGCCATGAGCAACACTTATTTAATTTAAAATATTACCTTCTGTGCGGCCGTTTGTAAAATCTGAGAGATGGCAAGTCGTTGGCTTCGGCCCCCAAGCTACAAGTGCTGGGGTGTTCGGTGATAAACTTGAGCACTCTTGTTCCCATTATTGGGTCCATCTAGGGAGGCGCTCAACACGACGAACAAGGCGACCGGACTTATAATGCTTGAACACTCTCACTTAGCCATAGAATTCTATAATTTTAAATTTGGTGAAGCCCTGGTATTCGGAAGACCGAATCTGGGCGCTATCCACGCCTTCGTCGGACATCATCCGGAACTTCGCTCGAAGCGGCATGAGTCTTTAGGGACCCGAAAGAACCTCTCGAACAGCGACCAGTCTCTCGCCTTATCATGCCAGTCAGTTTTAGCTTTCTCCACTGAGGCGTTAACCGGCTCAACCGGGGCGCAATCGCAGTGGTTCTCCCAGTGCTACCTTAGCCGACGGAACGGAACGTAAGGTACCAAAACATGGGAGCCGGGCAAACCCAACTATTGACCCAAGACATGATTCGGAGCTGATTCATATAATGCTATAAGTTCGGGGTGCCGCACTTGTGAAAGTGTTCGGACTTAATTACACCATAATCGAGGAATGAAGCCCTGGCGATTCGGCCATACCAAAGTGTACGGTGCAAGATGTCATATAATGAACATATATAAGAGGTAACGAATTGCAATAAAAAGGTAATGTACTTGCAAAAAGGAAGTGCTGCGTTATTTATGAAAGAAGGTCTGCTAATAAAGCGGACTGATACAAATAGTGCGGTAAGCAAGGGATTTGGACTAGATTAACATGTCCCCCTCCAGGGATGAGCTGCAGACTTGGTGTATGTAATCAAATTTAATGCTCGTAATGGAGACCACCTGATTGTTCGTCGCAGCCTTCTTTAGTCCCTGACTGTTGCATCGTGAGTTCGGCAAGTGCGCCGTCGAACAAGGCTTCTGATTAACAGAGTCCTGTATACATAAAAAGAAGAAAAGATAAAAAGTAAACCCAAGGGGGGCGCTCGCATGAGCCCCTGGTGTGGTCGAGCCGCACTCTTTGTCCCTTGTGATCAAGCCCCTCCCCTGCGCCCATGGTATCTCCAAAGCGTAATGATGTACGCGGAGTGTTATTCTTGTGATCATGCGCGGGCGAGGGTTGGGGCCATTACTCTGGCGCTGCTCTCGATCGCGCCAGGTGGTCTTGGTTAGTGTTGCTTCGGGCGCGCTTTGATGTATTCGGCTTTTTAATTGCCGGACTGGAGAATTGCCGTAGAAGGCTACTCTGTACTTCTGCCGCGAGAGCCGTTGTATGTTCCTCCGTTCGGAGGGAGCGTTCCGTATTCCCATTGACCGTAAGGACTCCACGAGGGCCTGGCATCTTGAGCTTTAGGTATGCATAATGCGGCACCGCGTTGAATTTTGCAAACGCAGTTCGTCCGAGTAGGGCATGATAGCCGCTACGGAACGGGACTATATCGAAGATTAACTCTTCGCTTCGGAAATTATCCGGGGATCCGAAGACCACTTCGGTGTGGTGAGCCTGTCAGATTGGCTTCCACTCTGGGATGACACCTTTAAAGGTTGTCTTAGTAGGTTTGATCCTGGATGGGTCTATGCCCATTTTGGCGACTTTGTGTCCGATAAAGCGAGGTTCAGAGGCCGCCGCCGTCCATCGGGACTCTTGTGAGGTGAAATCCATCGACGATTGGGTCTAAGACCAATGCGCGAATCCGCCATGGCGTATGCTGGTCGGATGGTCTCGTCGATCGAAAGTGATTGGACAGGAGGACCATGGATTGAACTTCGGGGCGACTGGCTCCATCGCATAGACGTCCCGTAGTGCGCGCTTCCTCTCCCTCTTGGGTATATGGGTCGCGTAAATCATATTCACCGTCCGCACTTGTGGGGGGAAACCCTTCTGTCCTCTATTGTTCGGCGGCCGGGTCTCTTCCTCGTCGTCGCTATTTAGCCCCTTGTCATTGTGTTCGGCAATTAACTTGCCAGCCTGCTTGAACACCCAACAATCTCTATTGGTGTGATTAGCTGGCTTTTCGGGGGTGCCATGTATCTGGCATGAGCGGTCGAGTATTCGGTCCAGATTGGACGGACCCGGAGTTGTTCTTTTAAATGGCTTCTTCCGTTGACCGGGTTTGGAGCCTCGGAATCCGGCATTGACTGCCATATCCTCCTTGTCGTCGCCGTTAATGCGGCGTTTGTTTTTGATTCGACGTGACCTGCCGTTGTTGTCCTTAGTGTCCGGACTGCCAGAATTTTTGCGGAGATTGTTGCTACGGGCTAGCCAGCTGTCCTCTACTGCACAAAAGCGGGTCATTAACGATGTGAGGGCTGCCATGGATTTTGGCTTTTCCTGCCCCAGGTGCCGGGCTAGCCATTCGTCCCGGATGTTATGTTTGAAGGCTGCAAGGGCCTCCGCATCCGGATAGTCGACGATTTGATTTTCTTCGTCATGAACCGTGTCCAGAATTGTCTGGTCGATTCGTCTGGCTGCTGAATAATGTGGCTTAGGTCATTGGCGTCTGGTGGTCGCACATATGTACCTTGGAAGTTATCAAGGAACGCGGCCTCCAGGTCTTCCCAACACCCAATTGACTCTGCGGGCAGGCTGTTAAGCCAATGCCGAGCTGGTCCTTTAAGCTTGAGTGGGAGATATTTGATGGCATGGAGATCGTCGCCGCGGGCCATATGGATGTGGAGAAGATAATCTTCGATCCACACCGCGGGGTCTGTTGTACCATCGTAAGATTCGATATTTACGGGTTTAAACCCTTCGGGATCGATGATCCATTACTTCATCGGTGAAGCATAACGGGTGTCTGGCGCCCAGATTGAGCAATATCGCGACGCAGCTCGAGGGAGCGCTGTCTGCTATGTTCGGCCCGGCCGGCGTTATGTCCGGCGCGACGGTATTCGTCATGGGTCGTAGGGCGCCCACGTGATCCATAGATGGATCTGGATTGGCTTGCTTTGTCCTCCAATATGTCTCGCAAGTCCGGCGCGTTCCCTTTTGGCTTCGTACTCTTGGAGCAATGCCGGGGTACGGTTTTGGCTGGGGGCCTGAATGCCTCTCTGTCGCGGCCACGGGGTGGTCGGTCAGACATGTCATGCGCTGGTGATGAAGGTATGTATGCTTTCTCCTCTAATCGGGGGAGCAGCTTGCGTCTTGGGTAACTTTTGAAGGGACGTTCGAGTTTATACTCTTCGGCCGCGAGGACCTCTATCCATCGATCGGCCAGCAGATCTTGATCAGCTTGGAGATGTTGCTGCTTTTTCTTTAGGCTATTTGCCGTGGCTATGAGCCTGCGCTTGAAGCGCTCTTGTTCGACGGGATCCTCAGGTACGACGAATTCATCATCGTTGAGGCTTGCTTCGTCTTCGGAGGGAGGCATATAGTTATCATCCTCAACCCCTTCGTCTGCCGCCCTGTCGTGAGAGCTTGCTTCTGCGTCCTCCTGCGCTGAGTCTTGCTAGAGGGGATGGTCTTTGGCACTCTCCGGAGTGTTATTGTCTCCGGTGCCGGAATCTTCATTCTTGCTGTGGCGGGATTTTGAGCGGCACCGCAGACGTCGGCGTTTGGGCTGCTTCTTTAGAGAATCTGCCTCCGCTGCTTTTTCGCCATCCCCTTCTTTTGGGGTATCCACCATGTATACGTCATATGACAAGGTGGCCTTCCAGTGCCCTGTAGGCGCTGGCTCTTGGTCGTCTCCGGCATCGTCGTCCATAGCGTTGATGTCGTCGGAGTCGTAGTCTAGCATGTCGGTTAGATCCTCGATAGTGGCTACAAAGTGGGTGGTGGGTGGGCTCTGAATTTCTCCATCGTCCGAACTCCAACCGTCATGGCCATAGTCCGGCCAGGATTTTCCTGATAGCGAGAGATGCTTCAGGGAATTCAGGATATCGCCAAAAGGCGAGTGCTGGAAGATGTCCGCGGCGGTGAATTCCATAACCGGCGCCCAATCCGGATTAATCGGTAGGGGCGCGGGAGGCTCGGAGTCCGGCGAGGAGTCCGGCGCCTCGGGGTCACGAGTTTCGCAGGGGACAAGATTGGTATTCGGCTCCATCGCCGTGGATGTTGAAGCCCCTGTGGCGTCTATCCACCGCCTCGATATGGGCAATCGGCTCGGGCCAGTGGCCAAGCGGATCCGAAAAGGGCCACAAGCAGCTGTCGTGGCGCAGAGCTAGATCATGCCCATCGTCGCGGTCGGCGGGCGCTTGGTGTGGCTCGAGTCCGTCAAAGATCAAGTCTCCGCGGTCATCGGCCGTGAAGTTTAAGCTTCGAATCGACCGACGGCCAGGGGCGTAGCTTCGATCTGCTCAGATGGCCAAGAGAATTGCCCGCATGCAAAGCCGCCGAATATGAAGATCTGTCCGGGGAGAAAAGTCTCACCCTGCACAGCGTTGATGGTTGAAGATGCCATCGAGCCTATCGGTGACGACACAGAGGAACTCTCAATGAAAGCACCAATGTCGGTGTCAAAACCGGCGGATCTCGGGTAGGGGGTCCCGAACTGTGCGTCTAGGCGGATGGTAACAAGAGACGAGGGACACAATGTTTTTACCCAGGTTCGGGCCCTCTCGATGGAGGTAAAACCCTATGTCCTGCTTGATTAATATTGATGATATGGGTAGTACAAGAGTAGATCTACCACGAGATCAAGGAGGCTAAACCCTAGAAGCTAGCCTATGGTATGATTGTTGAGATGTAATGTTCTTCCTATGGACTAAGGCCCTCCGGTTTATATAGACACCGGAGAGGCTAGGGTTACACAGAGTCGGTTACAATGGTAGGAGATCTACGTATCCGTATTGCCAAGCTTGCCTTCCACGCCAAGGAAAGTACCTTCCGGACACGAGCCGGAGTCTTCAATCTTCTATCTTCGTAGTCTGGGAGTCCGGCGGATATTGATAGTCCGGCAGTCCGGACACCCCCTAGTCCAGGACTCCCTCAGGCCTCGTCGTCGAATTCTGGCAGTAGCTTGCGTTTTGGATAGCTCTTTGTATGGCGATCGTCGCCGTATCTTTCTTCAGTGTCTAGCACTTTATTCCATCTGCGATTGAGCGTTTCCTGTGCGGCTTTTAGCCGTTGCTTCTGCTTCTTTAGACTTCTGGCCGTGGCCATAAGCCTTCTGTGGAGGTTATCTCGCTCCACGCGTTTTTCCGGTATGATGAATGCATCATTGTCCGGACTGTGTTCTTGTCCGGGGGCAGTTTGATGGACTCGTCCCTCGGGATCATTATGATCGGGCGTCTGCTCCGAATTGGGTTTGGCGTGACCTGGCTCGTCCTTCTCCATCGCTGGGTCCATGTGGTCGTTATTGCCTTCGGAGTTGACTGGTATGTCGATCTTTCTGGCGCTCTTGTCGCTATCTTTACTGTTGCTGGACTTTGAGCGGCTTCTGCGCCATCGTTTTGGCTTTTGCCCGGGGGTTTTATCTTCCGGATTGTCGCCGTCGTCCTCCTTGGGTGTATACACCATGTATATATCGTGTGACGAGGTAGTAGTCCAGCGCCCCAGAGGTTTCGAATCTTCTCCTGCATTGTCGTCCATACCGTCGATGCCTTCGGAGTCGAAGTCAAGTACGTCAGTTAAATCATCGACCATGGTAATGAAGTGGGTGGTGGGTGGGCAGCGAATTCCTTCGTCTCCTGCTTCTTGCTCGAGTCGGACATAGTTCGGCCAAGAGCCTCCTGACAAAGACAGAGACTTTAATGAGTTCAGCATGTCGCCAAAGGGCGAGTGCTGGAAGATATCCGAAGCGGTAAACTCCCTTACCGGAGCCCAACCAGGCTCGCCGGGCTCGGGAGCGCGCGGACCGGAACCTACAACCGGACACGAGTCCGGGGGTCCGGAGTCACAGGCTTCCTTAGAAGTGAGGCATGTGTTTGGCTCTACTGCCGATGAGTGTGTGGCCTGCGGGGCGGGGTCCATCCCTCCGTCCTTGGGTAACACAGCCTGCTCCGGATTTAGGTCCGGGGCTATTGCAGGGGTGATATCTCGAGCATTGTCCGACAGCAGGTCTAAGCCGTGCTCATCGTGACTGTCCGGCGCTCCTGGCATAGGCCCGAATCCGTCGAAGATCAAGTCTCCGCGAATGTCCGCCGTGTAGTTCAGGTCTCCGAATCTGACCTAGTGGCCAGGGACATAGCTGTCGATCTGCTCCAGATGGCCAAGCGAATTAGCCCGCAGTGCGAAGCCACCGAACACAAAGATCTATCCGGGGAGAAAAGTCTCGCCCTGGAACGTGTTGTCGACGATTGAAGGCGCCATCAAGCCTTGCGACGACGACACAGAGGAACTCTCAATGAAAGCACCAATGTCGGTGTCAAAACCGGTGGATCTCGGGTAGGGGGTCCCGATCTGTGCGTCTTAGGCTGATGGTAACAGGAAGCGAGGGACACAATGTTTACCCAGGTTCTGGCCCTCTCGATGGAGGTAAAACCCTACTTCCTGCTTGATTAATATTGATGATATGAGTAATACAAGAGTAGATCTACCACGAGATCGTAGAGGCTAAACCCTAGAAGCTAGCCTATGATGATTATGATTGTAATTGTGATCGGCCTTCTAAGGACCAACCTCTCCGGTTTATATAGACACCGGAGAGGGCTAGGGTTTACACGGAGTCGGTTACAAGGAAGGAAATACAATATCCGGATCGCCAAGCTTGTCTTCCACGCAAAGGAGAGTCCCATCCGGACACGGGATGGAGTCTTGAGTCTTGTATCTTCACGCTCCAATAGTCCGGACGATGTATATAGTCCTGCTGTCCGGATACCCCCTAATCCAGGACTCCCTCAATCATCAGTCCCATAATCATCAAAATTCATATGGCAAAACATAGATCTAATAGGAGACGCATCAATAACTTTAAGATCCTCATCATTATTTTCATGGAAACTAGAAGAACACGCTTTTATAAAGCTTTCTTTTTTAGCACTCAATCTAGCAGTTCTTTCCTTACACTCATCAATGTAAATTCTCATTACTTTGAGAGACTCATTGATATCATGCTTAGGAGGAGAAGATCTAAGTTTAAGAGAATCAACATCAAGCGAAAGTCCATAAACGTTCCTAGCCAAATCATCAACTTTGAGCAGTTTATCTTCAAGCAAAGCATTAAAATTCTTTTGAGAAATCATAAATTCTTTCACACTATTCTCAAAATCAGAGGGCATCTTATTAAAATTACCATAAGAATTATTGTAGGAATTTCCATAATTATTAGAGGAATTATTAGGGAACGGTCTAGCATTAAAGTTTCCTCTATAAGCGTTGTTTCCAAAACTATTCCTACCAACAAAATTCACATCCATAGATTCATTATTATTCTCAATCAAAGAAGACAAAGGCATATCATTGGGATCAAGAGGAGTATTTTTTGTAGCAAACAATTTCATAAGTTCATCCATCTTTCCACTCAAAACATTGATTTCGTCTATAGCATGCACTTTTTTACTAGAAGATCTTTCGGTGTGCCACTGAGAATAATTAACCATAATATTATTAAGAAGTTTTGTAGCATCTCCTAACGTGATTTCCATAAACGTGCCTCCCGCGGCCGAATCTAAGAGATTTCTAGAAGCAGAGTTCAAACCGACATAGAAATTTTGTATGATCATCCATAAATTCAAACCATGAGTAGGGCAATTGCGAAGCATCAATTTCATTCTTTCCCAAGATTGGGCAACATGCTCATGATCAAGTTGTTTAAAATTCATGATATCGTTCCTAAGAGTGATTGTCTTAGGGGAGGAAAATACTTAGAGATAAAAGCATCTTTGCACTTGTTCCAAGAATCAATACTATTTTTAGGCAAAGACGAAAACCAAACTTTAGCACGATCTCTAAGTGAAAACGGAAATAACTTCAATTTGATAATATTGTTATCCGTATCTTTCTTCTTTTGCATATCACACAAATCAACAAAGTTGTTTAGATGAGTAGCGGCATCTTCACTAGGAAGGCCGGCAAATTGATCTTTCATAACAAGATTCAGCAAAGCAGTATTGATTTCACAAGACTCAACATCATTAAGAGGAGCAATCGGAGTACTAAAGAAATCATTATTATTGGTATTCGAGAAATCACACAATTTGGTATTATCTTGCGCCATGACAACAAGTAATCCAACGCACAAGCAAGCAGAAAAAGGCAAGCAAAAAAAAGAGAGAGATTGGGAAAGAGAGGGCGAATAAAACGACAAGGGTGAAGTGGGGGAGAGGAAAACGAGAGGCAAATGGCAAATAATGTAAATGCGAGGGAGATGAGTTTGTGATGGGTACTTGGTATGTCTTGACTTGAGCGAAGACCTCCCCGGCAACGGCGCCAGAAATCCTTCTTGCTACGTCTTGAGCTTGCGTTGATTTTCCTCGAAGAGGAGAGGGTGATGCAGCAAGAGTAGCGTAAGTATTTCCCTCAGTTTTTGAGAACCAAGGTATCAATCCAGTAGGAGGCTCCTCAAAGGTCCCACACACCTACACAAACAAACTGAGAACTCGCAACCAACGCAATAAAGGGGTTGTCAATCCCTTCACGGCCACTTGCGAAAGTGAGATCTAATAAAGATAGTATGATAAGATAAATATATTTTTGGTATTTTATAATATAGATGCAAAAAGTAAAGATGCGAATAAAAGTAGATTGGAAACAAATATGATAAGAGATAGACCCGGGGGCCATAGGTTTCACTAGTGGCTTCTCTCAAGATAACATAAGTATTACGGTGGGTGAACAAATTACTGTCGAGCAATTGATAGAAAAGCGCATAGTTATGAGATTATCTAGGCATGATCATGTATATAGGCATCACGTCCATAACAAGTAGACCGACTCTCGCTGCATCTACTACTATTACTCCACACATCGACCGACTCTGCCCGCATCTAGAGTATTAAGTTCATAAGAACGAGTAACGATTAAGCAAGATGACATGATGTAGAGGGATAAACTCAAGCAATATGATATAAACCCCATCTTGTTATCCTCGATGGCAACAATACAACACGTGCCTTGCAACCCTTTACATCATCGGGTATGGACACTACAAGATTGAACCCAAAGCTAAGCACTTCTGCCATGGCAAGAAAGATCAATCTAGTAGGCCAAACCAAACTGATAATTCAAAGAGACTTGCAAAGATAACTCAATCATACATAAAAGAATTCAGAGAAGATTCAAATATTATTCATAGATAAACTTGATCATAAACCCACAATTCATCGGATCTCAACAAACACACCAGAAAAAAGAGTTTACATCGAATAGATCTCCACAAGAGAGGGGGAGAACATTGTATTGAGATCCAAAAAGAGAGAAGAAGCCATGTAGCTAATAACTATGGACCCGTAGGTCTGTGGTAAACTACTCACAACTCACCGGAGGGCCAAGGATGTTGATGTAGAGGCCCTCCATGGTCGATTCCCCCTCCGGCAGAACACCAACGAAGGCTCCAAGATGAGATCTCGCGGATACAGAAGGTTACGATGGTGGAAATTGTGTTTCGTGTTGCTCCTGGATGTTTTCGGGGTACGTAGGTATATATAGGAGGAAGAAGTACGTCGGTGGCCGCCCGAGGGGCCCACAAGACAGGGGGTGCGCCCTATAGGGGGGGCGCCCTCCTATCTCGTGGGAGCCTCGGCAGCTTCTTGGCTTGCACTCCAAGTCCTCTGGATCACGTTCGTTCCAAAAATCACGCTCCCGAAGGTTTCATTTCGTTTGGACTTCGTTTGATATTCCTTTTCTTCGAAATACTGAAATAGAAAAAAAACAGCAATATGGGTTGGGCCTCCGGTTAGTAGGTTAGTCCCAAAAATGCCATAAATGTGTAAAATAAAGCCCATAAACATCCAAAAGGGGTAATATAATAGCTTGGAACAATAAAAAATTATAGATACGTTCGAGACGTATCACGAACTACCCGGCGCCGGCTGACATGTGCGTGCCGGGGCGGTGGAGGCTCAGCGTCGGAGGCATCCCCGTCCCCCCACAGCCCGACGCCGATCGCTTCCACGCCGAGATCACGCGTGTTAGGGCCTCCCTGCAGGAGGAGGTGCGGGGCCGTCTGGAGTACGCCGCCAGCAACCGCGCGCACTGGGTGGCGAACTTCCAACGCTGCCACGAGGAGCAGCTCGCCTCCACCAACAACACGCTGGTGAGGGGGCCCCATAACATCGACGTCTGGCCCCTGTGGCGGGGGCGTCCCTAGGCGCATGATCCACCTCGTCCTCGAGCACCTCCGGGGCGGCAACGAGCCGCCGCTCGAGTACCCGGCGGCCCCGGTCCCCTGCCAGAGCGGCGACAACACTTGGCTGCTGAGGCGCATGACGGACGGGTCCTCTTCCTCCTCCTCCTCCTCCTCCTCCTCCTCCTCCTGCTCCTCCGGTTCGCTGGCGCTCGCCAGCGTAAAGGCCGAGCCCGTGGAGATGTCGTTCGGGCAGCGCACCCGTGGCGGCGCCCTCGTCATCAATGAGAGCACCGTGGCTCCTCTGCTCCCTCATCCCGCCTCGTCAAGCCGAAGTCCGAGCGGGGGCTCGTCGACGTGAAGCAGCACAAGGACATGGCCGCCAACGACGAGGCCGCCCTCAAGTGGGCGCGCGAGGACTATGTTCAGATGGAGATGGAGTGCTAGCGCCCCGCCCTCGAGGAGATCGCCGCTCGGCGCCACGACCGCGACGAGGACAGTGACGACGAGGCACCGCAGTGAACCAAACCCGTCCGCCAAGGCGACCCAGGGCAGGGGTGTAGCAAGGGCGGTGTGAAGGAGGAGGAGGAGGACGACGACGCCAGGGAAGACTACAGTGCCTTCGGCAAGCTCTTCGGCCTGTAGGCGGGGGCGATCGACGACGCGGCGGGCGGCGGCGGCGCAGTAGTAGTAGTAGTATTTTATTTTGTTTTTAAATTATGGTTTCAATTTGTAAAAAACAATGGAACACCTAAATTTGACCGAATTATGTGTCGTGTTTGGCCGAGTATGATTTTGAAAAACGGCGTCTGGGGCGACTTTGGGGCGGCGGCTAGAAAACCTGCCGCCCCCACGTTGATTATCACCGGTTCGCCCCAAGCGGCGCTATTTCAAGTCGGCGAATGGCAGGAGATGCTCTAAGCGAAATCATTCAAGAGAGCTTATGCACCCCGATACTCTTATCCTGAGCGTCCATGCTCCTAGGGATCTGAGTCAGCCCGGTCCGTAAAATGCCACTGCCTGTTACTTTTCCAGGGGATTACAGGGTCAGGCACTGCCCGGTCCGTAAAATGCCACTGCCTCATAGGAAACTGTGGCAGGCGAGGATACCGCTGAAAGTTAAAGTTTTCCTGTGGTTGATGTTTAAGAATAGTGTCCTAACTAGAGATAATTTGGCGAAAAGAAACTGGAAAGGAAAGGATCAAAACTGTATGTGTGGTGGCTAAGTTTGTGTGGGGTATGGTTAGGAATGTAACTGGAATTCATGACATTCCATGCAAGATAGAAGAGTTTATTGCCTGGGTAGAAAAATTTCCTATGAATATTAGGCAAACAATAGTAGTGGGTGTTTCTGCAGTGTTTTGGACTTTGTGGAAAGCCAGAAATGCTGCTACATTTAATCATGTTTACCCGCATGACCCTAGTATGTTGTTCTTTCAAATCTCTTATTGGATGTCCTACTGGGCTGGTCTACAGAGAAAAGAAGGGCAACAGATGTTGCGGGCCATCGCATCACTGCTGGTTGATATTGCGAACGGGTTCTTCAACAAGAGCAGAGGATGGGCTCCCATGGTGAAATGTCTTGGCATGGGGAAGTAATTCTGCCTGTACTGTTAGCTGAACTTCTGTCCTCCCTAGAGAGTATGTGGAGATGAGTGGGGGAGAGGAGCCCTGTGTGGTTACTTCTCACCTAGGTGTGCATTTCTGATAAAAAGTGTGGAGTATTTTTTAGTTTCAAGCTTTATTCTCTTGGCTATCTAGTTGCTGATGCTTGTGGTTTCCTTTCATGCAATGAAATGAAAGCTAATTTTTTTAAATAATACATTTTTTTATTAATTTTCATAAATATTACGCTGGGTAAATTATTTTCCAGAATAATACACCGTCGGCCCGCTGCAGGCCGACTGGGCCTAGTCGGCCCACAGCAGGCCGATTGGATTCCAGTCGGCCTACAGCTGGCCGACTGGCCCCTGTCGGCCCACTGTGGGCTGATTGGGTCCTGTCGGCCCACTGTGGGCCGACTGGAGCTAATTGGCCTGCTGTGGGGTAATTGTTTTTGCAAAATATAGGCATAAAAAATATATGTTTAAAAAAATGTTAATCATGTTATTAAAAAATGTGAAACGTGTATCAAAAAATGTTCCTGATGTATACAAAAAATGTACAATATATATGCAAAAATGTTGACATAAAATGTATGTTTTAAAAAGTGTTAATCATGTATTTAAAAATTGTTAAATGTGTGTATAAAAAATGTTCCTTATTTATACAAAAAATATAGAATGTGTATGAAAAAAAGTTGACACCAAAAAATTATGTTGGTGAGTTGGTGACCAAAAATAAATCAAGGTTGTGAAAAAAATATGATTGGTTGCTCTTTTTGTATGGAACTGGAACATTTTTTCAAACATATTTTTTTGGTGTCAACTTTTTTTCATACACATTCTATATTTTTTTATAGATAAGGAACATTTTCTATACACACATTTAACAATTTTTAATCATGTATTTGAAAAAATGTCAACTTTTCAAACATATTTTTCAAACATAATTTTTTGGTGTCAACTTTTTTCATACACATTCTATATTTTTTGCATAAATAAGGAACATTTTTTATACACATATTTAACAATTTTTAAATACATGCTTAACACTTTTCAAAACATATTTTTTATGTCAACATTTTTGCATATATATTGTACATTTTTTGTATACATCAGGACATTTTTTTTATACACGTTTAACATTTTTTAATTACATGATTAACATTTTTTTAAACATATATTTTTTGTGCCTACTTTTTTTGCAAAAACAATTAGCCCACAGCGAGCCAATTAGCTCGCAATCAGCCCACAGTGGGCCGACAGGGTCCAGTCGGCCAGCTGTAGGCCGACTGGAATCCAATCGGCTTGCTGTGGGCCCACTAGGCCCAGTCGGCCTGCAGCGGGCCGACGGTGTATTATTTTTGAAGTTTTTTTATCCAGCGTAATATTTATAAAAATTAATTAAAAAATGTATTATTTAAAAAAAATTAGCGAAATGAAATCGGGGGCATGCCCCTATCAAAAAAAACTCTTTCCGGAAATATTTGTCGGAAAAATGCATAAATGTGGATATATATAGAACTAAAATATGTCTATAAGTATTTCAGTACGGAGGGAGTAATTTGTATGCGTCATGTACGAGGTCCGCGTTTTGTTTTGGGAGAGGATGGATGTGTGATCCATCGATGATGAGCCAGGCACATGTGTGATCCAAAGCCGCATCATGTACTTTATTTAGCGAGAGGAAGGAGCTTGTCGCCCACCTGCAAACAATGAACAGAAACGAACATATCCCATCCGTTTTGCAGAACCATTCGACCGGCATCCTCCCTCAGCTGAACCTTGCATGTGTAATCACCGCCAGTGCCGATACGGACGACTCGTGGGGCCTTCCCGGGCACGATCTGGGACAGATTGGGAGCTTGCTGAGGCCGTCGCCACAAAGAACGACACTGAAGTCGTTACGAACGCGCTCGCTGCGGAAGAAGCCAACACTTGACGAAGCCTTGACGAGGAAGCAGCACCAACATCGGCACCTCCAGATCCCCCGGAATCACGGCGTGTGCTGCTGCCGTTCAGACCGTTCGTTGGCGTTGTCTCATGGATCCTCGTAGTCGTCCAGGTACACGTGCTCGCCTTTGACCAGCATGTAGCGCTCGGACCTCGGCAGGCTGTCTCCGATCTGGCATCTAAGGCAGCCATCAAGAGGAAGCTGCGACTGCGAGGAAGAAGAGAAGATCAGGCGAAAAATTTGGATAAGCTTGAAACAGGAAGGGTACGGTGTACATGTTGCAAGAGCGGGTCAGTACCAGATCTTGCGACGCCGCGGCCGGATGAGATGCTATGGCGTTTCCCATCAAACGACTCGAGGAGATGAGGCCAACTCCACCGCGCGACCCTATTCTGTCCGCCCCCGTCCGTTTGGGATAAAAGGGACAAAAGAGACGGCCCAGCGCGTGGGCGCAAACGGACTTTGCGTCCGCTTTGTGTCCGCTTTCGACCCATCCCGGCCCAAACTTGCGCTGGTTTTGGGGTGAAACGGACAGCGCGCGGACGGGCGGGACGCGCGCGCTTGTCCTCCCCTGGCCCGCCTGTCGGTGGGAGAAACCAACCCCCCACGCCGGCCCCCCGTGTCTTGTTTGACGGAATGCCAACCCCAACGCCAGCGGTCGACGACCCCTTCTACAACCGGTACATGGAGGACGTGATCTTCGATGGTGGCCATGACGGTGACCATGGCCGTACCTACGACCTCGACGAGACCCAAAGTCAGGATGGCCGTGCCTAGTACGTCCCCGATGAAGAGGCCGACGACCGTGCTGACTACGAGCACGGTGACTCGTGGCATGAAGACGATGACATCTATGTCGAAGGTGATGAAGAAGAAGAAGAAATCAATGACGTTGATATTAGTGGTGCGCCATTGTTCATCGACGAGCTCACCCAAAGAGCCGAGGCACAAAAGAAGAGGAAGAGTATTCGCACGGGTTCATATACACAGAAGAGGACAAGTTGATTTGCCAAGCTTGGATGGAGATTAGCCAAGATCCGAGGACCGGCGCGCAACAAAAGGGCATTGATTTTTGGACGAGAATCCACAAAACATTCCATGAATGGAAGATGTTTGAGCCCTACCAAATTACAAGCAACCGTGTCATCGGCTCGATTCAAAAAAGATGGTTGTTCATCCAACAAGAGTGCAACAAGTATTGCGCCGCATTTGAGAGCGTTGAAGCACGGCCCGTGAGTGGTCTCGGCGTTGGGGACATGGTATGGTCTCCTCTTTCTAGCTCTTTCCTTGCTACGGCCATTAAGCTTCGGCCGTGTATATGTTTGCATGTTCATTTGTTGTTGATCATGTGGTGTAGGCATTCCAATCTTTGGAGGCATTCAAGGCCCGGCACAATGACAAGCCATTTACTCTTACGCATTGTTGGACGCTCATCAACAATTGCCCCAAGTTCAAGGACCAATACCGTGAACTTCAAAGAAAGAGAGGCAAGAAGACGACCAAGTTCGCCGGAGGTGGGGATGGCGAGGCGTTGAAGAGGCCGAGGGGCAAGACCAACTCCAAGGTGGACGACATACGTGACGCCTCATCCATGGCCTTGCATGAAACTTTGCATGGCATGATGTCCCAAAAGGATGTGAGGGACGAGAAGAAGCGGCAAAGCAAGGACGAGCAAATGAAGCAATACCTAGACCTTCAAAGACAGAAGTTTGAGATGGAGGAGGCGGCCAAGAGGAGGAAGCTCGACATGGAGGAGGCGGCCCAGCAAAGGCAGCTCGACATGGAGGAGGCGGCCCGGCAAAGGCAGCTGGACATCGAGGCCGACAACGTCAAGGCCAGGCAGAGGCAGCTCGACATCGAGGCCACCAATGCCGCCACCAAAGCGAAGGAGGTGGCCCTTGCGATCATGAGCGTGGACTTGTCGAAGATGAGCGACAAGACGAGGGCCTGGTTCGAGGCCAGGTAGAAGGAGATGCTCGACGCCGAAGGCCTGAACTAGGTCATCCGATCGGCGTGGCCGTTCTTTTTGAGCCTGGCATGGGTGCCGCCCGCCCGTCGGGGCCGCTGGCAGTGTGCCAGCGAGAAAACATTCATTTTGGAGGCCGACTGTGTTGCCGGCCGCTGGCTGTGTTGCCGGTGAGGAGAACTATTCATTTTGGAGGCTAGCTGTGTTGCCGGCCGCTGGCTGATGCCGGCGATGGACGTGTAGGCTGCTGGCTCTGTTGCCGGCGTGATGAACCGGGGCCGCGGCATTTGAAATGCTGCTTTTAGTTTTTTAAGTGGACGCGGACAGGATAGGGCAAATGGATGCGGCCGCGCGCTGGGCGCACGGCCACCACATCCTAGGACACGCCCGGACACGGCCCCAAACCCCTACCCAAGCGGACAGAATCCGGACAAAACGGACGTCCGTTTGGGGTCACGCGGTGGAGTTGGCCTGAGACATGGTGGCTTGGGAGGAAGAAGTGTTATGCGGCGTCAGAGTCACGGGTGTGCGTCCATATTCTGGTGGCAGAAAAGAACAAACGTACACAGAGCCTATGCTCGATTAGAACCCATACGCGACCCTACGAGACCAGCGACCGTAACACATTCTACCACGGTAATCGGGTGCCATGAGCCAAGAGCCAGGATAGGGTGACCCGGGTGCGTAAGCTCAAAATATCTGCGGCCCTGCTCTAAGTGGGTTTAAGTGGGTAGGCAAGTAGAATCCCACCAGAGAACAAAGCTTGTGCTCGCAGATCGATGTTGTATAGACTGGTGACGATCTGAAACTAACAAGACGTGACTAGTTTTCCTGGGCGTAAACAGGAGATCAAACTGAAACCTCTCCGGCTGCTTGACCTCGGGCCTGCGCTTGACGGGGTTGCGGCCGACGCCGGCGCCCATCTCGAGCTCCCTCTCAACAGACTCAAGCGCGTCAACCCCTGCATCAACCTCCGCCGCGGGGCCCCTGCCCGCCCGCTGCAGCTCGAGCGCCGCCCGCCGCCCGCCGGGCCTCCTTGACAGACAGCGCCTCCTCCGCAGCATCGACCGCGGCTCTGACTTCTCCGACGTCACCAGATCCGCCACGGCCGACGCCCTGGGCCCTGGCTGCCATAGTCTTCTTCATCTTCTCCGGCGTCCCGAACTGGTCGGCCGATGAGGCGACCGCGGCCACCGACTTCTTCACCTTCCACGGCAACTCAGTGCAGGAGGTCGTCCTGGGCTTCTTGGATTGGGGGGCGGCGTCCATCGCGAGGAGGGAGAGGAGGACGTCCGCGACGACATGCAAAACTAAATCCATTGTGGGTGCAATGGGCTGCGTCATGACGTCTCGAGAAACGTAAGCACTTCGCCGGTCAGTCTGCTGTCCCTGCCCGGTCGATTGGGGCTCCGGCGAAGTACCCGACCTGGGCTTCTAGTCCTGTTCTGTGGAGGTTGGTTTTTCACTTTTTCAAGAGAACTGTTGCGGCCGGCAAAGCGAGTTGAGTGGGTTCCCAATGGGTTACATGGGATAGCCCATTTAAATTTTGTGATGTCCCATGGGTATACACTAACACTTCGGCTTCGGTAGACCCCCTGTAAACACAAGGACGGCCGAGATTGCCCAATACCCCTTCATAACAGAGGCAGGATGGGCATATTTTGAAAAAGATTCCCGGCCGGCCCGACCACCCGCAAAAAAAAACAGGCGAAGCAATACGTATATGAATACAGCCCGCCCGCCCGGGAGGGAAAAAAATTAAACCGGCCGGCCGCACGCGCCTGGTGACGTGGCAGGCATGCAGACGTGCCCGCCCGAGATCACGGCGGCAGTCCCCGCAGTCAACGCGTCGTCTTCCATGCCGCGCCGCACCCGTCGCGCCCCCCTCCCCATGTCCCCCGACCCCACGCCAGCCCGCACCCGTCCGCCAATCACGGCGCCCGAGGCGCCGCGATGCACGCCTTGGCGCTTGCACGCGCAGCCGCTGCCGGACGCCACCGCTGCCGCCGTATGTCGTCTCCTCGCGTGCAGCGCCTCCGCTTGCCGCCGCCGCCGCCGCGCGCCGGACGCCGCCGCTGCCTCCTCGCCTCCAGCGTGATCGCTGTCGCCTGCCGCCTGCCGTCACTGTCGGCTCCTCGCCTGCCGCGCCGCCGCTGCCACTGTTGTCGTGGTTCTAAGTCTGACAGTAGAATGGGGGGTAGGTATGGAGAGGCAAGATCCTAGCTATGGAGCAGTTGTGAAGACACTGGATGTACGAGTTCAGGCCCTTCTCAAAGGAAGTAACAGCCATACGTCTCGGAGACCGGAGGCGGTCGACTGGATTATGTGTGTATGAATTACAGGGGTGCGAACCCTTTACACTGAGGAGGGGGGTGGCTTATATAGTGTCCGCCAGACCTCTCCGGCCCTCAGTAATGCAGGGTTTAAAGTACATTAAGTCTAGGCGTTACTGGTAACGCCTTACATAAAGTGTCCTAAATGCCATAAAGACTACTTAATTACAGACCGTTTGGATGCAGAGTGGCTCTTGATCTCCTGGTAGTCGAGTGAGTCTTCATGGTCGAGTCCTTCGAGTCCGTCGAGTGAAGTCCTTCTTGGTCGACTGGAAAGCAGTTTCCTCTAAGGGTGTCCTTGGAAAGGGTACTTAGGTCAGGTCTATGACCCTACCCTAGGTACATGACTTCATCATTAGCCCCCGAATGGATCGAGGTTTGAGTGAGGAAGGAGTTGATAATATTTCCGACCTGCTTTTGTGTTCTGGACATGCATCATCTTGGACCAATAATCTCTTCATTGATAACATCAACTTTTCTTTCAGTCGCCTTGATCCATTCTTTTCTCTCGTCGAGTGAACTTTTGAACTTAGTAAATTTCCGAACGACGGATCGAAGGAAATCTCTCGTCTGACAGATTGATCTGCTGTTAGCGGATTTCGCGGGATCCGGATTTTGGGAAGCGCGTGAAGTGGGGCGGACCGCGGCGCTCGGATGGGATAGGGCATAGACGCCTCGATTTCTGCGCCGCCTTTTTCGCCACGTATCGCATACGCGCGACTGTTTCGGGATGTGATAGGATCGTCCGGGCCCACTCGTCAGCAACTCGGAAGTGTACTTATAAAGGCGCCCGGTGAGGGTTTTTGAACAGTATCTCTCCATTCTTCCCCCTGCCCTCTCTGCCTCCGCCCACCGCACCTGTTCTCGCCTCCGCCCAACCACTCGTCGTACGCTTCGTCGGCGACAATGGTGAAGGAGAAGACGGCGGCTCTGGAGCGCGCGAAGAAGGCGACGGCGACGGGGAAGGCGAAAGGGAGAGCGACCAGTCGGGGCGGATCCTCGTCAAGGTCCCGCCTGCCGCATGGTTGGGTTCAAGGGGATTGGATCCGCTCGACCATCACCGAGAGGGATCTCACTGAGATGGCCAACGAGGGTTTGATCCCCCATGGAGCAGCGAGGCTCCCGGGGAACGAGTGGCAACCACAGCCGCAGGAGGGTGAGTGTGTTCTTCTGGCTACCCACGTCGACCGTGGGTTCTCTCTGCCTCCGAGTGTTTTCTTCCATGGTTTCTTGCATTTCTTTGGGGCGCAACTCCACCACTTCAATCCAAATTCCATCGCCTACCTTGCTGCCTTCGTGTCTATGTGCGAGAACTTCCTGGGCTGCCGACCGCACTGGGGTCTGTTCAAGCACATATTCACCTGTCGTTCTCAGACAGTGAAGAAGGTGAGTCCAGATGACGATAAGACCAAGGTTATTCAGATGTGTGGGGGTCTGGAGATTCAGATGAGGAGCAAGAGCACCTTTCCGGCCATGACCCTGCCTGAGTCGGTCAGAGGATGGCAGTTGACTTGGTTCTACTGCCAAAATGAGTCGACGCCGGGGCAGTCGAGTGGTCTCCCTCCGTTCTCTATGGACCGAGCACACAAGCCCTCTTCTCTGAAGGTGCTCCCTGAGAAGAAACCCCAAGTGAAGATGTTGATGGAGCGTGTAGTCCAGTTAGTCCGGGAAGGAGTGACGGGTATGGACATTCTGGAGGTTTTCCTTAGGCGGCGCATCCAGCCACTTTAGTACCGAGGCCATTGTATGTGGCTGTATTGTGGAACCGAGGATGAAACTCGGGTCCATACAGAAGCAGCCGATGACGCCACACTGGAGAGGTGGATGGCCGCGGTCACAGGGAATAAATACAACCCTCGAGGAGCTTGGAGGATTCTGCCACTCGACCATTCTAGCACTCCAGACAAGGTATGCCCACTTTATTCCCAATTGTAATCTTGCCATACTTATTCTGCTTTCGCTGCAAATTGCTCGATTGATCTTTATCTTGCTGTCTGTCAGGCCCTCACCGAACCATACTCGATGCCCAATGGAGCGCAGACGCCGACTGAGTAGGAGGAAGGAAGTGGGGGAGAAAGCCAGGACGACTGGGATTCGGACGCTGCTGATGATGATGACGACGATGACTCTGATGGGGAGGAAGAAGAGGAGGAGGAGGAGGAAGTTGCACCGCCTCGCTCGGAAAGGCGATCGAAGCTCGTCCATGACCCTGCGACTGAACGTGGCAAGGGGGTCGCGGCTGTCGCGCAGTCGACTAAGCGCCCTCGGACCACTTCTCCGGCGCCGACTGAGAAGGCTCCGAAGCAATCTCGAATGGCGCCATCGAAGCCGGCGAAGGTCTTGCCGAAGATGAAGGTGTCGATCCCCACCATATCAGGGTAAAAATGCTACTTGAGTCTTCTTGCTCTACATGAGTTTATTTATGGTCGACTCATGAGTTAACCGACTGATTTTTGGAGTTGCAGTGCTTCTACTTCTGATACCTCGACCAGGGCTGACGATCATGAAATGGAAGATGCTGCTACCTCAAAACCTGGTATGACTTTCATAATCTCGTCTTCTATCGATTGGCTCTTTACTTCTGATTTTGATTCTTGTTTGTAGCCCCGTCCAATGTCGTTATTACCCTTCCTGACGATGATGATGAAGAACCACTGAGGCCAAGGAGGAACAGGAAAGCGTCTGCTGGCAAGGTGACTCAGGATGTGCCAGCCTCCGAGACACTGGTCGCGGAGGGAGAGAACACCACTCGGCCCACCGTATCTTTCGCGGTGCCGTTGACGAGTGCTCACCCCGCATCGTCGAAAGTGCTGCACAGCCTTCACTTTTCTTGACCCACTACGTCCCGAGAGGATCAAGCCGTCTTTGCGAAGAAGCGTACGCATGGCGGAGTCATGATGGAGCAAGTGAAGGCCATCCGAGAAGCCAGGCAGCAGCCTATGACGCCAGTTCCGCTCTTCAAAGTAACGTTCAGGTCAGTCGGTCGTCGCCTGTTCTGTTAGGATATGATATCTGAAGATTCTTCTTTCCGAAATTCTTAGTGATTGTCCTACACCCACTGGGTGTGTCGATTGAAATTCCGAACTAGTGGGGGCACGTTGAGTGCACCCACTGGGTGTAGTCCCCAAGGCTATGGTGGGCTGCTGGCAGTTGACCATAGTCTTTATGTTTTGAACTTTTTCCTTCGTTCGATTAGGTCGAACGGACTTTCAGACCGGTGGGGGCACGCTGAGTGCACCCACCGGTGTAGTCCCGAGGCGAGTCATTGGTCGATCGATCGGCTCTGATCTGAAGAATACGTCGTGTTTTTTTTGTTGGTCGACTTGTCGACTCTTCCTTGATAGAACTAGTGGGGGAACGCTGAGTGCACCCACTAGGTATAGTCCCCGAGACTACGGTCGAATGTTTGTATTCGGCTGTAGTCTTAGAAACGTATGATTTTTCCTTAGTCACTCGGAAGTGAATTATCTTTGTCATTTTGTCGATTGGTTCTTCGTAGAAATCCTGCGATCTTGCGGCTCGTTACACCGAGTTGGAGAACAAACATATCCAGCTCGAGCTTGATCTGAAGCTGGTCCAGGAGAATTTGGCGAAGGCAAAGGAGGAGACGAAAGGTATGTTTGGTGAGGCCTTCGACGACTGCTTTTGCTCCTCATTTGTTTCAAATCCTGACCTTGCTGTAACTTTGCAGGCAAAGTGAAGAAGGCCCAAAAGAAGAAAGACCTTGAGCTAGCTGAGATGCAGAAGACAGCTTTAGAGAAGACCAAGCTCGCAGACGAGAAGTTGGCTTCGGTCACCAAGCTTGAAGAAGAAAACACCAATCTGAAAGCTGCTCTTGATGTTGCCAACAAAGAAGTGAGTCGACTGAAAAGTGACAAGATTGCCCTGAATGACAAAGCTAGTGAGTTGGTGGGGAAGAAGAAAGATCTGGAGGCTTATCTGGGCGGACTCGCCAAGAAGCTGTTCCTCATGCTCGAAGGTAAACTTTTGCACCAAACGGGTATTTTAACTGTGCTCTTTCCATTCGACTGTTATCTTGACTCGGTGTTTGTGTTTGCAGAATTTTGCCAAAACTTTGAAGAGGAGACTGGTCGACTGGAGCCCAACTTGGATCCCATCAACTCTCCAGTTAATGATGAAGTCGCCATGAACGTGTTCCGGCTTGAGTCTCGTGTTGCTGCAGTCGTCGACTATCTCGCTAGGCTGAAGGTCGCCACTTCCCGCATAGACGCTACACTCTGGCCCAGGGAGATGCTCCAGAACGACCTCGAGTCTTTGATGACTCGGTGAACGATCCCCGGTCGAGTGCAGGAGTGGAAGAAGTCTTCGCAGTGCGGTGCAGATGTCGCTTTGTGTCTGGCCCGAGTCCATTGCAAGGATGCACGAGAGGACAAGCTGGCGGCTCTTCGGGTGGCTAACACCAAGAAGCATGATTTCCGGTCTTTCATGGAGTCTTTCATCGCCGCTGCCACTCGGATTGCGGATGGAATCGACCTTGATGAGTTTGTTGCACCTTCCAGCCCTCCACAGGAGGGGTAAAAAACTTCTTGAGTTCGACACTTTAAATTTGCCTCGGTATGCCGAGTGATTTTGTGACCGACAAACCTTAACAGGCCCAGCGCCTGAGCACTTTCGGTTCCATTAGGTATTTATCCGAACTTGGATTCGACATTTGAATATGCTTGCATTTGGTTTGAGATGTCTTTTGCAGGTTAAAGCGAGGTGCTCATTGCAATCGACTTGTTCACCGATTCACTTAGGTGAGCACTGGGCTGCAACTAAGCCCCCGAGTGGGAGGTCTGCTCTCTACTCGGTAGGATTATTATAACTTAGGCGAGCACTGGGCTGCAGCTAAGCCCCCGAGTGGGAGGTCTGCTCTCTACTCGGTAGGATTTTTATAACTTAGGCGAGCACTGGGCTGCAGCTAAGCCCCCGAGTGGGAGGTCGGCTCTCCACTCGGTAGGATTTTTCAAAACTTAGGCGAGCACTGGGCTATAGCTAAGCCCCCGAGTGGGAGGTCTGCTCTCTACTCGGTAGGATTTTTATAACTTAGGCGAGCACTGGGCTGCAGCTAAGCCCCCGAGTGGGAGGTCTGCTCTCCACTCAGTAGGATTTTTCAAAACTTAGGCGAGCACTGGGCTGCAGCTAAGCCCCCGAGTGGGAGGTCTGCTCTCCACTCGGTAGAATTTTTATAACTTAAGCGAGCACTCGGCTGCAGCTAAGCCCCCGAGTGGGAGGTCTGCTCTCCACTCGGTAGGATTTTCACGTTGTACTTGTGGCGTACCTCGAAGGAGAGGGTCGCAGTCGACCTGCACCTTGTCCTTCTTGCGACCGCACGTTGTACTTGTGGCGTAGCTCGGAGGAGAGGGTTGCAGTCGACCTGTACCTCATCCTCCTTGCGACCGCATGTTGTACTTGTGGCGTAGCTCGGAGGAGAGGGTCGCAATCGACCTGTACCTCGTCCTCCTTGCAACCGCACATTGTACTTGTGGCGTAGCTCGGAGGAGAGGGTCGCAGTTGACCTGCACCTCGTCTTCCTTGTTACTGCATGTTGTACTTGTGCTTAGGCGAGTGCTTGGACTGCAGCTAAGCCTCCGAGTGGGAGTCTGGCTCACCACTCGGTAGGATTTTATTGAAACGTAGTCGAGTACTTGGACTACAGCTAAGCCCCCGAGTGGGAGTCTGGCTCACCACTCGGTAGGATTTTATTGAAACTTAGGCGAGTACTTGGACTGCAGCTAAGCCCCCGAGTGGGAGTCTGGCTCACCACTCGGTAGGATTTTATTGAAACTTAGGCGAAACGGATTCGCAGCTAAGCCCCCGAGTGGGAGACTGGCTCATCACTCGATAAGGATTTTTTTTACAAACTTAGGCAAAACGGATTCGCAGCTAAGCCACCCACTGAGGGGAAATTTTATTGAACAAATAAAAGTGACAAAAATCATTGGGGAAATTATGACACTATTATCTTGCGAAACATGAACTACAGAAGTACTTTTACTACAACTCATCCGAGTGAAAACTTAAGTGTAAAATGGGCGGAGTAGCTTTGCGTTCCAAGCTGGGGGCTCGTCGATATTGTGCTTGACGTTGTAGAGATGGTACACTCCATTGTGGAGAACCTTGGTGACGATGAAGGGTCCTTCCCAAGAAGGAGCCAGCTTGTGTTGTTTCTGCTGATCCACTCGGAGAACCAAATCCCCTTCCTGGAAGGCTCGACTCTTCACGTTTCTAGCGTGGAAGCGACGCAAGTCCTGTTGGTAGATGGTCGATCGGATCAGAGCCATCTCTCTTTCTTCCTCTAAAAGGTCAACTGCATCTTGCCACGCTTGTTCCGCTTCAGCTTCGTTGTAGAGCTCAACCCGAGGAGCATTGTGGAGCAGATCACTCGGCAAGACCGCTTCAGCTCCATAGACCAAGAAGAATGGAGTTCTTCTGGTCGACCGATTAGGCGTGGTCCGTAGACCCCAAAGCACTGAGGGAAGTTCGTCGACCCATGCTCCAGCCGCATGCTTGAGATCACGCATCAGTCGGGGTTTCAACCCTTTGAGGATCAAGCCATTGGCTTGCTCCACTTGTCCATTCGACTGTGGATGGGCGACCGAAGCGTAGTCGACTCGTGTGCCTTGAGATGTGCAGAACGCTCTGAATTCCTCCGAATCGAAGTTTGATCCATTGTCTGTGATGATGCTGTGCGGGACTCCATATCTGAATATCGCCTCGATGAAGCTAACAACGAAGATCGCATCAAGGTTCTTGATGGGTTTAGCCTCAATCCACTTGGTGAACTTGTCGATCGCCACCGCATACATGCGTGAAACCGCTTCACCCGTCCTCAAGGGCCCTACCATATCCAACCCCATATCGCGAAGGGCCGACGAGTGGTATGGTCTTGAGTCGACATCGGCTTGTGTGACATGTTGGAGTAAAACCGACATCCTCGCACTTGTCCACTATCTCCTTTGCCATCTCATTCGCCTTGGCCAAGAAAACCGACTCGGTATGCTTTGGCCACGATGGTCCGAGAGGACGATGATGGCCACAGTCCCCGAGTGGATATCATCAAGGATGATTCGACCTTCTTACGGCGTTATACACTTCGACCAACTCAACAAGCGCTTTCTCAGATAGCATCCCTTGATCACGGTAAAGGCTTTGGATCGACGGACGATCTGTCGAGCCTCTTCTTCGTCCTCTGGGAGCTCTTTTCTTAGGATACACACGATATACGGAATTGTCCAATCGGGAGTGATCACTAAAGCTTCCATGATCAAGTCGACCACCGCTGGAACTTCGACCTCAGTCGGATCTGTGGCACTCTTGGGCTGCGGAGCTTCTTCAGTAAAAGGATCTTCTTTGATTGATGGAGTATGGATATGCTCCAAGAACACACCACTGGGAATGGCTTCTCTTGGAACCTATCTTTGCCAAATCATCACCGGTTGATTTTTCAATGGGTATATGATGGAGCTCTAACCCCTCAAACTTCTTTTCCAGCTTCCTTACTGCATTGCAGTATCCAGTCATGGCTGGGCTTCTTACGTCCCACTCCTTCATCACTTGGTTGACCACCAAATCTGAGTCGCCATAAACCATAAGGCGACGGACGCCGAGTGAAATGGCCATGCGCAACCCATACAAAAGGGCTTCATATTCCGCCTCATTGTTGGAGGAATCAAAGTGAATCTGGAGCACATATATGAGCTTATCTCCTCTGGGGGAAACCAGGATAACCCCAGCACCGGAACCATTCAACATCTTAGAGCCATCAAAGAACATGGTCCAATGCTCCGAGTGAACTTCAGTCGGCTGCTGTTGTTCAATCCACTCGGCAAGGAAATCTGCTATTGCATGGGACTTAATGGCTTTCTTTGCCTCAAACTTGATATCAAGGGGAAGGAGTTCAATTGCCCATTTCGCCACTCGACCAGTTGCATCTATGTTGTGCAGAATCTCTGAAAGTGGAGCGTCGCTGACGACTGTAATGGAATGATCAGAGAAATAATGAGCAACCTTCTTTGTGGTCATGTAGATCCCATACACAAGCTTCTGATAATGAGGATATCTTTGTTTTGATGGAGTCAGAAATTCAGAGAGATAATACACTGGGCGCTAAACTTTGAAGGCTTTCCCTTCTTCTTCCCGCTCGACCATAAGTACTGTACTGACAACTTGTCCCGTGGCTGCAATATAAAGCAACAGAGGCTCTTTGCTGATTGGAGCAGCAAGCACCGGCTGGGTGGAGAGCAGAGCTTTTAGCTCGGCAAACGCTGCATCAGCTTCTGGAGTCCACTCGAACTTGTTCCGCCTTCTTCATCATCGGTAAAGAGGCAATGCCTTTTCACCGAGTCGTGAGATGAATCGACTTAATGCGCCAAGCATCCAAGAAGCTTCGACATCGTGCACCCGCATGGGCGTTTCATTCGAGTATAGTGCCGATTTTTTCTGGTTAGCGCCGATTCCTCGTTCGGAAACGAGAAAACCGAGTAACTTGCCACCAGGAACTCCGAATGTGCACTTTGATGGATTGAGCTTGATATCATACCTCCTGAGGTTGGCAAATGTTTCGGCGAGGTCATTCAGCAGGTCGGAACCCTTTCACGACTTGACCATGATATCATCCATGTACACTTCCACATTCCGACTGATTTGAGTGAGCAAACACTTCTGAATCATTCGCATGAACATGGCTCCGGCATTCTTGAGGCCGAATGGCATGGTAATATAGCAGAAGCACCCAAATGGAGTGATGAAAGCTATTTTTATCTCATCGGGTCCGTACAGACGGACCTGATGGTACCCAGAATAGGCGTCTAGAAAAGACAATCTCTCGCATCCCGCAGTCGAGTCAACAATTTGATCGATGCGAGGGAGAGGAAAATGATCTTTCGGGCAGGCCCGATTGATGTGTTTGAAATCGATGCACATGCGGAGTGACTTGTCCTTCTTGGGAACCATGACGACATTGGCGAGCCACTCGGAGTGGTATATCTCTCGAATAAATCCTGCCACCAATAGTCGAGCCACTTCCTCACCAATTGCTTTTCTCTTCTGGACGGCGGACCGTCGAAGATGTTCTTTGACCGGTTTTGCGGTTGAATCGACTCTAAGGCGATGCTCACCGATCCCCTCGAACACCCGCATGTCAAGAAGCTTCCATGCAAAGATGTCCCAGTTCTCACGGAGGAACTGGATGAGCGCTTCTTCCTATTTAGGGTCGAGTGTTGTGGAAATATGGGCCGAAGCTGCATTGGGGTCGGTCGGGTGAATGTGAACGGGCTTTGTCTCACCGGACGACTGAAACGCTGACTCTGTGGCAGGCTTCTTTGCCCGCAACAAATCACTCGGATCTGCATTTTTCTTGTATCCCTCGAACTCGACTGTTGTCACCTGAGAATCGGCAATTTTCGAGCCTTTCTACAAACACTCTTCTGCTTTTTTCCGATCACCAGTGACAGTGATCACGCCTTTGGGGCCGGGCATCTTCAGCTTGAGGTACACGTAACATGGTCGAGCCATGAACGGTGCGTAAGCTGGTCTCCCCAAAATAGTGTGGTAAGCACTCTGAAAGTCTACAACTTCAAACATCAGCTTCTCCTTGCGGAAATGCTTCGAGTCACCGAACACCACGTCCAGAGCTATCTGACCAAGCGACTCAGCTTTCTTTCCAGGTATAACCCCATGAAAACTCATGTTGCTGGTGCTCAGTCGGGACATCGGAATGCCCATCCCTTTCAGCGTGTCCGCATACAACAAATTCAATCCACTACCCCTATCCATTAGCACCTTCGTCAGTCGAGTGCCTTCGACGACCGGGTCGACCACCAAAGCTTGCCTCCCAGGGGTGGCTATACGAGTTGGGTGATCAGACTGGTTCAATGTAATGGGAGTTTGGGACCATCTCATATAACTGGGTGTCGCCGGGGCGACCATGTTCACCTCACGGTTAATAACCTTCAGTCGGCTCTTGCTTTCCACATCCGCAAAGATCATCAGAGTGGAGTTAACATGAGGATATCCTCCCTCACTATCCTCCTTGTCTTCAGCTTTGTCCGACTCTTTTTCCTTGTCCTTGGGCTGTTTACCTTGGAACTGCTGGATCAGGAGTCGGCACTGGCGAGTGGTATGCTTCGGGTAGATGATATTACCCTCTTCGTCTTTCTTCGTGTGGATGTGACACGGCATATCCATCACGTCATTTCCTTCTTTATCCTTCACCTTCTTGGGGTTCCAGGATCCTTTGGGTTTTCCCTTGAACTTGCCCTGAGTCACGGCCAGAGCCTCTCCAGGAGCCGCTGGTTCGGCCTTCCGCTTCTGCTTCCGACTGGAGTTTCCTTTCTCCGACTGACTCGGCTTGTACTTGCCGCTCCAGAGTCGGTCCTCCTCTTCGCCATTGGCGTACTTGGTGGCAATTTCCATCATTCGTCTCAGGGTCATATCTCCGGTCCGCCCAAACTTCAAACTTAATTCTCTGTTCTTGACACCATCCTTGAAGGCGCAGACTGCCTGATGATCAGACACGTTCTCCACGGTATGATGCAAAGTGATCCATCTCTCAATATACTCTCTTAAGGTCTCATTCGACTTCAGCACACAAACTTGCAGCTCACAATCCAGCTGGTCGCTGCAAGTTCCTCAACAGTTCAGCGAACACTGGAAAGATCTTCCCAAGTGTAAAAGCTGCTTGGAGTTAACTGATTCAACCACGCTCTAGCCGAACCTTCCAACATGAGCGGTAAGTGCTTCATAGCCACCTCGTCATTCCCGCCGCTGATCTGTACAGCCACTCGGTAGTCCTCAAGCCAAGTTTCAGGCTTAGACTCACCGTGAACTTGCTTACTCCAGTCGCCAACCTGAAGTTGGGCGGAATCACCGCGGCTCTGATAGCCCTGCTGAAACATTTCGGACCTGAGACATGCACTCGGCTGCTAGTGGGCGCATCTCTATCGCACCCGTCTCGATGAGCCCTGTTCCGATCGACCAAGCCTTGCATGATGATGGACAGTGCATCAAAGCCTGGTTCCCTGGGGTCGACCGGAGCTCTTCGTCCAACACTGAGTTGACGCCTGTCATCTTGCTGCCGAGGAGTGTAAGACCCACCTCTCGGGGGAGGAGTGGGCACTCGACGCCTATCATCACGATCGTACCGGTCACCATATTGGTCTTGCCGATTTCACGTCCTTCACGCCGTGGAGGCGATCTGGGGCTGTGAGCCGACTGAACCATATTCGCAGCGACGGACCAGCTGTGAATTCTGTTGCGTGACTGCGACACGGCTGAATTCCGATCTCCTGCTGCCGGAGCAAATCTCTGATTTGCATCAAGCCTCTGCCGACCTCCGGTCGAGAGGGCTGAATTGACTCTGCTATACGGGTTGCAGCTGCTAAATTCTGAATCGGGGTTCGATATACCTGAGTCGGTGGGAAGAGTTGACGCCGATTGGAGTCGGGCACTCGTTGCCACGCGCGCTCGTCGAGTGCTCGCTGGAGGTTCTCCAGACGAGCGCGTTCAGCCAAGTTGGCCAAACATGCCTCCTCCAAAGCGCGAGCTTCTGGGGTTTCTCCTGCGATGGGAGTATGCAGGGCATCCATGTTCCTGCGGCGAAGTTCTTCCCTTTGCAGGGAATTAAGTGGCTCGGGTTGGTACTCCTCATGGACTTGAGTGGGGTCACCTCCACCGTCCACCCCGTCGTCGCGGGGGAAGCCGGGAGGGCTACGAGGTCCATTGACCATCAAGACCTCCGCCGCTGGATCACTGCTATCGCACTCGGATGCAAGGTTCACGGAGCCACCGACAGATCGAACAGCCAGAGGGACTCTGCGGGCTCGATTGCCGCAACTTGGGTGGTGGCGTCTGGCGAGCCATCGCGGCCTCACCCACCGCTGAGCCTCGACCGACCAGAGCGCTTATTGGCGGGGAGACAGGAGGGTGGACAATAGGGAGTTGACCAATATGGAGTCGACGGTTGCAAGAAGAGACGCCGCGGACACATGCACGAAAATGCATCGCACCGCGGACGGGGAGCGCATCGACGTCGAGTGGAGCCTCCTGGAGCCAAGCAGAGTCGTCGGCGATGAAGGTGAGCGCGCCGAGACGGATCTCGCGGCCCTCGACCAAAACTCCACCAGAAACCATGATGAAGACAATCAGAACAATTGCAACTTCTCCAGAAATCGCTAAGACACCGGCCCCACGGTGGGCACCAACTGTCGTGGTTCTAAGTCTGACAGTAGAATGGGGGGTAGGTATGGAGAGGCAAGATCCTAGCTATGGAGCAGTTGTGAAGACACTGGATGTATGAGTTCAGGCCCTTCTCGGAGGAAGTAACAGCCCTACGTCTCGGAGCCCGGAGGCGGTCGACTGGATTATGTGTGTATGAATTACAGGGGTGCGAACCCTTTACACCGAGGAGGGGGGTGGCTTATATAGTGTCCGCTGAGACCCTCCGCCCTCGAGAATGCAGGTTTAAAGTACATTATGTCTAGGCGCATCGGGTAACGCCTACATAAAGTGTCCTAAATGCCATAAAGACTACTTAATTACAGACCATTTGGATGCAGAGTGGCTCTTGATCTCCTGGTGGTCGAGTGAGTCTTCATGGTCGAGTCCTTCGAGTCCGTCGAGTGAAGTCCTTCTTGGTCGACTGGAAAGCAGTTTCCTCTGAGGGTGTCCTTGGGAAGGGTACTTAGGTCAGGTCTATGACCCTACCCTAGGTACATGACTTCATCAGCTGTCGCCTGGCCTGCCACCCGACCGCCCCGCCACCTGGCCTGCCCCCTCCGGATGCGCCGTTCGCGGCGCCCGACAATCAAAGCGTCGCCTCACCTGTTACGCGGTCGCCTCGCCTGCTGCGCGGTCATTAACGCGCCGGCGCATAGCCACTGTTGCCGCCGCCGCCTCCTCCCCGCCCGCCCGCGCCTCTATAAAACGGGCGACTTCGCCCACACTCGCCCCATCGCTGCCGCTGCTGCCGCCTCCTCCCCGCCCGCCCACACCCTCCCATCGACGCCGCCGCCGCCGCCCGCCACGTCCCCGCGACCTCCCAGCACCCGATGGTGTTCTTCCGCGACAGCAGCAGCACTGGCGGCGGCGGCACCGACGAGACGTCCCCGTCGCATGGCCGACGAGCATTGGTGTGCTGGAGATGCAGGAGCTCCACCGCTACTGCCTCCCCGTGCCGCCGGGCTGCCGTCTTTCACGGAACTGGAAGATTGACGCGGACGGCTACGCGACGCCGGGTCCCGGCGCGACGGAGGAGGAGCTCCACAACCACAGCGGCGACCGGCACAATATCGAAGGCCGGAAGCGGTTTTGGTGCGGGAAGGACTATTGGGAGGTCATGGCCGCCTTCCGCCTTGCGGCGGCCGGCGAGACCCCCGACCTGACGGGCCGCAGCGGCCGTCTTCGCGCACCGCCTCCACCGCACGATCGCCGAAGACGTGGCGGCGGCCACGGTGTGCACCCGGCACCGGCGCTCGCGCCGGCCACCCCTCCCTTGCCGCCGGGGATAGACTTGCCGCCGGAGCAGGTCATACTCCGCGAGGACGGCGATCTGGATGACACGCCGGGGTACCACGTCGCCGTACGGGCATCGGAGGCTGCAGCGGCGGCGGCGGAGGCGATGGAGGCCACCGAGATTGCGGCCGCAGTCCAGGCGGCTGAGGCGGCGCAGCAGGCAGCCGATGCGGCGCAGCAGGCGGCGATGGCGGTGCAGCAGGCGGCGATGGCGGCGCCGGAGTGGCAGCAGGTGCCGCCGGAGTGGCAGCAGGAGTGGGAGCAGGCGCCGGCGGAGGGGCAGCAAGCACCGGCGGACGAGGAGGATTCCGACGACGATCCGGTTGACTGGGATGACCTCACGAACCGGTCCAGCAGCGACGATGACGGTGGCGACGGCCCGACCGTGATTGACCTCGTTGATAGCGACAACGAGTAGTTTTTTTACTGTGTTTTTATTTAATTTGGTTATGTCGTTGTAAGCCTAAGTAGTAGACTTTATGTATGAACTTGTAATCATCGAGTTCGCTCGACTATGTAAAATATTTTATCTATGTTGAATGAAATTTAAGTGAAATTTCTTTTGTTCATTTCATTCGAGAGTTTTAATTTGATGATGAATTTGTACACGAATATATGCTAAAACATAATAAAATAGGAAGGACGCTAAAGTACGTGATTGCATGCATGTAACAGAACAAAATTTTGCGAGTGTGTGTGCATCCCGAATGTAGTCCTACACGCACAATATGAACGAAATTAGACAGGAAACACACGTCACTCAGTGTGTGTCCGGACAGCGGTGTCGGGTACTTTAGCCTAGGAAACCCTAGAAAATGCGTCGAGGGTTAAAAAAATGCGAAAATTGGCGTGGGTGCTGTGGATGGTGATGCCAACGTGTGGAAAAAGTGTCGTGACGTTTGATGGAGTAGAAAAAAAACCATAGTTGGGAACCCCCTCTCTGGCAGACCGAGAAGTATCTGGTTGCACTCGGGCTACGTGATCGCATGCATGCAATTGCACCAAAGTGTGCGGACATGTGGGCACGGCCAACGTAGCCCCCACGCAAGGTTGGAATGAAAATGGACACAAAACGGACCTTGCGTCACGTCCGGGCAGTGTTTTTGCAATTTTCGACCTGGAAAACCCTAGAAAATGCGTCGAGCGTCGAAAAAATACGTGAATTGGCGTGGGTGCTGTGGATGGTGATGCCAACATGTGGAAAAATTGTCGTGATGTTTGACAGAGTAGAAAAAAAACCGTAGTTGGGAACCCCCTCCCCGGCAGACCGAGAAGTAGCTGGTTGCACTGGGGCTACGTGATCGCATGCATGCAATTGCACCAAAGTGTGCGTACATGTGGGCACGGCCAACGTAGGCCCCCACGCAAGGTTGGAATAAAAACGGACACAAAACGGACGTTGCGTCACGTCCGGGCAGTGTTTTTGCGATTTTCGACCTGGAAAACCCTAGAAAATGCGTGGAGCGTCGGAAAAATACACGAATTGGCGTGGGTGATAAGGATGGTGATGCCAACGTGTGGAAAAAGTGCCGTGACGTTTGACGGAGTAGAAAAAACCCGTAGTTGGGAACCCCCTCCCCGATAGACCGAGAAGTGCTGGTTGCACTGGGGCTACGTGATCGCATGCATGCAATTGCACCAAAGTGTGCGTACATGTGGGCACGGCCAACGTAGGCCCCGACGCAAGGTTGTAATGTAAACGAACACAAAACGGACGTTGTGTCATGTCCGGGCAGTGTTTTTGCGATTTTCGACCTGGAAAACCCTAGAAAATGCGTGGAGCGTCGGAAAAATACGCGAATTGGCGTGGGTGCTGTGGATGGTGATGCCAACGTGTGGAAAAAGTGTCGTGACATTTGACGGAGTAGAAAAAAACCGTAGTTGGGAACCCCCTCCCCGGCAGACCGAGAAGTAGCTGGTTGCACTGGGGCTACGTGATCGCATGCATGCAATTGCACCAAAGTGTGCGTACATGTGGGCACGGCCAACGCAGCCCCCCACGCAAGGTTGGAACGAAAACGGACACAAAACGGACGTTGCATCATGTCCGGGCAGTGTTTTTGCGATTTTCGACGTGGAAAACCCTAGAAAATGCGTCGAGCGTCGAAAAAATATGCGAATTGGCGTGGGTGTTGTGGATGGTGATGCCAACATGTGGAAAAAGTGTCGTGACGTTTGACAGAGTAGAAAAAAACCCGTAGTTGGGAACCCCCTGCCCGGCAGACCGAGAAGTAGCTGGTTGCACTGGGGCTACGTGATCGCATGCATGCAATTGCACCAAGGTGTGCGTACATGTGGGCACGGCCAACGTAGGCCCCCACGCAAGGTTGGAATAAAAACGGACACAAAACGGACGTTGCGTCATGTCTGGGTAGTGTTTTGCGATTTTCGACCTGGAAAACCCTAGAAAATGCGTCGAGCGTCGGAAAAATACGCGAATTGGCGTGGGTGCTGTGGATGGTGATGTCAACGTGTGGAAAAAGTGTCGTGACATTTGACGGAGTAGAAAAAAAACCGTAGTTGGGAACCCCCTCCCCAGCAGACCGAGAAGTAGCTGGTTGCACTAGGGCTACGTGATCGCATGCATGCAATTGCACCAAAGATATGCAGAAAGAAATTCGCCTTGTCCCTAAAAAATGTGCTGAGGTAATTAGTGATGTGTTCTTCAAATTACATGAGATTATTCATATTCTTTGCATGTACTTAATGCTTCCCATGTGTTATTGCAGATAGTACTGGAGGAGCTGGAGAACAAAGGTCTTGTCTTCAAGACAAATAGAGGGTTTACTGATGTTGAGTTTGTGGAGCACATTGAGAACTGGATGAGGGTTAGATGGAAGACGACGGCGACCTGGAAGACGAGGGCCGCGGTGTAGACGTCGCCGACGTAGGTCAACGCAGGGCCGGATCCGCAGCGTGCGGACGACAGCGCGGTCAGTCGCAGCCGACAAGCTGTCCGACGGTGACGTGCAAGACGAGGGTTAGATGGAAGACGATGGCGACGTGGAAGACGAGGGCCGCGGTGTAGACGTCGCCGGCGTAGGTCGACGCGGGACGGATCCACGGCGACTTTCAGATGCGGCGTCGGATGGGGTTCAGTCGGCGGCGATCGCACAGTTGGAAAATGGACATGATCGACGTGCGTGATTGTCGGGCGGGCGAGAAGATCGTGCAGCTGATTTTTTTCCTCTACACGCACAGCGGTCTTTTTTTGTTTTCCTTCATTTGTCAAGGTATACGGACGTCGGTCTATACGGTATGATAGGAGGTGGGCATACGATTCTTCCGTATGACCATTATGCCCTTCTACGTTTTGTGGGGGGAGGGGGGGTCTACCGAAGCAAGGCCCATACACTAAACATTTTAAGTTCCCTACCTAATCCTGTGCAGCAGCCAACCACGAGCCGCAACAACACTAGACAGAGATCAAAGGCTCCCCTCAGGGGTTTGTGAAGATACACGTCGACGTGGGCGTCTTAAAGGGAAGAGGAGGCTCGGCAGCCGCAATCTGCCGTGACATGAATGGCACCTATCTGGGAAGCTCGGCTTTGGTGATCGAAGGAGTTGACGACCCAACAACGTTGGAGTCGATGACATGCAGGGAGGGACTTGCCCTAGCGCAAGACCTAAACATCCAGAATTTCGTTATTGCATGTGACTCCAAGCAAGTGGTCTCTGACATAGCAAGAGGAAATCGAGGGAGATATGATGCAATCATTGAGGAGATCAATCTTACTTCTGCTATTTTAAACTGTAATTTTGTTTTCAAGAGTCGTGCTGCAAATTATGAAGCACATAGTCTAGCCAACTTTTCTCTTCGTCGAGGTCCGGGACGCCATGTCTGGTATGGCCAACCACACGACCCAAACCATATCCCACTATATGTGGATTTTGAGTAATAAATTTGGCTTTACCCCTAAAAAAACATTTTAAGTTCCCTAAGAAAATAAACATTTTAAGTGGGATGGGATAAATTAGTCCCACTATTATCCACTCCCACATGTAGCCTGATGCTCCATGAACACCCACTTTAGAGCATGATTAATAGTATAAGCAGCTGTTGGCTATAGTCTTGCCACATCATCTATAGCCAAACTTATAGCAGGCAAGTACAATAGTTGCATTCCCCGCAAAAAAAGTACAATAGTTGCATGTAAATATGTACTACTCCCTCCGTCCCATAGTGTAAAACGTTTTGTGTTAAAAAACGTCTTACATTATGGGACAAAGGGAGCACTTTTTTGATATATGGCCTACCTCCCTTTCTCACAACATGCCTAGGAGCACGTGCTGCAGCCGGCTGTTAATCAGTAGCCCGCTTCCCTTCTCTCTTTCCCCCCTCTCTCCTCCAACTCATCTAAAATATAATATTTAAAGGCTTACAACGCGCCTACATCATCCTATTGTCACTAGTAGAAAAAGCACCTAATATGAGACACATTAGTGCCGGTTTGGTTTCGAGCCGGCACTAATGTGTCCATTAGTGCCGGTTCCAACGGCTAGCCGGCCGTTCTCATTAGTACCGGTTCAGGGCGAACCTTTAGTACCGGTTCGTGCCACTAACCGGTACTAAAGAGGGTGGTAGCAGGTGTTGTCGATCTGGGGCCGTCCAAAGACCTTTTAGTACCGGTTCGTGGCACGAACCGTACTAAAGGTCAACGACATAAACCCTTCGCCCACCCGAGCCACTATGTTCTTCCCCTTTCCCTCACTTATCTCTGTTCTTCCCTTTCCTCGAGCTCCTCACAAATTTTGCCCAAAATTTGTCAAGATTTGAAGGCCCCATCCATTTAAATGATCACAAAGGTTAGCAACTTTGTCCTTTCAACTCTCATTGCTAGATTAGCTCTTGCAATGCTTTGTATAGTGATTAATTTGGGAGGAATTATATTTGCTAGTATTTGATTTATATGCAATTTGAGGTCAAAAATAACACTTAGTTTGCATATGTAGGTGTGGTTTACTTAGTGCCTTCTAAATCTCCGTCAGAACCACCGCCGATCGCTCACACCACCTGTCAGCGGCACCACCTTGTGGTGAGGCTCTTGTTCATGAATGTTTTACATTACCAAATTGATGTTTGTGTGATTTTGATATATAGTTACTCGTGATAATTATCTTACCCAGACGTTGTTTGTTATACATAGTGCCATGGTTTTGATATCCGCCCCGTCGGCCCTCGTCCTTGTTATGATTCGGATGTGGTATATTCTCTTTAAAACTAGTTGTTGCATTTCGTGTTTATGACAAATTATGCCCATCAAGTTGACATAGATATTTTTATCTAGGAGGTATGTGAACCGGAAATTCCAACCGACCCTATTGTCGAGAGGTTAAATTTAGTTGAAAGAGAAAACGAGTATTTGAAAGAAAATTGAAAAGAATTGAGGGGGAGAAGATGGAATTGGAGTTGCATGTTGCCGATGTCGTCGATGATCACAAGATCAAGATGGAGAAAATGAGGTTGAAGATTAGAAAGATTAGAAAATATGCCATTGATAGTGTGGCTTGGTATCATTATGCTGTTGGATCAATTGTTACCTTAGTTGCGATCTTCATCGCATTTGTTGTTGCATTTAAATTCTATAGCTAGAGAGTTATTTGTATGTTGCATTTAATTAAGTCCTGTATATGAACTTTATGTATGAACTTGTATTAATTTGGTCTATTTGGTGTTGTGTAATGAAGATGAGCCGACAATGGATGTATGATGACCGATGCTCTCCCGAGTTCATTAATGGCGTGCATACTTTTCTGCGGGTCACCGAGGCAAACAAGCGGCGGATGGTTTTATGCCTTGTCCATGTGCTGGCTGTAAGAATGGTCACAGCATTCTACGAAAAAACCATTCACATCCACCTATTTAAGTCCGGTTTCATGCCCCACTATAATGTTTGGACCAAGCACGGAGAAATAGGGGTTATGATGGAAGACAATGAAGAAGAAGAGGACGACGACGGCTATCCCGCCATGGGTTCCCTGAATATGATGATACAACAATGGGGAAGAAGCTGAGCCGCAATGCGGGAAGAAGTGAAGAAGAGGCATCGATGAGCCCGCCGATGATCTAGGTCGGGCCATTGCCGATGCAAAGAGAAACTGCAAGTGATCCGGAGAGGACGGTTGCAGCGCATGTTAGAGGATCACAAGAAATTGTTGTACCAATTGTGAAGTTGACAAAAAAGTTGGGCACCACACTTGAATTGCTGCAATGGAAGGCGAGAATGGTGTATCCGACAAGGGATTTTGAAAGTTGCTGGTAATGATAAAGAATATGCTTCCAAAGGACAACGAATTGCCCGAGAGTACGATGAAGCAAAGAAGGTTGTCGCCTCTAGGGTTAGAGGTGCAAAAGATACATGCATGCCCTAATGATCTGCATCCTCTACCGCTGTGAGTACGAGGATTTGAACGCTGCCCGGTATGCGGTGCATTGCGCTATAAGATCACCGCGATGACCGGTGATGTCGAGGGCGAGCGCCCCAGGAAGAAGATTCCTGCCAAGGTGATGTGGTATGCTCCTATAATACCACGGTTGAAACGTTTGTTCCAAAACAAAGAGCATGCGAAGGCGATGCGGTGGCACGCAGAAGATCGTAAGAAAGACGGAAAGTTGAGAGTACCCGCTGACGGTTCGCAGTGGAGAAAAATCGAGAGAAAGTACTAGGAGGAGTTTGTAGGTGACCCAAGGAACGTATGGTTTGGTCTAAGCGCAGATGGCATTAATCCTTTTGGGGAGCAGAGCAGCAACCATAGCACGTGGCCTGTGACTCTATGTTTGTATAACCTTCCTCCTTGGTTGTGCATGAAGCGGAAGTTCATTATGATGCTAGTGCTCATCCAAGGCCCTAAGCAACCCGGCAACGACATTGATGTGTACCTAAGGCCATTAGTTGAAGAACTATTACAGCCGTGGAATGGAACAGTGTACGGCATGGGATGAGCACGACAGGAAGAATTTGACCTAAAGGCATTGCTGTTTGTGACCATCAATGATTGGCCTGCTCTCAAGAACCTTTCATGCATAAACAAGGGATACCGTGGATGCACGACTGTTTGGATGATACCGACAAGATATATTTGGATAGTTGTAGGAAGAATGTGTACAGGACATCGCCGATTTCTTCCGACAAGGCATCCCGAAGAAAGAAAGGCAAGCATTTCAAAGGTGAGGCGGATCACCGGACGAAGCCTCGCCACCGCATCGGTGCTGATGTACATGATATGGTAAAGGATTTGGAGGTAATCTTTGGAAAGGGTCCCGCGGAAAACCTGTTCAAGGACGCCGACGGACGCGCACCCATGTGGAAGAAGAAATCTATATTTTGGGACCTGCCATATTGAAAGACCTAGAGGTCCGCTCCGCAATCGAGGTGATGCACATGATGAAGAATCTTTGCATGACCCTGCTTGGCTTTTTGGGCGTGTATGGGAAGACAAAAGATACACCAGAGGCACGGGAGGACCAGCAACGTATGCACGGAAAAGACGGCATACATCGTGGTCAAAGCCAGCTACGCCTTACCAAAGAAGAGAAGGAAATCTTCTTCAATGCCTCGCTCAAAGATGAAGGTACCGTCCGCTTCGTCAATATAAAGGAATAATAAATATGGCAGAGAAAAGTTCCGTAACCTAAAGTCTCATGATCGCCATGTGATTATGACGCAACTCCTTCCGGTTGCATTGAGGGGCTTCTACCGAAAACGCTCGATTAGCCATTGTGAAGCTATGTGCATTCCTCAATGCAATCTCTCGAAGGTAATCGATCCGAAATCATACCAAGGTTACGTAATGATTTGGTGCAATGTCTTGTCGGTTTCGAGTTGGTGTTCCCACCATCCTTCTTCAACATCATGACGCACGCCCTAGTTCACCTTCTTGAAGAGATTAACGTTTTGGGTCCTGTATTTCTACACAATATGTTCCCTTTGAAAGGTTCATGGAGTCTTGAAGAAATATGTTCATAACCGTGCTAGGCCGGAGGAAGCATCTCAAGGGCCATGAAAATGAGGAGGTCATTGAGTTTTGTATTGATTTCATTCCCGACCTTAAGCCGATTGGTGTTCCTGAATCGCGCATAAGGGCGCATCGAAGGAAAAGGCATGCTAGGAGGGCATCAAATAATATGTATGGACGGGCATTCTCTCATTGAAGCACACTACACAGCTTCTACTGAATTCCGCCTTGGTGGCTCCAGATATGGAGGAACACAAGAATTTTCTATAGTCCAAACACCTGGAGAAGTTTGACGACTGGATTACATGCGAACAAATGAGGACTTTTGCTGGTTGGTTGCGTAAACGCGTTCTGAATGATGGCGATATTCAAAATGACCTGTACTCGCTGTCCCGCTACCATCTTCGAATATAATGACTTTCAAAGGGTACCAGATAAATGGGAATACATTTTACACGATCGCCCAAGATAAGAAGAGCACCAACCAAAACAGTGGTGTCCGCTTTGATGCAACAACCAACACAGAAAGGAAACATATTATGGTTACATAGAGGACATATGGGAACTTAACTATGGATCGTGTGATTTGAAGGTCCCTTTGTTTGGTGCAAATGGGTCAATATGACATGAGGCGGGTAACGGAAGACCCGTAGACGGAATGACAACAAGGATCTCAACAATCTTATGTATGCAGACGAACCATTCGCCCTAGCCAATGATGTGGCGCAGGTTTTTATGTGAAAGACATGTCTTCCGTGCCGAGAAAAGAAAAGATAAGGAAGTGAATGGATCATACGACGAGCCAAAGCGCCACATAGTTCTTTCAGAAAAAGAAACATCGTGGGAGTGGATGACAAGATGACATGTCAAGATTATGAAAAGTTTGATGAAATTGCTCCATTCACAAAGTGAATATTGACACGAGCATCCCGTTAAATGATGAAGATTTTCCATGGTTACGCGCAAAGGGACACACGCGAAGAAAAAGTTTCACACCCAAAGATCCGGGATGTGATCGGCTTCACTATCATCACTTTCTTCGTGTTTCACACCCGGAGGGAATGTCTGTAATAGTTAGGGTAGTTATGTGTTTTGGCATTTGAAACGCGAAGAAATTTTATGTGCAAACAAATTCTTTTCATGCATTTACTGATTTTTTCCATTTAAATGACCCTGAAATTGAAAAGCATTTCAAATGAACTCAGTAAAAGGTTGAAAGTTGGCATGGTATCATAATTTCATACAAATAGCATGTGCAAGAAAGTAGAGAGGGTTACAAAAAACTGGATGCACTTCGTACAAAATGGACAATCTCTTTCAAGTATCGTGGTTTCCATGAAAACTGAACTGTTACAAAGGCATTTCATTTTTAAATAACCTAAGCATTACCAAATTGAATATAATGATAAAACACACTAATATTAAACATAAGAAAAAGAATCACTGAAAAAACTTTTTCAAAGTTAAGTTATTCACAAACTAGTGATTCACACAAATTTCAAATAATTCAAAATTTAAACTATTCAAATTTGAAAACTACCGCACTAACAGAAAGTTTGTAATTTTTGTACCTAAAGCAAAAATATTCACAAAGAAACTCTAAATACAACAAAAACAACTCAAAAATAAATAAAACAAAAATAAATAAAGCGAAAAAATTAAGAAAAAAAAAGCCGCGCCATCGGGCCAAAGCGGCTGCATACGACTAGCAACACAACCTTTGTTGGGCCAGATGCAGCCCCAAGAAGGCCCAAGAGGCCCACCGGGCGAAGAGGACAGGTAGGCCCAAGAGGCCTGTTAGGAGAGGAGCTCGAGAGAGCTACCGACCGGGCTTATAAACCATCGCGGTAGCCCTTCGAATAGCGAGGTGGGACTAAACTTGCGCACCGCTCGAGCCAGCAGCACTTCTTTAGTACCGGTCGTGGCTCCAACCGGTACTAGAGATTCCTTTAGTACCGTTGGTGCCACGACCCGTATTAAAGGGGTGCGCTTCGCCGCTTGTTTGGTTAAAACAGATTTTAGTACCGGTTGGTGGCTCCAACCGTACTAAAGGTCCATCCTATATATACTACACTTGAAAAAATTCAGTTTCCTCTGTTTTTCCCTCTGCTTTCTCCGTCCGTCGCGCCCGCCCCGATCGCCGCCGCCTTCGCCGCCGACGACCGCCGCCGCCGCTCGCCTCGCCGCCGCTTCGCCGACGCCGCCGCCGCCGCCCCCCCGCCCCTGCTGCCCCTGCTGCCCCCGCATCGCCCCGCGTCTTGCCATGGTCGCCGCCTCGTTGCCGCTTCCCGCCGCCGCCGCTTCCGTCGTTGCCGCCCCTGTCCTGTCGCCCCATCGCCGCCGCCCGTTGCCGCCTGCCGGTGAGCTCGCCTGCCGCCATGTCCACTCACACACACACACACACACACACACACACACACACACACACACACATTAGTTTGTTTGTTATAAATTTTTCTGTTTTTAGTTATAAAATGTTAGAAATTATTCTGTTTTTAGTTATATAAATATTAGAAATGTTAGTTTTATAGAAATGTTATAAATGTTTTCTGTTTTTAGTTATAGAAATATTTATAGAAATGTTAGCAATTTTTCTGTTTTTAGTTATATAAATATTAGAATTGTTATGGAAATGTTAGTTATATAATCAGGAAATTTTAGAATTAGTTTTAGTTAGATGAATTAGATTAATGTCAAATTGTTAGAATTTGCATATATATAGAATTTTAGTTATCACAATCCAATCATTTAAAAAATGTTACTTTTTGTGGGCATATAGTATTTGTTCTCGACGATATGCCCGGCCCGCATCCTCGCCGTCGACCCGCTCGCGATGACGCCCCGCTTGAGGGGACCCATGTCCGGACTGGCTCGCTGGCTGGCACCGGAGGTGCTACTCGAGGGCGCGCCGCTTGGTGAGGAACCCGACCTCGGGTCCCGCTGTCGACCCGATCTTCTTTGGTGGAGTTCGTGGGCCACATTTGGTGCAGAGGCAGCCGGCCCCGCCAGAGGTGGTGCGCTGCCGATTAGGGAGGAAGATGAGCACGCCCATCGCTACATGGCTGCTATGGACGACGTCAGTTCTCCACTACTTGGCGGGTTCTTTGGGCGATGACCGGAGATATGATCCTGTGATGGTTCCTTTCTTTGGTGTGCACCGCCACGCCTCAGAACCGCGAGTGGCGCCTAGATTCTTCTCGTAGTACTCGATCTTTATTAGGTACCTAGCCAGTGATGTATTCGATATATAATATTCGAGACGACGTATTCGAGATTATATATATTAAGACGATCGATAATGTATTCGAGATTATATATTCGAGACAATGTATTCGAGATTCAGTTTTTCCTTATTGATTAATTGCATCCATGCATTGTAATTTGAATACTAAATTGTTTTATATTTCTTCTGTATTAGTAAAGTAAAAGCTATGGCGGACAATACCGCAGAGAGAGAGAGAGAAGAGGAATTGTTCGACATCATACGCAGCCCTCACAAAGCTAGATGATCTGAATGAAGCAGATGATGGCTCCCAATATCCGAACAATACCGAGAGGGTGATGAAAAGATATTCGATCTCGACGACGGGCTGATGAAGTCATGAACTATGATTATGATTATGACACGCATAATGTTTGTGATGACACGCATAATGCTGATCTTCAAATAACAAAGACTACCGGCGAGGTATATTTATATAAGCATGCATCATGGTGATCATCACATGTTTTTTTATTGAAGATATATTAACGAATCAATCTTTCTTCTTTCAGCCCTCCGGATCGAGCAAATCTGCTTCTACAGACAGCAAAACAAAGCAAGGCCAGGGCAGATTGTTGAAGGATGGTGTAAAGTACCACATCGAATCCATCAAACCTAGTGGCGAACCCCTCACGCCTAAGAACATTGCGTAACAAGTGGACTCTGCCAAGCGGAGTTCTTGTGAAGGACAAACTCCCTATCTCCATTCAACAATGGAAAGAGCCAAAGACTAAACGTCCAGGTGTTACTTGGGTCGACAAAAGAGCCAAAGAAGACCTTTTGAAATCTCTGATGGAACATTTCACCCTACCAGATCATTTCACCGAAGCAGATGTGGAGAAAGTCAAGGCCGCTGCTCTTAAGAAGATGGCAATTGCATTCAACACCCACAAGAAAGCTGTATGGGCCAACTACCTCACTAATGAAAGGAAGACTCCAGAATTCACGGGAACACTAGAGAAGCAAAGAGAGCACTGGACGATTTCGTGACCTTCAAGGATTCAGAAATATCAAAGGAACGGTCGATGAAAAACAAGGCAAATGCCGCAAGAAAGACGCAGTCCCATAGGCTGGGTCCAGGTGGCTACACGGTGGGATTGCCTAAGTGGGATAAGTCTGAGCAAGAGATGGAGGATGCAGGGTCACTCCGTTACCCAAGACTGCCCCCTGTGCGTAACTTGGTTCTATGCGCATGGGGAGCGTTGGACCCGAAGACAGGTGAAGTTTCACGGAAGGCAAGTCTAAAAGGAGCCGAACAAAAGATAATTGACGCAATAGATGAAGCTCGAAGGGGGGTGTTCACGCCCAACAGAGAGAACGACGAGCTTACGCGCGCCCTGGGAAATCCTGAACACCCGGGAAGAACACGAGGCATGGGCGTTATTCCCTGGTATGAGGGATTTTCAGAATGGAACGAGGACTACAGGAGCCGTGCAAGAAGGAAGATTGAGGAGGAGAATAAAAGGAAGCTGGAGGAGGAGTAGAGGAAGTAGGACGCAGAACGCCTTCAAGGCCTAGAAGCAAGGCACGCAGACCTGGCACTCAAATTCCTGCAGCAGCAACAACAGATCGACTCACTTAGCCAGGAAAGGGGGTCTCAGCAGCGGCAGCAGCAAGCGGATGATCGTCCAGCATTGGATAGCACCGACCCATCCATGCCGAGAAGCAGTGTTGGTTCTGCCCGGGCATACATCGCTGGATACATACCCCGTGGATGAGATCATAGAGAACACTATCTCATGAGCTACACTCCAAAATGAAGAACATATCCATGAAGGTGGCGGACGGTGTTGCTTTTCCAGCTACTCCCCAAAGCAACCTACCATTGCATCCCGATTCCAGAGGGCTATGCTCGTGTCATGGTTGATGAAGTGGTGGACCCATATTCGGGCTAACGCTGACATTCCCGGAGGTGAAGACGAGCGACACCGGAGAGGCCATACATCGTATCATCCTATGGAGAAAGGATTGCATCATCTTTCGAAGTCCACCGACACCGCGTCGTCTGCGGACTCCCGCTCCTCCAAGTCCACGAATGCGTGAGACGACTCCTCCTCAAAGTCCGCCACCTCCTCCAAGTCCCCGAACGCGTGAGCTGACTCCTCCGGTTTCAAGCCCGCACATGTCATGCCACTTCTCCGGTTTCAAGTCCGCACCGTGTCAGCCACACCTCCCGCTTCAAGTCCGCACATCGTCAGCCACTTCTCCCGTCCAACTCCACGCCAGCCGCCTCCGCCGGCTCAACAATCACAGAAGAGACATCCCGCAGCTTTGGTGCGAGCGGCACGAGTCGAGGTAGTTCAGGAAGTACAGGCGAAGAGAAGCGATATAAATATGGTCCAAGCCTCTCGCCTCTTCCTCGAGGCCTTACGACATAATCGAGGAGCAAATGCAGCCATAGTGCAAGCCCAAGTGGACGCCCATTTTGACCAAACCGCACCGCCGCCAAAGGAGAAAGTGCTCGAGAAAGTAATTGACCACTTCATGCGATGGCTAGAGAACCAGCTCCCAAGCCTGCTGACTCGGACTATGAGCGCCAAATCAGGAAGGCACATCGAGCACGACTACAGAAGGAAGCGAGCTCAAGCTCGAGCCAACAAGCAGCTGGCAAAAAATGCGGGAAAACCGTTCCCCAGTTGGGAGAACTTGAGGCGCAAGCGATCCCCCCGCTTGTTGTGCCAACAACACATGAGAGGAGTAGTACTACGCCAAATATTATTGTGGGCAAACCGCTTATGCTCCCCAAAGATGGCGATGTGGTAATAACAGAGGAACATATAATGCAGGCTCAAATGCTCAATATCTCTGTTGGACAACTCCTCGAAATCGAGCCCATGCCTATGCTTAAAGAATCAGAAATAGCATGGCAATATGTCCGGGGCAAACCCTTGGTCCATCCAGACAAGGTCAAGGACCTCCCAATGAGAATGTATCAATTGCATCAATGGTACATGAACATTACCAAGATTTCCAATCGAGAGTCCCTCATGGTGAATGTCAAGCATGAGCATTATTACCATGAGAAAGCCCTGGCCATTGAGTATCCAGAACTATTTCAGTTATTTAATCAAGACACACTCGACAATTCTATCGTCAGTTGCTATTGTCTCGTAAGTGATTTCTTTCTGTAATTTAAGTCTCAAGCTAGTTATGTAGTGATAATTATGATCAATCATTACATGTAATTATCCTCACTATATTCTTTTTCTGTGGTATTATATGCAGGATGAAGATATATGAAATGAAAAAAGCTGGACGCTATGGCGCTGGGTTCATTGACCCAAATACCATTAATCAGAAATATGGGAGATTGAACATTGTCAAGCTGTCTGAGAGGAAAGCATGCTAGAGTTCTTGAAGCGCCTCAATAGCAATGAAGATATACTACTTCCTTACAACTTCCCGTGAGTCACACTGTCTTGTACTACAAATTATGTTTTTGCTTACTAGCTAGCTAGATGTTAATAATTAAGTGTATATGGTTTATGGTAGTTGATTAATTTTATGCACATGCCCGCTTAATTAAGACATGCAAACGTGTGCGTATGCAGTTGGCACTCTTGTTAGACATTAAAGTTGAGGAAGGAAAAGTTGAATTACTGGACTCACTAACTAAAGAAGATAAAGACTACACCATCGTGAAGGGGATAGTCAATAGGTAATTTCAATCATTATTAACTATTAGTTCCTAATATGAACTATTTAATAACCCCTTTATTAATTTTCTTTGCCGGCGGGCAGGGCATGGGCAAAGTTCATCAAGGTGACTGCAGGCAAGTGGCCAAAAAAGTTGTTTTGGCATCGACCCTTGGTAAGTAATTAAGTAGTACTAGCTAGCTACCGTCTCTTTAATTCTTGTTTCAATATCATTAATTAATTATCATGCTTGATTAATCATTATCTGATTCAATTCCATTCTCGTAAAGGCCCTGAGGCAAAGCGCCGGGAATAATCTGTGTGCATTCTACGCTTATGCGAGAACATTCGCATGATGACGTGAAAGGAGCAGATCCGATAGACAGGATCGGGTACGCTTTTGTCGAACACTATTCACACCATTATCGATATCTTGTCACACAACTAACACACATGCATATTGATCTCCTTCTTAACAGTTCAGGTCGGTGCGGGATAAGCTCCTACCATCGGACCGCATACAAGCACTTCAAGAGGAAATAGCCGGATTTTTGCTCGACCAGGTCATAGATACCAAAGGAGAATACTATGACCCGCTACCGCCCCCATGAACCACTTGTCATCGTGCTCCGAAGGCACGAAGGCAACATGTAGGAGAAATTGTATATGTATATACATGTGTATGTGTGAATAGTTAATGGTGTTGGCTGTGAGACATTCGATGATATATATATATATATATTATATATATTATATGCGGTTCTATGTACAAGAAAATCTATTTATATATATGTATAACTTGTACAATTTGTAGTATCGTGAAATACCAGCAAACAAAAAAGAATTAAATGGAAAATAAAGCCAAATTGAAAACACAAAATTAAAGCAAAAATTAAAAAAAAACAAACATTTAGTACCGGTTGGTGTTACCAACCGGTACTAATGTCCCATATGCACTGGCCTGGCTCGTACACGGTTTGCATTTTTAGCGCGGTTCGTGATTTAACCGGTACTAAAGGGGGGACCTTTAGTCCCCACTCTTTAGTGCCGGTTCGCCAACCGGCACTAAAGGCCGTCACGAACCGGCACTAAAGCCCGGTTCTGCACTAGTGTGTGCTTGCTCTTATCTATTTGGGGCATCTTGACCATTAAACTACCCCTAATCGTCCGGACCAATGCATCTTATCATCCAATGCGATACCTTATTGAGTCATGGAGCGGTCCAAACGTTTGTTTTCTCGCAAACCGGGCACAAAGTAGGGGGCTTTGCGTGCCTTCAGACCACTGTTACATATCCGTCCGCCACCCCGGACCGAACGAGTGGGCAACACCGCTTCAATGCCTCTGCAGCGATCGAGAAGCCTACTCCGACAGCTGCGCCGCATTGAAGCCAGCTTCCCATCCCTTCGAGGGCCTGGCCGCGCCTATTTAAGCAGAGCTCCGGTGTCGTCCACACCGCACCACAACAGTCCATGTCCTCTTTTGCTCTGGCGCTGTCCAGACCACGTCTCCACCATGTCGAAGTCCTAATTCTTCATACCAATACGAGGCGGTGGCTTCGGATCTGGGCAGCCCACCATCGGTCCTCGGGTCCCTAGACCTGCACGGCCGCCGGATCCTACAGGAAGGAGGAGATCGCCGTCTCCTTCGGCGACGAGGAGGACCAGGCGTCGCAACAACCATGATGGCAGCTGTGCCTCCTCTCTAGGCGGCGACAATGGATGAGGAGTACCAGAGACAGATCAATCTCATGATCGAGCGATCGTTGCGCTACTATAGGCCGCTGTCGTGGTGGGCGCACGGCAGATGCCATGGGATGGCTAAAAAGAGGAGGAAGCTCGAGGGCACTGGTGGGCTCCAGAGGCGGGGTTGGCATGAGCGAGCGGGACGTAAGACATACCCAGGTTCGGGCTCTCCGGAGAGATAACACCCCTAGTCCTGCCGAGTGTAGCTTCATGTTCGATAGGACAAGGTTGCTCCTAGAGTTGTATGGAGGAGGAAGGGAGGCTGGCCAAGGCTTCGGCTCCTCCTTCTGCCCGGGTGGATGTTACTATTTGGTGGCTAGTTCCTCTATGCTTTCCTGCTTATTTCTCTTGCTCTCTATGTTACGTATCCCTGTATGCGTGGGCTCCTGGGGGGTTTTATAGGCCAACCCCCCAGGGATACAATGGTAATGTTACAAGTTGGTGGGTCCGGGTCGTTGGCGTCTACGGACCCGGGATGGGACCCGCTGGGGCCTGTGGTTGGCCGGGTTCCCCTAGGTGCGGGCCCCGTGTGCCTAGGGGGACTATGTGCCATCTTGCCGATCGTCAGGGCATGGCCGAGTCGAGTCGTACAAAGGGCGCTTTGTCGTAGCCGCTTGTGTGTCGCCGCCGAGATGGCGGGGCATCAGAGCCACGCCGCCCCGGTCGGGCTGGTAGGTGAGGGCACCGCCGCCACGCGCCCGCCGACTGCAGGCATGGGCGGGTATCGCTGCCTTGGTCATCATTTGTCAAGACTCGCCCCATCGCACGGCTCGATGGGACGGAGCTGACCCGCGGGCTGGGCTGCGAGCACGCCACGGGTGGAGCTGGCTTGTTAAGGAAGCCTTGGTTGCACCGGGTTCGGCTGTCTTATACTAGTTGTCGAGGCCGAGTCGAGGTACTGGGTCGGGTCGGAGAGTTTCTCCGGGTCACGGGGTTTGGCTGGGTCGAGCGACCCGGCCAAGCGCGTGCCGGCTTGTGGGGCGACGCCGACCCTGTTGTGTTGAAAAGGATCCGGTTCCGCTGTTCGCCCGGGTTCATCCTCGACAAGAGTCCCCGGCCGTGAAGGTCTCGCTGCTTCTTCGGATGAGTGGGCCTTCACAGTTTCCTCCTTTGAGCAAGGCAAATTCTGCGAGCGCCGGGTCCGACAACACCCACTGTGTGCTGGTTTTTTCGGAAACCGGATCACAGCATCCCGGCGGGGGCGGCAACCGATGAGTCCGTCGAATCTTTGGGCAATCGCTCGGGCTTCGCGCAAGCGCCACGCGGTGCCCGGAAGTCGGAGGGGCCTGACAGGCCACGCACATGATGGGACTGGGCGACGGGCTGGGGCCCGCTACCGCCGCGCCCTTGGCCCACACGCGCGGATTTATTGGGGCGTCCGGGGGCCGTTTGCTCTTCCCCGGGCGGTTATTTCGTGCGTACGTGCGCATTTATTGCGGGGTAGTGGGAAAGGCGAGCACAAACGATCCCACTCCCCCATGTTCAAACCGAGGGTTATAAATTGGGAGCAAGGGGGGCAGCAGATATTATTCTCGCTCGCGCGCTCCCACCCCTTCACTCTTGCTCATCTTCTTGCAACCGCCGCACTGCGACACCCGTTGCTCCGAGTAGAACCTCGTCGTCATTCATCTTCTTTCTTCCTCTCTTGCTTTCATCGATGGCGCTGCCGTCGGGCTCTTGGATGGGCTCGAACGTCACCGTCGAGGACATCACCCATCTTTGCGCGTCCCGGCGCTTGCCGCGGGATACGGATGTCGCCGTCCGTCTGCCGCACGGCGAGCAGAGGCCACAACCCTAGGAGACGGAGCGCGTGTTCTTCCTCACGCATTTCGAGCGCGGATTTGGGTTGCCAGCGAGCACCTTCTTCCGCATGTTCCTGGAGTTCTTCGGGCTCCAGCCTCACCATCTCGGCACCGGCGCCGTCATCCAGCTTTTGGGCTTCGTCACCCTCTGCGAGGGGTATCTGGGGGTCGAGCCTATGATCGACCTCTAGGCACGCTTCTTCTCCCTGAAGCAGCAGGGCATAACGGCCGGTGAGTTCGCCGACTGCGGCGCCGCCATCATCTAGGAGCGGTCGGGGGCGGACTCCCCCAAGATCCCGCTGGAGGATTCTGCTAAGGAATGGCAGAACTCCTTCTTCTACGTTCGCAACTTGGGTGCAGACTGGATCAATCTTCCGCTCGCCATCGCACGCCACGGCGAAGATGAATCGGGCTATCGCTTCAGCGCCTGCCAGGAGATTCTCAATCTCTGCGAGCGGGTGGCAGTAATGAGGACGCGAGAAGGGCTCACCGGTAACGACCTCATCACCGCGTTCATCATGCGCCGGGTTCTCCCGCTGCAGAGGCGCTCCTGCCTCATCGGAAAGATGGCCGTTCTTCAGGACCCCAACCGTATGGGGACGGCGCGCCTGTCGGTGGAGCAGATCGCGCCTGAGTGAATGACATCTCTAAGGCTGACCTTGGGGAGGACTGGCCGTTTGGCAAGGCGCCGTACAGCGAGTCGAATCCGGCGCCACTGGTGAGTGTTTGGTCACCTTACTTTGCTGTTGCGCATCTCCTTGTTCTCCCTGACGCGACGCGGGTGGAGCTTCTGAATGCGATCCGGCGTCCTTACGCCCGGGCTCCGTCGCAGGTGGTGTGGGCGGCGTCGGAGGAGCCCGCGCCCCATGGCGGGAAGGAGGAGGCCGAGGTCGACGCCATCACTGGGCGTCGCGCGGGTAAGTCTGGTCTTTTTCTTTGTTTTTCTCACGTTGTTGACCGCGGCACAGCGGGGGTGAAGCTGACGCCAGTTGTTGGTGTAGTGGCACTGAGTGGGGGAGGCGGCAACACGGGCGGAGCCGGGTCGTCGCATGGTGTGGCGCCGAGCCGCCCGCACGGGAAAGACAGCATCGCGCCGTGGCCCCGGGCCCCGAAGCGCGCGACGGACCCAGCGAGAGCAGGAGGCCGGCCAAGAGGAAGCGTGGCGCCAGGCATGGAAGGCCAGCCCCCGTCCCGATCCTGACAGGGTAAGTTTCTTCTCCTGTATGCGTCCGAATGGTCGAGCTGGCTTTGCTTTTGCTCATCCCGTCTTCTTCTTCCGGTCGCCTATCGCGCTGGCGAGGGCGGCGGCGGCCGCCGCGGCCGCCGAGGGGGCCGTGTTCTGCAGGAGCCGGTCGGACCTCGTCGACCAGGTCGAGGAGGAGGAACGGGTTGACCAGACCTCGGCTACGTCGAGGGCCTGGCCTGGTGAGACAGGAACAGGGACGAGGTGGAGCTGGAGGCGGCGTCGGTTCGGGCTTGGACCGACGCTGTGGCGGCATGGGCGCGAGCCGGCGAGGAGCCATCCTGGCACGAGATGCCAGAGGGCTCGGTGGTGGCGGCGACGGTCTTCGAGCCGTCGTCGGTGAGGGAGCGCGGCCGTGAAGGCCGGGCTGAGGTGGTGATCCTCGACCAGGAGGTTGTGGAGGTGGAGGACGACACCCCGCCGCGGGTCGATGCTGTCAAGCGGGCGGGGGCCGATGGAGGCGGTGGTGGCGCCGTCTTGGAGGAGGCGCCACGGGCGGTGATGCGCGGGACGCTGCCGGGGTTGGAAGAGGCGCCACGGGCAGCGATGCCGCAGGCCACCCCGACAGCTGGGTCGGTGGTGGTCTAGCACGCCGTCCCAGCGTCCGGACCGGTGGCGGTGACACAGGGCGTCCCGGCATCCGGGTCGTCGACGGCGCCGGAGAGGGCGTCGGAGGAGGTGCTGACCGCGTCGGGAGCGGCCAGTGGGGAGCAAGCTTTGGTGCCCTAGCAAGGAGGGCGTCGGGCCGCCGTGCCGCAGCCGGCGCAGAGCGGGGGCACTGTGGTCTTCGGACCTCAGACCCAAGAGGAGGCGGCGATGGACGCCGTCACACGGGTGATGCACGGCCAGACGGAGCGGCTCGAGGCCTTCGCCCATGCCGAGGTGTTGCGGATGCGGGACCTGGAGCACGCCATGCTGGTAAGCTTCTTTTGCAACTTCTTCTTTGTGGGGGCGCGCCAGCGCACCCGCTGGGTGTAGCCCCCGAGGTTTGTGCCAACTATGTAGTAGTTGGGTTGAATCTTTTAGAATGTTGTCCTTGTTCTGATTACTGCTTTCTTCAGCAACTCGACGCCTACCTGGTCGGCGCCTTCAACCGCCTCCTGGGAAAATACCGGGAGCTCAAGGAGCATCTTGCCGCCAAGGAGGAGGAGCTCCGCGTTGCCGCAGGTATCTTCATGCTCTTTCTAGTGGGGGCGCGCTAGTGCACCCACTGGGTGTAGCCCCCGAGATTCGGGCCAACTGTGTAACAGTTGAGCCAAATCTTAAGTCTTGCTTTTTTCTTTCCTGAATCTTCCTTTTTGCAGCCGAGGTGTTGTCCCAGCAGACCCAGCTGCTCCGGGCTTGTCATCACTATGACTGGCTTGTTGCCGACACCAGCCGCGCCAAGGTGGCGCAGGCGAGGGTGGAGGCGGCCGCGGCCCGTCGGTCGCTTGACGAGGCCAACCAGCTGCGGGAGCAGCTGGTGAGTCATAAGAGCCGCCTCGAGGCCGAGGTGGAGCTCCTTAAGGTGGAGGACGCCAAGGTGGTGGAGGCGCAGCAGGCTCTGGTCGAGGCAGACCAGCAGCGCGGCAGGCTGGCCGACGACAAGGGCCGGCTCCAGGCCAAGGTGGAGCGCCTGCGGGAGCAGGCTGCCACGACTGAGAGGGGGCGTTAGGATGAGGCCCGTCGTCGCGAGGCGGCCAAGAAGGCGACCGATGAGAAGGATGCCGAGTTGAAGGTGGCCCTTGCCAAGGCGGCCGACCTGGAGAAGGCGCTCCAGGAGCACGACCGCACCATTGATCGGGAGTGGCATGGTACGTTGCTCGAAGCGCAGCACCTGGAAGAGTCCTTCTCCAGTAAGTGATTTTCTTGTGTTTTGCCGGGTCGGGATCCCGCTTTTTGTCCTTGTTGTCTTTTTTCCTGACATGCTTCATTTTTTGACAGGGGCCTTCCCGGAGATGCATCGGCTGGCGGAGGAAGCCGTCCGCTTTCAGTGCGACCCAACGGGAGTCACCGGATTCGGGACGGACCCGCAGGTGGCGTGGACCTTCCCGTAAATCATAATCGCCGCCGAGGCCTGCCTGCGGGTCCTGGGGGAGCAGATGGGGCGGCTGTCCCAGGCCGGCTCCGCAATGACGACGGCCCTTTGGCCGGGCTCCGTCGAGCCGAACAGCTTCACGCGCCAGACGCGTTGGCTGGAGATGGGACCGGACCGGCTTCACGAGTGGCGCGCCTCCGCTGCTCGTGCCGGCACTGAGATGGCACTCCAGTTCGCGTTGTCATTGCATGTGGACCTGCAGCTGGACGCGCTGATGGGCCAGCGGGCCGGCTCGGAGCAGCTGCTGCAGGAGCAAGCCGTCCGGATTGCCTCCCGGGCCAGCTACATCGCCAAGTTCGCCTTCCATGACGAGTTCCACCGCGAGCGGGCGGAGGACAGCAGGGTCGTGGCCGGTGACGACTACGGCTTGCTTCTTCATGATCCGAAGGGGAGCTCCGAGGAGACGGGCGTCTACCGCGATGGGGGTGCCGAGGAGGACACTGGTGCCTCGCTGGACCCAAAGGCCACCAGGGGAGAGCCTTCGACGTTGCGACGCAGCGCTGGAGATGCCTGAGATATCTTCGTAGGATTTGTTAGGTAGCATGTCCACCCACCCACTGGGGTTTCTGGGTGTAATGAACTCGGGCCGTGGGCCTTTAGATATTCATGTGTATATGTCGTGAATGTTTCTACTCTTGCCTTCCTTTTTTGGACCGATTTCTTGCGCTTTTCCTTTCTCAAACTCCCCCCCACGAGTCAGACGGCCGAGGCTCCGGTCTGTGACAAGGAGTTCGGTTCTTTGAGAGGAGGGCGCAGTACTTTGGTTTTTCAAAATGTTGAGCGCGAGCGGAACACCCACTGGGCCGACTGGCGGCAACCCGGTGGAGCCGGTTGGCAAGCAGCCGGTCGTGCGGCTGTTTCCTCTCATTTCCTGAGCGACGGGCCGGGTTGGTCAACCCGGCAGCCGTTGACTTGGTGTTTGAAGCGTGAGGGAGCTCTGGTCCATTGTGCTTGCCAGTTGACAGCCGAAGCCGGGTCTATGGCTTAGGGCGAAGTGGGGGACCGCGACGTCCTTAGTGCATCAGGAATCACCAAGTGAGGCGGGGGTTGGTGATCAAGCCGGCCAGCCCCCGAGCCCCCTGGTCGAGCGAGTCGGACCGGTGGCTGGGTTCAGGAGCATAGTGATGCAGAAAAAGGTAGGGACACAGTAAGTTGGTCGACAAAAGGCAGCCCCCGAGTCTCGTTCGGGGACCCCATAGTTTCATGCATTTACAAAAGGCGATGATACATACATTTGTGCGGCTAACTTTAAATGGCGGAGGAGTTCCGCATTCCACAGCCGTGTCGTTTCTTCACCGGCGGTGTCTCTCTTGCGCTTGTTTGACTTGCGTGCGTCGATGAGGTAGTAGGCGGTGCGGTCTCGCAAGGCCTTGCTCATGATGAATGGGCCCTCCCATGGAGGGGACAGCTTGTGCTGGCCGGCTTGCTCTTGAAAGAGTCGGAGCACGAGGTCACCCTCGCGAAACGCGAGGGGCTTGACCTTCTTGCTGTGGTAGTGCCTCAGACCTTGCTTGTAGATAGCTGAATCGCTGAGCGTCAGGAGGCGGACTTCTTCGAGAAGGTCGACGCCGTCTTCGCGGGCTTCTTTGGCTTCGGCTTCGGTGTACATCGCGACGCGCGATGAGTCGAACTTGACATTGGTCGGGATGATGGCTTTGGCTCCATAAACGAGGAAGAACGGGGTGAACCCGGTCGACCGATTCGGCGTGGTTCAGAGACACCAGAGAACGAACGGCAACTCGTCGAGCCAGCTGCCAGGTGAGCGGATGAGTGGCTCGACGAGTTGCAGCTTGATGCCCGATAGTATGAGGCCATTGGCCCGCTCGACCTGCCCATTGGACTGCTTGGTGTGCAACGGAGGCCAGGTCGAAGCGGATGCCGGAGACGGAATAGTATTGTTTGAGCGCGCCCTTGGCGAAGTTGGTGCCATTGTCCGTGATGATGCTGTTCGGCATGCCGTAGCAAACCGCTATGTCTTTGATGAACCGGGCGGCTGTTGGCCCGTCCAGTTTCTTGTTTGGCCATGCTTTGATCCACTTGGTGAACTTGTCCACCGCCACCAGCAGGTGCGTCATGCCGCCTCGAGCGGTTTTGAAGGGTCCCACCATGTCGAGTCCCCAAACTGCGAAAGGCCAGGCAATCAGAATGGTGCGGAGTGCTGACGGCGGCTGGTGGCTGTGCTTGCTGAAGCGCTGGCATCCCTCACGCTTGAGAACGAGCGACTCGGCATCTTGTAGGGTCGTGGGCCAGTAGAAAGCATGACGGAACGCCTTGGACACCAAGGATCGTGACGTAGTGTGGTGCCCGCATTCGCCCTGGTGTATGTCGAGGAGGATGTCGACGCCCTGCTCCTACTCGACGCAACGCTGGAACACGCTGGTGGAGCTGCGTTTGATGAGCTCGTTGTTGATGATGCTGTAGGCGGACGCCCGGCGCTGCACTTGCCTGGCTTCGGTCTCATCCATGGGGAGAACCCATTCTCCAGGAACTCTGATATTGGCAAGGCCCAAGACGGAGCTGTTACCACGATGAAGACGGTCACCGGGGCGGGTTCCGAGTCGGTAGCCCCCGAGCCGGGTTGAGCAGCCACTGGGTCGGGGATGGCGATGGCCGGGTCCGAGGCGATGGTGGCCGGGTCAAGCTGAGCAGCCCCCGGGCCGGGTTCGGCAGTCCCCGGGCCGGGTTCGGCAGTCCCCGGGCCGGGTTCAGCAGTCCCCGGGCCGGGTTCGGCAGTCCCCGGGCCGGGTTCAGCAGTCCCCTGGTCGGGTTGAGATGTGGTCGGGTCGTCTGGAACGTGGATGGACTCGGAGTCCGGTGACGGCTTGACGGACGGCTTGTGCAGGTGCTCGAGGGAGACGCCGTATGGGATGGACTGTCGGGACAACGCAATCTTGGCGAGCGTGTCGGCCGCTTCGTTCTCCGCGCAAGGGACGTGGAGGAACTCGCAGCCCTCGAAGGACCTGGACAGCTTCTGGACGAGGAAGCGGTAGCTTGCCATGTTGGAGTCGCGGGCGTCCCACTCGCCGGAGCACTGCTACACCACTAGGTCCGAGTCACTGTAGCACAGGATGCACCGGATGCCGAGTTCCTTGGCAAGCCGGAGGCCATGCACAAGGGCTTCGTACTCGGCGACGTCGTTGGAGGCGGCGAAGTGGATCTGGAGTGTGTAGCAGAGTCGGTCGCCCTTTGGGGACGACAGCACAATGTCGGCCCCTAGGTCGAGTCGCATCTTGGACCCGTCGAAATGCATGCACCAATGTGTCGAGTCGGGGGGGGGGGTAGGTACTGGGTCTCGGTCCAGTCGATGAGGAAGTCGGCCAGGGCCTGAGACTTAATCATGGTGCGGGGCTCGTAGAGGATTGTGTGGCCGGCCAACTGGAGCGCCCACTTGGCGACCCGACCAGAGGCATCCCGGCACCCGATGATTTCTCTGAGAGGAGCCGTGCTGACCACGGTGATGACATGCTCTTGGAAGTACTGCTTCAGCTTCTTGGCGGTAAAGTACACGCCATAACACATCTTCTGGTAGTGTGGGCAGTTCTGCTTGGAGTTGGAGACCACTTCGCTCAGATAGTAGACTGGGCGCTGGACGGCTTGGATCTTTCCTTCTTCGTCGCCGACCACCAGACTGCGTCTTGACCGCCTGCGGAGGTCGCGGCTATGTAGAGCAACAGCGGCTCCTTGTCGGTCGGCGCGGCCAGGACTGGTGCGGTGGAGAGCATACACTTGAGTTCTTGGAAAGCCTCGTCTACCTGGTCGTTCCAATCGAACGACTTCGTCTTCTTCATCAGCTGGTACAGGCGTAGCGCCCTCTTGCCCAACCGGCTAAGAAACCGACTTACTGAGACCAAGCAGCCGGTGAACTTCTAGACATCGCGCAGCCGAGCCGGCTTGCGCATGCGCTTGATGGCCTTGATCTTCTCCACGTTCGCCTCAATGCCGCGCTCCGAGACGAGGAAGCCGAGTAGCTTTCCGATCGGGACGTCGAAAACACATTTTTCCGGGTTAAGCTTTACCTTGTATTCGCGGAGGTTGACGAATGTTTCCTTCAAGTCATCGAGGAGTGTGAGGTGCTGCTTGGTCTTTACCACAATGTCGTCCACGTAAACGTGGATATTACGGCCGAGTTGCGGTAGTAGGCATTTCTGCATGCAGCGTTGGAAGGTGGCGCCGGCGTTCTTCAAGCCGAACGACATGGTGATGTAGCAATATGCCCCAAAGGGCGTGATGAAGGACATCTTCAGGGCATCAGCCGGGTCCAGCTTGATCTGGTGGTAGCCGGAGTAAGCGTCCAGGAAGGACAGGAGCTCGCACCCGGCGGTCGAGTCGATGACTTGGTCGATCTGTGGGAGGGCGAACGGATCCTTGGGACAGGCCTTGTTGAGGCTGGTGTAGTCGATACACATGCGCCAGGTCTTGTTCTTCTTCAGGACGAGGACTGGATTGGCTAGCCACTCGGGGTGAAACACTTCCATGATGAAGCCGGCCGCCAAAAGCTTGGTGACCTCTTCCCCGATGGTTCTTCTTTTTTCTTTGGAAAAACGTCGCAGGGGTTGACGGAAAGGCTGGGCGTCCTTGCGGACGTGAAGTTTGTGCTCGGCGTACTTCCTCGGGATACCCGGCATGTCCTTGGGGGTCCACGCGAAGATATCCCGATTCTCACGGAGGAAATCGACGAGCTCGCCTTCCTATTTGCTATCGAGGCGGGTGCCTACGACAACGTACTTGCTGCAGCTGGGATCCTCCGGGTTCAACTTCACTTTCCTGGTCTCCTTGGAGGACTTGAAGGCGGCCTCGTCGGCCGGGTCCTTGGTTAGGATTGACGCGGCCGAAGCCTCGCCTGCCGTGGCGACGATCCGGTCGAGCTGGCGCCGCTCCTCGGCAATGACCAGCGACTTGGCCAGCTTGGCACCGTCCCGGGAGCATGATACATCTCCAAAGTATCTGTAACGCCCCGGATTCGATGCGCCAGGTGTCGCCAGTTATTCGTCGTCGTTGCCATGTCATTTGCTTGCGTGTTGCATTTTATCATGTCATCATGTGCATTTCATTTTGCATATGTGTTCATCTCATGCATCCGAGCATTTTCCCCGTTGTCCGTTTTGCAATCCGGCACTCCTATGTCCTCCGGCGCCTCCTTTTTGCCTCTTCTCTTGTGCGGGTGTTAAGCTTTCTCGGAATGGACCGAGGTTTGCCAAGCGGCCTTGGTATAGCACCGGTAGACCGCCTGTCAAGTTTCGTGCCATTTGGAGGTCGTTTGATACTCCAACGGTTAACCGGTAACATAAAGCCCTCTCTTTGTTGCAGCCCAACACCCTTCCAAACTGTCCCAAAACCCAGCAAACTCCCTCCATGCTCTCGATCGCTCGATCACGATCGCGGGTCAAAACCGCACCTCATTTGGACTCTCCTAGCTCCCTCTACCTATAAATATGTGGCCTCCCGAGATTCTCGCAGCCCAAACCCTAGCCCGCTCCTTCAAGGCCACGGACGTGTCCGATTGGGCGGACACGTCCGCCAACGCCGGACCAACCAGGAGCGACACGTGTCGCTCCGCGCGCCGCCGCCGCTGCCTGCTCGGCCCGCTGGAGGCCCGCCCGCCCGCCCCACGCCGCCACCTCACCAAGGCTGTCCTTCCATCGCGCCGCCGGCCGGCTCAGATCCGCCCGCCCGGCGGATCCGGCTCGCGGGCTCAACCGCCGCCGCCTCGGCCCTCCACCGCCATCGCTGGCGCCGCTGCCAGCGTGCCTCCTCCGCCGTCCGGCTGCGCCTCCGGCCTCGCCCGAGCCTCGCCCTCCGCTTCCATCCGCCGCCGCCGCCTCGCCGTCGGCCCCGAAGTCCGTCCGTCGCCGCTTTCGCCTGTGGGTTTCGCCGGAGGCGCCGCCGCAGCACCATGGGCCTCGGAGCTCAGCGTCCGCGCCTCCCAGCCACTCGCCACCGGAACGGATGGATCCGGCCGGGATCCGCCGGATCCGCCCCATCCCGACCTCTCCGCCTTGCCTCGCCTCACACGGCCTGTCGCCTTCGCAGCCCGCCGCCCTCTTCCCTGCGCGGGAGGGAGACGACGGCAGCGCCCCATCGCCGGGTTCGACCTCAGGCCCCGGGGTGCCCCAGCCCAGCAGCGCCCGGCCCAGCCGGCCTTCCTCCCCCTCCTTCCTGGGCCGAGCCCACTAGGTGAGCAGGACACCTAATCCCCGCCCAGGCGTCACATAATTATATTGCGCCCGCATGTTTTTTTCCTGAAATATGACCAAGTCCTAGATTTTTGACATGATCATGCCATGTTCATCGCATTGTATCTCTGCATCTGTAGCTCCGTTTCGTGCGTGTAATATGTCAAATTGTTCGTCTCAACGAGTACTTCATTTCATTCCATTGCATCATTTTCATTTGAGCTCATCTTGATGCCCGAAATGCTATTGGAAGAGTGCATGTTGATGTTAATCTGCTGAAACTGTTATAACTTGCTCATTTGTCATTTTTGCCATGATTGATGTGTGCATCCTATGAGGTTGATGTCTACATGTGTTTTGATCTATGCCATGCCATCTTTCCAGGGGTGTATGCCATGTATATTTGTGATCAATGTGGTGACTAGCACAAGCATGCAAACTAGGCTTCGTGATATTGCTGATTTTAGTCCCTGTTCTGCTATTATTTTGATGCCATGTGAACTTGTTGCTACAGAGAGATCCATGCATATTTTGAGATACTTCAGTAAGGGTATTGTGAACATATGCTTATTGTCTATCCATTCATGCCCTTGTTTGCAATTATGGAGTAGCCTAGCATGTCATTTGAGTGCTCTACTTTTGCTTCAAAATATTTCCTGGCAGATTGTTTACATGTTATTCAATTTGGCCAAGGTTGCTATATTTGATCCTTGCATGCTATGGACTTGTTCTTCACTTGGTTTGTTTCACAAACATGTCTTCTTGATGATGCTATGCTTATCTTATCATGCAATGACTTGTGGTGAGTGAATCGAGCTTGTTAAGGAGGGTACTTGCTGTTACTGTTTTGCTAGGCTGAATCTGTTATTTCGTGATGCTATATAAACATGTTGCTACTAATCATTCTATGCATAATCTAGAGATGTCCTATAAACATGTTTTGATCTACATGTCATGCTCTATCCATACATGCCCCTGGTTGCATTTATAGGTTGCTGTAGCTTGTTGTAATCTTGCTACAAAGTTGCTTGATAATGTTGTTGTCAACCTGTTAACATGAAGTTCAATGTTTCCATGATTGTTTTCTAGTGATCCATGCATCCTATGAACTTGTTCTTGCCATGCTTAGCTTCATAAACATGCCTTCGTACTGTTGGTTGCCTTGCCATGCCATGTTTTGCTCTGTGGTGAGTGGTTCAAGCTCACCAACATGCCTACTTATTGTTGTTCCTGCCATGTATAAATCTGTAATATAACTTGCCATGTTTACATGGGTGCCATCATATCTTCTGATCCTTTGTGGCTCATGGTCAGTAAGGGACTTTTGATCTATGCTTTTAGTAGATTCATGCCATGCCTTTGTTTGCCAAGATAAGTTCTCGCAACATGTTGTTTGATAGCTCTAAACATTGCAACCTGATATTATTTCCTGATAAGTCTGAAACTATTATTATTTGCAATCTCACCATGTCTTTTTGAGGATGTTCTAGTCTTTTCTGGAGATAGCTCAGTGTTCATGTTTTGTTGTGCTTTACCTGTACTTCATGCTCATGCCTTTTGATCTTATGTTGGGGTGCTGTAGCTTATTGTTTTGATGCTTGCAAGATGCCTAGTTGCTGTTTTGGACAGATTGTTGTTATGACTTGTATAGTGTGTGTGTTGAACCGTTGCTCCATTTTGAGCGTGCTCTATATGAAACTTGCTTGATTTTGCATGTAGTTTCATATTATCATGTTGCATCCTTGTTTTGACGTGTTTGCTTGATGTTTGTATGCATTTTGCATCAATGCCATGTTGAACTTGTTTTGCTCATATCTTCTAGGCCGTAGCTCCAAATCTAATGAACTTTATATGTAACTTGACTAGAATTTCGTGTAGATCATCTTGGTGCATCTTAACTTGCTGTTTAACAACTTGAACATAAGGTTTATTCAGTCTAGACCAATTTCGAAATTTGCATATGAGGACTTACCGGAATTGTTATATGTTGTTTCCGGCCTCATTTAAACTTGCTTTGACGTGTTGCTCTTGTTTGCATCGTCTCTTGCCATGAGTAGCTTCATGTAGCCTTGTCATGCATCATGCTTGTTGTGCATCATGCCTTGTTAATGTGTGGTGTGTTTACCATGTTGTGTGCTTCTTCTTGTTAGTTCCTGTTTCGTTGCAATCGTGAGGATTCGTTCGTCTACGCTTGGTTCGTCTTCGTGGCTTCATCTTCTTCATGGACTCGTTCTTCTTCCTAGCAGGATTTCAGGCAAGATGACCGCAACCCTGGATCTCACTACTATCATTGCTATGCTAGTTGCTTTGTTCTTTCGCTATGCTGTGTTACCTATCATTTGCTCTTCAAGCCTCCCCAAATTGCCATGAACCTCTAACCTTTGACACCCTTCCTAGCAAACTGTTGCTTGGCTATGTTACCGTTTTGCTCAGCCCCTCTTATAGCGTTGCTAGCTGCAGGTGAAGATGAAGATTGCTCCATGGTGGACAGGGTCTATGTTGGGATATCACAATATCTCTTATATTATTAATGCATATATATATTTGGCAAAGGGTGGAAGGCTCGGCCTTATGCCTGGTGTTTTGTTCCACTCTTGCCGCCTCTAGTTTCCGCCATACCGGTGTTATGTTCCCGGATTTTGTGTTCCTAACGGGTCGGTGATTTATGGGACCCCCGACGTTCGCTTTGAATAAAACTTGTCCAAAGAAGGCCCAATCTTGGTTTTACCATTTGCCTCACCACCACCTACTTTTCCCTTGGGAGTCTCTCTCGAGGGTCATCTTTATTATAGCCCCCGGCCAATGCTTGTCTAAGTGTTGGTCGAACTAGAGTCCTTTGCGCGCCCCGTGGAAACTTGAGGTCTGGTTTTAGTTGTACGGAGTGCTCATCCGGTGTTGCCTCGAGAACGAGATATGTGCAGCTCCTATCGGGATTGTCGGCGATCGGGCGGCTTTGCTGGTCTTGTTTTACCATTGTCGAAATGTCTTGTAAACCAGGATTCCGAGACCGATCGGGTCTTCCCGGAGAAGGTCTATTCCTTCGTTGATCGCGAGAGCTTGTCATGGGCTAAGTTGGGACACCCCTGCAGGGTTTAAACTTTCGAGAGCCGTGCCCGCGGTTATGTGGCAGATGGGAATTTGTTAATGTCCGGTTGTAGATAACTTGACACCAGATCCGAATTAAAATGCATCAACCGCGTGTGTAGCCGTGATGGTCTCTTCTCGGCGGAGTCCGGGAAGTGAACACGGTTTCCGTGTTATGATTGACGTAAGTAGGAGTTCAGGATCACCTCTTGATCATTACTAGATGACGACCGTTCCTTTGTTTCTCTTCTCGCTCTCATTTGCGTATGTTAGCCACCATATATGCTTAGCCGCTGCTGCAACCTCACCACTTTACCCCTTCCTTACCCATTAAGCTTTGCTAGTCTTGATACCCATGGTAATGGGATTGCTGAGTCCTCGTGGCTCACAGATTACTACAACAACAGTTGCAGGTACAGGTTTATGCGAGGATCTTGACGCGAGCGCGATGTTTGCTTGGTTGGAGTTATTCTTCTGCTTCTTCTTCGATCAGGGGATAGGTTCCAGGTCGGCAGCCTGGGCTAGTAGGGTGGATATTGTTTGAGTTTCTGTTTATGTTTCATCCGTAGTCGGATGTTGTTCTTGTATGTTGTATTGTTGTATTCGTGTGGCATTGTATGCCTCTTGTATGTATCCCCATCTATTATGTAATGTTGATGTAATGATATCCACCTTGCAAAAGTGTTCCAATATGCGGGTCTATCCTTGGTGGGACCTTCGAGTTCCTTTTGGATAGGGTCGCATATTGGGCGTGACAGTATCTATAATTTATGAAGCATTCATGCTATTTTATTATCTGTTTTGAATGATTACGGGCTTTATTATACACTTTTATATTACTTTTGGGACTAACCTATTAACCGGAGGCCCGGCCCATATTGCTGTTTTATTGCCTGTTTCAGTATTTCAAAGAAAAGGAATATCAAACAAAGGTCAAATGGAATGAAACCTTCGGCAATGTGATTTTTTGGAAGAATATGATCCTGGAGACTTGGAGTTCACGTCAGAAGATCCTTGAGGAGGCCAGGAGATAGGCCCCCCCCACTGGGCGCGCCCCCTGTCTTGTGGGCCCCTTGAGCACCCCCGACCGACTTCTTTCGCCTATATAAGCCTACTGAAGGAAATATGCCCTAGAGGCAATAATAAAGTTATTATTTATTTCCTTATTTCATGATAAATGTTTATCATTCATGCTAGAATTGTATTAACCGGAAACATGATACATGTGTGAATGCATAGACAAACAGAGTGTCACTAGTATGCCTCTACTAGACTAGCTTGTTAATCAAAGATGGTTATGTTTCCTAACCATGAACAAAGAGTTGTTATTTGATTAACAAGGTCACATCATTAGTTGAATGATCTGATTGACATGACCCATTCCATTAGCTTAGCACACGATCGCTTAGTATGTTGCTACCGCTTTTATCCATGACTTATACATGTTCCTATAACTATGAGATTATGCAACTCCTGTTTACGGAGGAACACTTTGGTACTACCAAACGTCACAACGTGAATCGGGTGATTATAAAGGAGTACTACAGTGTCTCCAAAGGCGATGTTGGGTTGGCGATTTCGAGATTAGGTTTTGTCACTCCGATTGTCGGAGAGGTATCTCTGGGCCCTCTCGGTAATACACATCACTTAAGCCTTGCAAGCATTACAACTAATGAGTTAGCTGTGAGATGATATTACGGAACGAGTAAAGAGACTTGCCGTAACGAGATTGAACTAGGTATTGGATACCGACGATCGAATCTCGGGCAAGTAACATACCGATGACAAAGGGAACAACGATGTTGTTATGCGGTCCGACCGATAAAGATCTTCAGAGAATATGTAGGAACCAATATGGGCATCCAGGTCCCGCTATTGGTTATTGACCGAGACGTGTCTCGGTCATGTCTACATTGTTCTCGAACCGTAGGGTCCGCACGCTTAAGGTTTCGATGACGGTTATATTATGAGTTTGTGTATTTTGATGTACCAAGAAGTTCGAGTCCCGGATGTGATCACGGACATGACGAGGAGTCTCGAAATGGTCGAGACATAAAGATTGATATATTGAAGCCTATATTTGGAGTTCGAATGGTTCCCGTGAAATCGGAATTTTACCGAACACCGGGGTTACGGAACCTCCCGGGGTTATTGGGCCTTAGTGGGCCATGAGGGAGAAGAGGAAGGGCCGGCCAGGGCAGGCGCGCTGCCCTCCCCTAGTCCGAATAGGACAAGGAGAGGGGGGCGCCCCTTCCCTCTTTCCTCCCCCAATCCTATTCCAACTAGGAAGGGGGAGTCCTACTCGGTGGGAGTAGGACTCCTTCGCCGCCTCCAAGGGCGGCCGCACCCCCTTGCTCCTTTATATACGGGGGCAAGGGGGCACCCTAGAACACACAAGTTGATCTACGGATCGTTCCTTAGCCGTGTGCAGTGCCCCCTCCACCATATTCCACCTTGGTCATATCGTCGCAAAGCTTAGGCGAAGCCCTGCGCCGGTAGAACATCAAGATTGTCACCATGCCGTCGTGCTGACGAAACTCTCCCTCCCCGAAGCTCTACTGGATTGGAGCCCGAGGAGCATCATCGAGCTGTACGTGTGTCAAGAACTCGGGGGCGCCGGAGTAACGGCGCTAGGATCGGTTGGATCGCGAGGAGATCGTACGACTACTTCCTCTACGTTGTGATCGCTTCGCCGGGTCTCACGAGGGTACGTAGACAACACTCTCCTCTCGTTGCTATGCATCACCATGATCTTGCGTGTGCATAGGAATTTTTTGAAATTACTACGCTCCCCAAAAGGGCATCCGAGCCTAGGTTTTTATGGTTTGATGTTTTGCACGAGTAGAACACAAGTGAGTTGTGGGCGATACAAGTCATACTACCTACCAGCATGTCATACTTTGGTTCAGCGGTATTGTGAGATGAAGCGCCCGGACCGACATTACGCCAGACGCTTACGCGAGACTGGTTTCACCGCCACGAGCACTCGCTGCTTAAAGGTGACTGGCGGGTGTCTCTCTCTCACTTTAGTTGAACGAGTGAAAGGCTACGCCCGTCCTTGAGAAGGTTAAACGGAGTCTATTTGACAAAGTATCGCTGTGGTTTTGATGCGAGGTGAGATTGGTTCTTGCTTAAGCCCGTAGCAGCCACGTAAAATTTGCAACAACAAAGTAGAGGACGCCTAACTTGTTTTTGCAGGGCATGTTGTGATGTGATATGGTCAAGACGTGATGCTATATTTTATTGTATGAGATGATCATGTTTTGTAACCAAAGTTATCGGCAATCGGCTGGAGCCATATGGTTGTCGCTTATTGTATGAAATGCAACGCTCTATAATTGCTTTACTTTATCACTAAGCGGTAGCGATAGTCGAGAAGCAATAGGTGGCGAGAGCGACAACGATGCTACGATGGAGATCAAGGTGTCGCACCGGTGACGATGGTGATCACGACGGTGCTTCGGAGATGGAGATCACAAGCACAAGATGATGATGGCCATATCATATCACTTATATTGATTGCATGTGATGTTTATCCTTTATGCATCTTATCTTGCTTTGATTGACGGTAGCATTTTAAGATGATCTCTCACTAAAAATTATCAAGTAGTGTTCTCCCTGAGTATGCACCGTTGCCAAAGTTCGTCGTGCCGAGACACCACGTGATGATCGGGTGTGATAAGCTCTACATCCATCTACAACGGGTGCAAGCCAGTTTTGCACACGCAGAATACTCAGATTATACTTGACGAGCCTAGCATATGCAGATATGGCCTCGGAACACAGAGACCGAAAGGTCGAGCGTGAATCATATAGTAGATATGATCAACATAAGATGTTCACCATTGAAAACTACTCCATTTCACGTGATGATCGGTTATGGTTTAGTTGATTTGGATCACGTGATCACTTAGATGACTAGAGAGATGTCTATCTAAGTGGGAGTTCTTAGTAATATGATTAATTGAACTTAAATTTATCATGAACTTAGTACCGATAGTATCTTGCTTGTCTATGTTTGATTGTAGATAGATGGCTCGTCGTTGTTCCGTTGAATTTTAATGCGTTCCTTGAGAAAGCAAAGTTGAAAGATGATGATAGCAATTACACGGATCGGGTCCGTAACTCGAGGATTATCCTCATTGCTGCACGTAAGAGTTACGCCCTGGATGCACCGCTAGGTGCCACTCTTCTTGATGCAACCGACGACGTTAAGAACGTCCCGCGAGCAAAGCTGATGACTACTCTATAGTTCGATGTGCCATGCTTTACGGCTTAGAACCGGGACTTCAACGACGTTTTGAACGTCATGGAGCATATGAGATGTTCCAGAGTTGAAGTTAATATTCCAATGTAATGCCCGGATTGAGAGATATGAAGTCTCCAATAAGTTCTATAGCTGCAAGATGGAGGAGAATAGTTACGTCAATGAGCACATACCCGTAATGTCGGGTATTACAATCACTTGACACAACCGGGAGTTAATCTTCCGGATGATTGTGTCATTGATGAATTCTTCAATCACCGCCACCAAGCTACAAAGGCTTTGTGATGAACTATAATATGCAAGGGTTAGTAAAGACTATACCGAGCTCTTCGCAATGCTAAAGGCTGCGGAGGTAGAAATCAAGAAGGAGCATCAAGTGTTGATGGTCAATAAGACCACTAGTTTCAAGAAGAAAGGCAAAGGGAAGAAGAAGGGAACTTCAAGAAGAACAGCAAGCAAGTTGCTTCTCAGAGAAGAAACCCAAGTCTGGACCCAAACCTGAAATCGAGTGCTTCTACCGCAAGCGATTGGTCATCGAAGCGGAATTGCCCCATGTATTTGGCGGATAAGAAGGATGGCAAGGTGAACAAAGGTATATGTGATATACATGTTATTGATGTGTACCTTACTAGAGCTCGCAGAGCACTCGGTATTTGATACTGGTTACTGCTAATATTTGCAACTCAAATAGGGACTACGGATTGCTTAACACCGCAAAGGACGAGGTGACGATGCGCGTGGGAAATGGTTCCAAAGTCGATGTGATCGCGGTCGGCACGCTACCTCTACATCTACCTTCGGATTAGTTTTAGACCTAAATAATTGTTATTTGGTGCCTGCGTTGAGCATGAACATTATATCTGGATCTTGTTTGATGCGAGACGGTTATTCATTTAAATCGAGAGAATAATGGTTGTTCTATTTATATGAGTAATATCTTTTATGGTCATGCACCCTTGAAGAGTGGTCTATTTTGATGAATCTCGATAGTAGTGATACACATATTCATAATGTTGAAGCCAAAAGATGCAGAGTTGATAATGATAGTGCAACTTATTTGTGGCAATCGCCGCTTAGGTCATATCGGTATAAAGCGCATGAAGAAACTCCATCTCGATGGACTTTTGGAGTCACTTGATTATGAATCACTTGGCACTTGCGAACCGTGCCTCATGGGCAAGATGACTAGAACCCCGTTCTCCGGCACTATGGAGAGAGCAACAGATTTGTTGGAAATCATACATACAGATGTATGTGGTCCGATGAATGTTGAGGCTCGTGGCGGATATCGTTATTTTCTCACTTTCACAGATGACTTAAGCAGATATGGGTATATCTACTTAATGAAACATAAGTTTGAAACATTTGAAAAATTCAAAGAATTTCAGAGTGAAGTTGAAAATCATCGTAATAAGAAAATTAAATTTCTACGATCTGATCGTGGAGGTGAATATTTGAGTTACGAGTTTGGTCTACATTTGAAACAATGCGGAATAGTTTCGCAACTCACACCACCCGGAACACCACAGCGTAATGGTGTGTCCGAACATCGTAATCGCACTTTACTAGATATGGTGCGATCTATGATGTCTCTTACAGATTTACCGCTATCATTTTGGGGTTATGCTCTTGAGACGGCCGCATTCACACTAAATAGAACACCGTCAAAATCCGTTGAGACGACACCTTATGAACTATGGTTTAGCAAGAAACCAAAGTTGTCGTTTCTTAAAGTTTGGGGATGCGATGCTTATGTGAAAAAGCTTCAACCTGATAAGCTCGAACCCAAATCGGAGAAATGTGTCTTCATAGGATACCCAAAGGAAACAGTTGGGTACACCTTCTATCACAGATCCGAAGGCAAGACATTTGTTGTTAAGAATGGATCCTTTCTAGAGAAGGAGTTTCTCTCGAAAGAAGTGAGTGGGAGGAAAGTAGAACTTGATGAGGTATTTGTACCTTCTCCTTACTTGAAAGTAGTTTGTCGCAGAAACCGGTTTTCGAGATATCTACACCAAATAGTGAGGAAGTTGATGATGTTGATCATGAAACTTCAGATCAAGTTACTACGTAACCTCGAGATCAACCAGAGTAAGATCCGCACTGAGTGGTACGGTAATCCTGTTCTGGAAGTCATGCTACTAGATCATGATGAACCTACGAACTATGAAGAAGCGATGGTGAGCCCAGATTCCGCAAAGTGGCTTGAGGCCATGAAATCTGAGATGGGACCCATGTATGAAAACAAAGTATGGACTTTGGTTGACTTGCTCGAGGGTCGGCAAGCAATAGAGAACAAGTGGATCTTCAAGAAGAAGACTGACGCTGACGGTAATGTTACTGTCTACAAAGCTCGACTTGTCGCAAAGGGTTTTCGACAAGTTCAAGGGATTGACTACGATGAGACCTTCTCACCCGTAGCGATGCTTAAGTCTGTCCGAATCATGTTAGCAATTGCCGCATTTTATGATTATGAAATTTGGCAAATGGATGTAAAGACCGCATTCTGAATGGATTTACGGAAGAAGAGTTGTATATGATGCAACGAGAAGGTTTTATCGATCCAAAGGAGCTAACAAAGTATGCAAGCTCCAATGATCCATTTATGGACTGGTGCAAGCATCTCGGAGTTGGAATAAACGCTTTGATAGTGTGATCAAAGCATTTGGGTTCATCTGAGACTTTTGGAGAAGCTTTGTGTTTACAAGAAAGTGAGTGGGAGCTCAGAGCATTTACGATATTATATGTAGATGACATATTACTGATCGGAAATGATATAGAATTTCTGGATAGCATAAAGGGATACTTGAATAAGAGTTTTTCAATGAAAGACCTCGAGAAGCTGCTTACATATTGGGCATCAAAATCTATAGAGATAGATCAAGACGCTTAATTGGACTTTCACAAAGCACATACCTTGACAAAATTTTGAAAAAGTTCAAAATGGATCAAGCAAAGAAAGGGTTCTTGCCTGTGTTACAAGGTGTGAAGTTGAGTAAGACTCAATGCCCGACCACCGCAGAAGATAGAGAGAAAATGAAAGATGTTCCTATGCTTCAGCCATAGGCTCTATCATGTATGCAATGCTGTGTACCGGACCTGATGTGTGTCTTGCTATAAGCTTAGCAGGAGGTACCAAAGTAATCCAGAGTGGATCATGGACAGCGGTCAAGAACATCTGAAATACGAAAATGACTAAGGATATGTTTTCAGATATGGAGGTGACAAAGAGCTCATCGAACAGTTACGTTGATGCAAGCTTTGACACCGATCCGGACGATTCTAAATCGCAAACCGGATCGATTTACACTAAACGGAGGAGCTGTCGGTTAGTGCAGTTCTAAACAAAGCGTCATAGCGGGATCTACATGTGAAGCGGAGTACATAGCAGCTTCGAAGCAGCTCATGAAGGAGTGCGGATGAAGGAGTTCATATCCGATCTAGGTGTCATACCTAGTGCATCGGGTCCAATGAAAATCTTCGTGACAATCTATCGAGCAATTGCCTTAGCAAAGGAATCCAGATTTCACAAGAGGACCAAGCACATCAAGAGACGCTTCAATTCCATCCGGATTTAGTCCGTGGGAGACATAGAGATTTGCAAGATACATACGGATTTGAATGTAGCGAGACCGTTGACTAAGCCTCTTCCACGAGCAAAACATGATCAACACCAAGACTCCATGGGTGTTAGAATCATTACTATGTAATCTAGATTATTGACTCTAGTGCAAGTGGGAAACTGAAGGAAATATGCCCTAGAGGCAATAATAAAGTTATTATTTATTTCCTTATTTCATGATAAATGTTTATCATTCATGCTAGAATTGTATTAACCGGAAACATGATACATGTGTGAATGCATAGACAAACAGAGTGTCACTAGTATGCCTCTACTAGACTAGCTTGTTAATCAAAGATGGTTATGTTTCCTAACCATGAACAAAGAGTTGTTATTTGATTAACAAGGTCACATCATTAGTTGAATGATCGATTGACATGACCCATTCCATTAGCTTAGCACACGATCGCTTAGTATGTTGCTACTGCTTTTATCCATGACTTATACATGTTCCTATAACTATGAGATTATGCAACTCCTGTTTACGGAGGAACACTTTGGTACTACCAAAGCGTCACAACGAATCGGGTGATTATAAAGGAGTACTACAGGTGTCTCCAAAGGCGATGTTGGGTTGGCGATTTCGAGATTAGGTTTTGTCACTCCGATTGTCGGAGAGGTATCTCTGGGCCCTCTCGGTAATACACATCACTTAAGCCTTGCAAGCATTACAACTAATGAGTTAGCTGTGAGATGATGTATTACGGAACGAGTAAAGAGACTTGCCGGTAACGAGATTGAACTAGGTATTGGATACCGACGATCGAATCTCGGGCAAGTAACATACCGATGACAAAGGGAACAACGATGTTGTTATGCGGTTGACCGATAAAGATCTTCGTAGAATATGTAGGAACCAATATGGGCATCCAGGTCCCGCTATTGGTTATTGATCGGAGACGTGTCTCGGTCATGTCTACATTGTTCTCGAACCGTAGGGTCCGCACGCTTAAGGTTTCGATGGCGGTTATATTATGAGTTTGTGTATTTTGATGTACCGAAGAAGTTCGAGTCCCGGATGTGATCACGGACATGACGAGGAGTCTCGAAATGGTCGAGACATAAAGATTGATATATCGGAAGCCTATATTTGAGTTCGGAATGGTTCGGGTGAAATCGAATTTTAGGAACACCGGGTTACGGAACCCTCCCGGGGTTATTGGGCCTTAGTGGGCCATGAGGGAGAAGAGGAAGGGCGGCCAGGGCAGGCAGCTGCCCCTCCCCTAGTCCGAATAGGACAAGGAGAGGCGGCGCCCCTTCCCTCTTTCCCTCCCCCAATCCTATTCCAACTAGGAAGGGGGGAGTCCTACTCGGTGGGAGTAGGACTCCTCCGCACGCCTCCTCCAAGGGCGGCCGCAGCCCCTTGCTCCTTTATATCTGAGGGGCAAGGGGCACCCTAGAACACACAAGTTGATCTACGGATCGTTCCTTAGCCGTGTGCAGTGCCCCCTCCACCATATTCCACCTCGGTCATATCGTCGCAAAGCTTAGGCGAAGCCTGCGCGCCGTAGAACATCAAGATCGCCACCACGCCGTCGTCCGTGAAACTCTCCTCCCGAGCTCTCTTGGATTGGAGCCGAGGAGCGCCATCGAGCTGTACGTGTGTCAAAAACTCGGGGCGCCGGAGTAATGGCGCTAGGATCGGTTGGATCGCGAGGAGATCGTCGACTACTTCCTCTACGTTGTGATCGCTTCCGCTTCGGTCTACGAGGGTACGTAGACAACACTCTCCCCTCTCGTTGCTATGCATCACCATGATCTTGCGTGTGCGTAGGAAATTTTTTGAAATTACTACGTTCCCCAACACCTACGTACCCTAAAAACATCGAATATGAAGATAGATCAGGAGTTCCGCCGCCGCAAGCCTCTGTAGCCACCAAAAACCTCTCGGGAGCCCATTCCGGCACCCTGCCGGAGGGGGAATCCATCACCGGTGGCCATCTTCATCATCCCGGTGCTATCCATGACAAGGAGGGAGTAGTTCACCCTCGGGGCTGAGGGTATGTACCAGTAGCTATGTGTTTGATCTCTCTCTCTCTCTCGTGTTATCTCTATGGCACGATCTTGATGTATCGCGAGCTTTGCTATTATAGTTGGATCTTATGATGTTTCTCCCCTCTACTCTCTTGTGATGAATTGAGTTCCCCTCTTGAAGTTATCTTATTGGATTGAGTCTTTATGATGAGAACACTTGATGTATGTCTTGTCGTGCTTATCTGTGGTGACAATGGGATTTCACGTGCCACTTGATGTATGTTTTGGTGACCAACTTGCGGGTTCCGCCCATGAACCTATGCATAGGGGTTGGCACACATTTTCTTGACTCTCTGGTAGAAACTTTGGGGCACTCTTTGAAGTACTTTGTGTTGGTTGGATGAATTTGAGATTGTGACACGCATATCGTATAATCATGCCCACAGATACTTGAGGTGACAATGGAGTATCTAGGTGACATTAGGGTTTTGGTTGATTTGTGTCTTAAGGTGTTATTCTAGTATGAACTCTATGATGGATTGAGCGGAAAGAATAGCTTTATGTTATTTTACTTGGAACTCTTGAATAGATAGAACAGCAAGGATAACTTTGAGGTGGTTTCGTACCCTACCATAATCTCTACGTTTGTTCTCCGCTATTAGTGGCTTTGGAGTGACTCTTTGTTGCATGTTGAGGGATTGTTATATGATCTATCTATGTTATTATTGTTGAGAGAACTTGCACTAGTGAAAGTATGAACCCTATGCCTTGTTTCCTACCATTGCAATACCGTTTACGCTCACTTTTATCATTAGTTACCTTGCAGTTTTTATTATTTCAGATTACAAATAACTATATCTACTATCCATATTGCACTTGTATCACCATCTCTTCGCCGAACTAGTGCACCTATACAATTTATCATTGTATTGGGTGTGTTGGGGACACAAGAGACTCTTTGTTATTTGGTTGCAGGGTTGTTTGAGAGAGACCATCTTCATCCTACGCCTCCCACGGATTGATAAACCTTAGGTCATCCACTTGAGGGAAATTTGCTACTGTCCTACAAACCTGTGCACTTGCAGGCCCAACAACGTCTACAAGAAGAAGGTTGTGTAGTAGACATCAAACTCTTTTCTGGCGCCGTTGCTGGGGAGGCTAGGTAAGCGGTACTCACAACCCGTCAACTAAGCTCTTTTCTGGCGCCGTTGCCGGGGAGGTGAGTGCTTGAAGGTATATCTTTAGATCTTGCAATCGAATCGTTTTGTTTCTTGTTTTATCACTACTTTAGTCTTTAAAAGAAAACTACAAAAAAATGGAATTGAGTTTGCCTCATACGCTTCATCTTTTTAATATCTTTCGTGAGTGTCGGTGTCAAAACCGGCGAATCTTGGGTAGGGGGTCCCGAACTGTGCGTCTAGGCGGATGGTAACAGGAGACGAGGGACACGATGTTTTTACCCAGGTTCGGGCCCTCTCGATGGAGGTAAAACCCTACGTCCTGCTTGATTAATATTGATGATATGGGTAGTACAAGAGTGGATCTACCACGAGATCAAGGAGGCTAAACCCTAAAGCTAGCCTATGGCATGATTGTTGTAGTGTATATTGTCCTACGGATTAAAGCCCTCCGGTTTATATAGACACCGGAGGAGGCTAGGGTTACACAGAGTCGGTTACAATGGTAGGAGATCTACATATCCGTATCGCCAAGCTTGCCTTCCACGCCAAGGAAAGTCCGATCCGGACACGGGACGGAGTCTTCAATCTTGTATCTTCGTAGTCTTGGAGTCCGGCGGACGATGATAGTCCGGCTGTCCGGACACCCCCTAGTCCAGGACTCCCTCTGTAGCCCCCGAACCAGGCTTCAATGACGATAAGTCCAGCGCGTATATAGTCTTCGGAGTTGCAAGGCGGGTTCTCCCTTCAAGCTCCATTACCTGCCGAACAGTGTCCGACTTTATCACAAATACTGTGTTTCTCGGCTTCTACGCCCAATAATGGTCTTTTTCCACGTGTCGCACGAATGCGAATAGCCAGGATGTCTTTTATGTTTCCCCCCCTAGTCGTGCGAGTCGTCCGCCTAAAAAAGAGGCAAAAATCCAGATCCAAACCGCACCATCTTCCTCCCGCGAATACTCCATCGGAGCGCCCTTGACCTAAAAATCCATTCCATCATGGACCGTCGACGCGGCTCCTCTTCTCGCGCTCCCAGCCCAACGCTAGGGGATTGGAGGAGGTGCTCTGTTCCGCACAACGAGCTGTTGAAGCTCCAAGCGGGGGGATATCTCCCTCCGGCCTTCATGGTCCCAGTTCGAGCCGGGCTGGTCACTTATCGAGGTGGGAGGCAAGTGGAGGCTACCCCAAGTCCCAACAAAGGGGAGCGAGTATGGTTCGTCCCTTATCTGATAAGGGGACTCGGATTCCCAATACATTTGTTCCTCCGAGGGCTCCTGGAGTTCTACGGACTCCAGCTCCACCACCTCACGCCCACCTCTGTTCTACACATCGCGGGCTACGTAGCTCTTTGCGAGCTATTCCTGGGCATTGAGCCCCATTTTGCACTGTGGAAGAGGCTGTCTTGCCTCGTACCCCGCTCTCAGGAGGGGTCCATATATCAAGTGGGCGGCGCTGAAGTATGGCGCATCGCCGGGACCGGATACCCATCCGGTACTCCCAAGAAGGCGTCCGAAGACTGGCCTTCAGAGTGGTTTACATAGGAGGCGCTCCGCTGCGGATCGATCCGGCAGCCTCCGGAGTTTAGTGATGCTCCTCTAAAAAGCGCCTCCGTGGCGCCCACGGGCCCCGATTGGAGGAAGACAAGAGCGTCCATTACTTGATGGGCGAATAAGATTATGGCCCATTCGGGTTGACCATGATTGGAGTCATGGCGACATGCATCATCTTGGGGTACAGCCATTGCAATCTGAGAGGCCACCCCATGTGGGATTTCAACGGGGAGGACGATGCCACCCGTCACAGCCGCAAAGGGCCGGATTCGACCGAGGATTTGGTAGAGATCCTTTCCAGCCTTTACAAGGGGGAAAAGGAGGACTTCCTTCGAACGAACCCTTTGAATGGGTTTTCCATCAACAACCCTAGAGGATGGGTAAGCGAACACCTTTTAAGGGCTCAACCCATGCTTTCGAAGTTTAAGCTTCTTACATTATGTCTTCGGCGCAGGATCTACGCCGGACTGTGGAGGACATGGTAAGTCCCGCTCCGCAACCCGAGGATCCAGAAAGATCCCTGGATCTGGCCTCCGAAGAGGATCCGGATATCGAGGTGGAGCTGATCGACGGGGTATTTCACCAGCTCAGCATGGATAATGCTTTGGTCGCCATCACGGCGGACTACCCCGGACTGTATCCGGCTTCCCAGGTGACTGTGACCGAGGTCCGGACACCATTATCTCTTCCTTGCCCATTTCTGACCTTCGCGAACGATGGTATTTTACAGGAAGCGCCTTCACAGCGGGAAGCCGATCCCGCGGCGGCTGATCAACAAAGGTCAGCCCGGACCAGCAGGCGGAAAAGGGGCGCGGTACGGACTGAAACGTCGCCGCAAAGGTATAACTCGTATTTGAATTTTCAGAGCAACGTTCCTAGGAAGCGTCTGAGTGCTCATGATCTTTACAGGAGAAAAAGCGCTCGCCGTACTGCGGGCGCTAAAGTTGCCGATCCGACCTACGGCGCCAGCTCCGGTCGCCCGGAGGGGGGAGGCAAGCGCAAGACGCGGGCCGGATCCTTCTCTAATGGAGGACACCGACAGACTGTCCGCCACCAAATCTGAGGTGGAGAGCGCCATGAACCATAGGCGCCGCCGGATAGTGTTTCGTGAAGCGTGCTTCTCACCTGAGGCATTGGACGCCTTTAACGCAGGGGACGCGCACCTCTGTGCCGCTCAAGATGGTTTTACCAGAGCCACGGAGCAGTATGTGAAAGACATACGAGTAAGGGAATTTTAATGGTTATATATACCAGTAGCCCCCGAGACTTGAAGCAGTTATGTTAACTGATTTAAGGATCAATTAAAACGCATGCTCTTACCGAGAAGAACGCCCAGCTGTCTCAGGAGCTACGAGAATGCAAGGCCCAACTTGAGGCCGCACTTGCTGCCGCAGGAGGAAACTCAGAGACCCCTCCTGGTAACACATTTTTATTAATAAATATAAGCGCTGTGCGGCATGCGCGCAAATCTAATAATGACTATGCAGGTGCCGCCGGACAAGATCCGGATAGGCGAGGATTACTGCGCCAGCTGAAGGCCGGCGAGAGTGTGCTGAATAGGGTGCAGCAAGAGAGGAACAAACTCCAGGATGCCAACGCCAAGCTCGGAGAAGAGCTGAAAGGTGCTCGCGCCGGGCTGTCCGGCTCCGTTAAGGAGAATGAGCGGCTTCGTCGCGGCATTTATATTAAGTGCTTGATCAGACTCCTTTGAAAAGAAGAGTTCGGCGAGGAAGTATATTGACATGATATGTCTTGTAGGTATACTCACAGTGCCTCAGAGGAGATGCCCATATCAGCGGGTGATCAACTTCGAACTGTTGCAACTGCTCAAATGAGTTCGGCAGCAATGGCGGCGTCGTCCGGGCTTTATGGCCAGCCCTCTCCCTACCCGAGGGCCTTGGGGAGCTTGGAGAAGCCAGGAGTCTTGGCAGCGCTTCCGTTTGTGGAAGATTTCGCTTGCCGTCAAGGTGCCAGGAGGCTTGGGCCATGTTGAAGGCAGCGTTATAAGAAGGCGGATCCCAATCATATGGCGAAGTTGGACGGTGGGGCCCGATGGGAAGGAGATCCTGTGAGTTTAGTATACAGCCAGTAGAGTTGGCTGCTAAGTTTTCAACGGACTGTAAGTTAGACAGCCTGTTAGGCGGGATTGAGGAGGAATACAATCGATAGAATTTGACAATGTATTTTAAAATGACATGTGAAATGCCTTCTAGCCGGATTGTAGATCGTTTGTCTTTGCCGACCTTTTCGCTTCGACCTCGGGACCCTAGAGTCCGAAGTGTGTCCAAATACCTTCCTGGTTAAGAAACAACCGGGGTATGCATGGAGACCAGGCGTAGGGGTCATTAGTGCTTTATCAGACAAGTGCCCAACTAGTTATGTTATATTACATGGTTAGTAAGAAACATCTTCCAGGGAGAATAGTTGGTTCCTTTCCCTGGGAGGCATGCCCTAAAGTGCATGTCCGGACTGGGAAAAAAGCAGAAAAAACATCTGGGGGCGAACAAATGAGTAGGTAAAAAATCATCTTTTAGGTCACCGACCGAATATTCCCTTAAGAACGCTAGCTTTCGGCTTCACCAAGTCTGAGGTACACATCCGTGACCAGCAATAACAATCGCAGAGGTGCTCCTTTACCTCCTAGCGAACAATCGGGAACGAGGGGTAAGCACAGGAGCCAGGCAACCCAGCTTGGCCAAAACTTAAGTCATATCGATGCATATAATGGTGAGTAAAAGGTACATGTGGAAGCTTGACACATGTGCTGGGCATGAAACCCTTATAATTTGAGCTTCTGTAAAAGAAGCCCCCAGGTAAAATGAGTGCGGGTGGCACATCAAGTGTATGTGAACGATGTGAAAGTAGGCCCCTAGGGGCTTTTTTCAGTGAAAAGGGTTATGAAGAGAGAAACAAAAGACAACCGAATTGTAAAAATTTGGACGGAGGAAGGGAACGAACTCTTAGTCCGGCGCTAGGCGTAGAATCGTCGAAGGCGGGCTGCATTCCATGGGTTCGGCTCGAGTCGGTTATCCGACGATTTAGAGTGAGCAGATGCGCTCCACGGTCAGGACTTGATCGATAATGAAGGGACCCTCCCATTTGGGCTTGAGCTTTTCCTTTTTCTTGTCCGGTAGTCGTAGAACTAGTTCACCAACGTTGTAGGTCTTGGCCCGTACTTCTCTGCTTTGGTATCTTCGGGCCTGCTGCTGATAGAATGCGGAACGAGCCTTGGCGACGTCGCGTTCTTCCTCCAATGTGTCCAAGCTGTCCTGCCGATCCAGCTCGGCCTCTCTTTTCTTCGTACATGCGCACTCGAGGTGAGTCATGAATAATGTTGCAGGGCAAGACTGCCTCTGCGCCGTAGACCATAAAGAATGGTGTGAATCCGGTAGTGCGGTTAGGCGTTGTCCGTAGCCCCTAGAGTACGGAGTGAAGCTCCTCGACCTAGTGCGTGTCAGATTTAGTAAGTGACCGCACTAGTCTGGGTTTAATGCCGCTCATTATTAGACCATTTGCTCGTTCCACTTGACCGTTGGTTTGAGGGTGATAGACTGAAGCATAGTCGAGCTTGATGCCCATGTTTTTGCACCATGACTTAACCTCGTCGGCTGTGAAGTTTGTGCCGTTGTCGGTGATGATGCTATGGGGGACTCCGTAGCGGTGTACTACCCCGGATATAAAGTCTATCACTGGTCCGGACTCTACCGTTTTGACCAGTTTGGCCTCTATCCATTTGGTGAATTTATCCACCATGACCAATAGGTACCTTTGCTTGTGGGTTCCCCCTTTAAGGGGTCCAACCATATCAAGCCCCTGGACATGACGGCGGGTAATGGGTATAGTTTTGAGGGCGGTGGGCGGCATATGGCTCTGATTAGCAAAGAGCTGACAACCAACGCATCGCTGGACTAAGTCCTGGGCATCTGCCCGGGCCGTCGGCCAATAAAATCCTGTACGGAATGCCTTACCTACAAGGGCCCGGGCTGCTGCGTGGTGTCCGCCTAGTCCGGCATGAATTTCAGCCCGGAGGTTTCGCCCTTCCTCTTCGGAGATGCACCTTTGAAGGACTCCGGTTGTACTTTTCTTATAAAGTTCTCCCTCATGGACCTTGTAGGCTTTCGATCGCCGGACTATGCAGCGGGCCTCGTTTTGGTCTTTGGGAAGTTCCTGCCTAAGTAAGTAGGCTAGGAACGGTTCTGTCCACGGGGCGATTATTGCCATTATGTCGTGGGCTGAAGGTGTTATGTCGTCAGCTGAATCGCTGATTGGCGCGGTTTTTTCTGGTTTATCACTTCCGGGCTCCTCTTCCCATAGTACAGATGGCTTGAAGAGCCGTTCCAGGAAGATATTTGGAGCGACAGCATCACGTTTCGCGCCGATGCGTGCCAGTACGTCGGCCGCTTGGTTATTATCTCGGGCTATGTGATGGAATTCGAGTCCTTCAAACCGAGCTGACATTTTTAGGATAGCGTTGCGATATGCTGCCATTTTCGGATCCTTGGCGTCAAAGTCTCCATTTATTTGGGATATTGCAAGGTTTGAATCCCCGCGCACCTCTAGGCGTTGAATGCCCACGGAAACTGCCATCCGGAGACCATGTAACAGGGCCTCGTATTCGGCTGCGTTGTTGGAGTCGGTGTACATTATTTGAAGTAAGTACTGGACTGTGTCCCCGGTTGGGGACGTCAATACGACGCCAGCCCCCAGTCCGGCCAACATTTTAGAGCCGTCAAAGTGCATGACCCAATTTGAGTATGCGCCGTACTCTTTAGGGAGTTCGGCTCCGGTCCATTCAGCGACAAAGTCAGCCAAAACTTGTGACTTTATAGCTCGCCGAGGTTTGTAAGTTATATCGAATGGTAAGAGCTCAATGGCCCATTTTGCAATCCTGCCCGTTGCGTCGCGGTTATTTATAATGTCATTGAGTGGTACTTCAGAGGCCACTGTTATCGAACACTCTTGAAAGTAGTGTCGGAGCTTCCGGGACGCCATGAACACCGCATATGCTATCTTCTGATAGTGCGGGTAACGGGACTTGCAGGGGGTTAGCACAGTGGATACATAATACACTAGTTTTTGAAGAGGGAATTTGTGCCCTTCTGTCTCTCGTTCGACGACGAGGACCGCGCTTACAACTTGATGCGTTGCTGCGATGTATAACAACATTGGTTCGCCCAGATTGGGCGCAGCCAGGACCGGATTTGTTGCCAATATGGCCTTTATTTCTTCGAGTCCGGCAGTGGCAGCATCCGTCCACTCGAAGTGTTCGGTGCGCCTGAGGAGGCGATAGAGGGGCAACGCCTTTTCTCCTAGACGGGAGATAAAGCGGCTTAGAGCTGCCACGCATCCTGTTAATTTTTGTATTTGTTTGAGGTCTTTTGGAACGTCCAACTGTGTGAGCTCGGATTTTAGCTGGGTTTGCTTGATTCCTCTCTGGATACAATGAAGCCCAAGCAGCTTTCGGCTGATACCGAAAACACATTTTTCCGGGTTCAGCTTGATGTCATATGCTCTGAGGTTGTCGAACGTGAGCCTCAAATCTTCTACTAGAGTTTTGACGTGTTTTGTTTTGACGACTACGTTGTCTACGTATGCCTCGACTGTTTTGCCGATCTGGGTAGCCAGGCATGTTTGAATCATGCGCTGATATGTTGCCCCGGCGTTTTTAAGTCCGAAGGGCATCGTGTTGAAGCAGAATGGTCCATAAGGAGTGATGAATGCCGTTGCGGCTTGGTCTGTTTCTGCCATCTTGATTTGATGATAGCCAGAGTACGCGTCGAGGAAGCACAATGAATCGTGCCCTGCAGTAGCATCGATAATTTGGTCGATGCGGGGGAGAGGGAAGTGATCCTTTGGGCAAGCCTTATTGAGGTCTTTAAAATCGACACAGAGGCGCCAGGATTTGTCCTTCTTTGGTACCATTACCAGATTTGCTAGCCAATCCGGATGTTTGATATCTCTAATGAATCCGGCTTCCAATAGTTTGGCTAGCTCTTCTCCCATTGACTGTCTTTTGGGTTCGGAAAATCGTTGAAGAGCCTGTTTGACTGGCTTAAACCCTTTTAGGATGTTTAGGCTGTGTTCTGCCAACCTGCGTGGGATTCCGGGCATGTCCGAAGGATGCCAGGCAAAGATGTCCCAATTTTCCCGAAGGAATTCACGCAGTGCGGCGTCTACTTCGGGGTTCAATTGTGCCCAAATGGAGGCCGTCTTTGTTTGGTCCGTTGGATGGACCTGGAATTTTATTATTTCATCTACTGGTTTAAAGGACGTGGACTTGGACCTTTTATCGAGTATCACATCGTCCTGTTCACCGTAGAGCCTTGTGGTGAGTTCTTCTGCCGCTAAGGCTTGGATAGTGCCTCGAGGGCTAGTGCGGCTGTCTTGTTCTCGGCGCGAGTGCTATGTCGGGATCACTAGCGAGTGATTATTCCGCCAGGCCGGGCATTTTGAGCTTCATGTACCCGTAATGAGGTACTGCTTGAAAAATTGTGAATGCCTCTCGTCCTAATATAGCGTGATATCCGCTGTTGAACGGGGCCACCTGGAACGTGACTTCTTCGGATCTGTAATTGTCCGGCGAGCCGAACACCACATCGAGTGTGATTTTTCCGATGCAGCGCGCTTCCCAGCTAGGGTTTATTCCATTGAAGGTTGTGCTGCTTCGCTCAATACGGCTCTAATCGATTTCCATTTTCTCAGAGTTTCCTCGTAAATGACGTTTAATCCGCTGCCTCCATCCATGAGGACTTTTGTCAGTCGAAAGCCGTCCACTATGGGACAAAGCACCAGTGCGGCTGGTGCTCTGGCTGTTCGGAACTTAGGCTCGTCGTTGGCGTTGAAGGTAATAGCTGTGTCGCTCCATGGATTTGCTGTTGCTACTTGGCGACTTGGCGAAAAGCGCTGGATTGTTCGTTTTCGCATATTGTTTGATGTGAAGGTCTCGAAGACTGTTGATACCGTACCGGTATTGTTGGAGTGGTTTCCCGGGGCTAGAAGCTCCTCGCCACTTTTGGCCACCTGCCGTAATATCCAACATGCTCGAAGGCTATGTGTTGGGGCGGCTCCCTCTGTACTATGAAGCTTACAGGGTCCATTGAGCCATCCCTCCAGTACGGTTCCGTGCCCTTTATTGGGTTTTTGCTTTTTCGTTTTTGCATCTGGGGCCTGATTGTGAGGCACCCTTTTGTTGCGGACTGGGGTCGAGGCCGGATTATCCCAGAATTGGTTTTTGGTTTTCCGGAAACTCTCTATCGCACAGTACTTTTGTACTATGGACGCCAGATCGGTGAAGCGTGTAATTTTACGACGATCGATGGCGTTCAATATTCCCTTGTCCGTGCAATTATTGCAGAAGATTGAGATTGCGTTTTCCTCTCGGCAGTCCTTTACCCTGTCCATAACCAGGAGGAATCTGGCCCGATGAGTGATGTCTTTGTTTCAGCGGGCTCTTGCCGTATTAGAGATAGATCGCATATGTCTGGGCGGGCGGGTGGACTAAAATCCGGATCCCTGCCCATCCTGGGGCTTAAAGGCCGAGGAGTTTCCGAATTCGGAAGCTTGGGTTGCTGGACATGATCCAGCGAGTCCGGAGCGATGCATGGTTTTAAGTTCAATGCTCGATCGAAGTCCGTCCCTCCGCGGAAATCCGGCATGGAGGGTTCGGAAATCCGGACGTGACTAGTTTTCAATATAGGCGAAGAGTTGCCGTATCGCTCCTCTACCACTGCGACGTGGTGGGTGGCCTGGGGAGAGTTAATCTCTCTTAGATCGGTTTTAAGCCCAATCTGATTGTAGTCTGTAGCGACTCCCAGGGCAGCGATGTGATCCAAGAGCTCGTTAACAGATGAGAGCTCTATTGGATTCAACTGTTCGGCAGATTTCGAGCAGACGCGAAGGTTGCTTCTGATGACTTGAGAAGTCATTGTCGAAGCGGTGGCCGGACAGGCGGTCATAAGAAAACCACCTAGCCGGATAGTTTGGCCGGCGGCCAAGGCCCCTTTATAAAAACACCGTCTTTGAAGGCGGGTGGAGGCATCCTTCCTATCGGTGGCGACGAGGAACTCTCAATGAAAGCACCAATGTCGGTGTCAAAACCGGCGGATCTCGGGTAGGGGTCCCGAATCGTGCGTCTAGGCGGATGGTAACAGGAGGCGAGGACACGATGTTTTTACCCAGGTTGGGCCCTCTCGATGGAGGTAAAACCCTCGCCCTGCTTGATTAATATTGATGATATGGGTAGTACAAGAGTGGATCTACCACGAGATCAAGGAGGCTAAACCCTAAAGCTAGCCTATGGCATGATTGTTGTAATGTATATTGTCCTACGGACTAAAGCCCTCCGGTTTATATAGACACCGGAGGAGGCTAGGGTTACAAAGAGTCGGTTACAATGGTAGGAGATCTACATATCCGTATCGCCAAGCTTGCCTTCCATGCCAAGGAAAGTCCCATCCGGACACGGGACGGAGTCTTCAATCTTGTATCTTCGTAGTCTTGGAGTCCGGCGGACGATGATTGTCTGGCTGTCCGGACACCCCCTAATCTAGGACTCCCTCAGTGAGTATGCTGGAAATGAAAATTGTGCTCAAGTGCTAGAAGAAGAATGCATTAAAATGCTTGGTACTAGATCTTTGTATGATGAGCATGATTGCAATGTGGTTAGTATGAATTCCTTGAATATCCTTGATGCTAATGATATGCAAAGCCACAAGCTTGGGGAAGCTATGTTTGATGAAGATGGTATTTTTTGTCCCCCAAGTTTTGATGAGCAATTTTTTTTGATGAAAGCATGCCTCCTATTTATGATGATTATATTGATGAAAGTGGGTTTGGAAGAGTGTCAACTTTAGGAAGTAGTGATCCCACTATTTTGGAGGATGTTGAATCTTATTGTGATGAACATGAAAGTGGATTTGGAAGAGTGTCAACTTTATTTAGTGATGATTCCACTATTTCGGAAGAGGTTCCAATTGATTATGAGAACAAAGTTGCTATCTATGATGATTATTGTGATGACTTGTATACTATTAAGAATAATGATAACCATGAAACTTGTCATCATTATTTTAGTTTTCAATTGGATTATGCCTCACATGATAATTATTTTGTTGAGTTTGCTCCCACTATTATTCATGAGAAGGATTTTGCTTATGTGGAGAGTAGTAAATTTTCTATGCTCGTAGATCATGAAAAGAATGCTTTAGGTGCTGGTTATATTCTTGCATTCATTCATGATGCTACTGAAAATTATTATGAGGGAGGAACAAATGCTTGTAGGAATTGCAATAATATCAAGTTTCCTTTCTATGTGTTGAAAATCTTGAAGCTATGCTTGTTTTACCTTCCTATGCTTGTTGATTATTGTTCCCATGAGTTGTTTTCTCACAAAATCCCTATGCATAGGAAGAGGGTTAGACTTAAATGTGCTAGTCATATGCTTCATGACGCTCCCGTTATGTTTCAATTCTTATCTATTATGTGAGCATCATTGTCATCATCATGCCTAGCTAGAAAGGCATTAAAGAAAAGCGCTTGTTGGGAGACAACCCAATATTAATCCTTACTGTTTTTGTGTGTCCACATGATTATGCTACTATAGAAATCATGTTTTATAGCTTTATGTCAATAAAGTGCCAAGTAAGACCTTTAGGATGGCTTTTGGTGATAATTGTGTTGATCCTGCTGAAAATCAGAAATTTTTGCACCCAATAAATTAGTTTTGTTAATTCACAAAAACGTGCTTCTGATCGGATTCTTTTTTATCTGGATTGGTACACAAATGTCTTAGGACTTCCTAATGTGGTAGGATTTTTGGTGTTCATAAGTATACGTTTGATACAGATTACTACAGACTGTTCTATTTTTAACAGATTCTGTTTTCTATGTGTTGTTTGCTTATTTTGATGAATCTATGGCTAGTATTAAGTGGTATGAACCATAGATAAGTTGGAGTACAGTAGATATTACACCAATATGAATTTGGAATGAGTTCATTACAGTACCTAAGTGGTGGTTTTATTTTCTTATACTAACGGAGCTTACGAGTTTTCTGTTGAGTTTTGGGTTGTGGAGTTTTCAAGTTTTGGGTAAGGATTCGATGCACTATGGAATAAGGAGTGGCAAGAGCCTAAGCTTGGGGATACCCAAGGCACCCCAAGTTAATATTCAAGGACAACCAAGAGCCTAAGCTTGGGGATGCCCTGGATGGCATCCCCTCTTTCGTCTTCGTTCATCGGTAACTTTACTTGGAGCTATATTTTTATTCGCCACATGATATTTGTTTTGCTTGGAGTGTCATTTTCTTTTGTTAGTATTTGCTTTATATTATTTAGAATAATTTTTTGCATCTTTAGTTTCAATAAAAAAGTCAAGGATAGCCTTTACCATGCTTATTTTGCTAGTATACATGTTGCTGTTTCAAAACAGAAAGTTTACCGCTGTTGCAAAAAATCCCTAGAAAAGTCAGAGCATGATATAATGTTGAAACTTTTTGTATAATGAGATCTTATAATTTTACCACAGTGGGAATTTTATTTCATAGTTTTTGGAGTTAGGGAAGTATTGATACACTTGCATTCTTTACAGACTGTACTGTTTTGGCAGATTAATGTTATGTTTGCATTGTTTGCATTTGTTTGCTTGTTTAATGATTCTATTTGAGGATAGGAGTATTAAATATGCAGAGACATTTAGTATGCAACATGGAATAATAAATTTAGTGATTTTTTATAGTAGAAAATGATAAGGTTTTGCATTGGTTTATACTAACCTATCTCACGAGTTCTTGTTGAGTTTGGTGTGGATGAAGCTTTTGATAAAAAGAGAAACCATGATATGAGAGGAATTAAGGAGACACAAAAGTTCAAGCTTGGGGATTCCCAAGGCACCCCAAGATAATATTTCAGGAAGTCTCAAGCATCTAAGCTTGGGGATGCCCCGGTAGGCATCCCACCTTTCTTCAACAACTATCGGTTAGTATCGGTTGAACCTAAGTTTTTGCTTCTTCACATGAGTTGTGCTATCCTTGCAATGTCATTTATTTTGTTTTGCTTGCTGTTTGAATACAATACCAATATATGAATTTTTTTTATGAGAGAGAGTCTTCACATAGTTAGATAATTTTAGCTACTCATTGATCTTCACTTATATCTTTTTGGAGTAGTTTGTCATTTACTCATGTGCTTCACTTATATCCTATGAGTAAATTGTTGAATGAGTTGATTGTCATAAATCTGAAATTATATATGTCTCATTTGCTTATCCCATGGGGAGTAATGACTTCACATCTAAGAAGTAGAGGTTGTAAATTTATTGAAGGTTAGCAAGCATTGTATTGGTCATTTGAACAATTCATGAAAGAATATCGAAGGAAGAGAGATTTCACATATAAATATACTATCATAGACATCTTTTATAATTGGGAGCACTCATTAAGTATGACATGCTAAAGAGTTGATGTTGGACAGGGAAGACAACGTAATGGGTTATGTTTTCCGACATCTCTGTTAAAGTATATTGTCATGGATCATTCAAACATGTTGAGCTTGCCTTTCCCCCTCACGCTAGCCAAAATTTCTTGCACCAAGTAGAGATACTACTTGTGCTTCCAAATATCCTTAAACCCAGTTTTGCCATGAGAGTCCACCATACCTACCTATGGATTGAGTAAGATCCTTCAAGTAAGTTGTCATCGGTGCAAGCAATAAAAATTGCTCCTTAAATATGTTCGATCTTTTGGTGTGAAGAAAATAGCTTTATACGATCTTGTTATGGAAGCAATAAAAGCAACGGACTGCATAATAAAGGTCCATATACAAGTGGCAATATAAAGTGACGTTCACTCGCATTAAGATTTTGTGCATCCAACCCTAAAAGCGCATGACAACCTCTGCTTCCCTCTGCGAAGGGCCTATCTTTTACTTTATGTCTTTTACTTTTATGCTTGAGTCAAGGTGATCTTCACCTTTCCCTTTTTCATTTTATCCTTTGGCAAGCACCTCGTGTTGGTAAGATCCTGATATATATATCCAATTGGATGTAAGTTAGCATGAACTATTATTGTTGACATCACCCAAAGGTGAATACGTTGGGAGGCAACACTTTAAGCCCCTATCTTTCTCAGTGTCCGGTTGAAACTCCATAACCATTAGTATTGCGTGAGTGTTAGCAATTGTAGAAGAATATATGATAGTTGAGTTGGAGTTTGTTATTCCTGAAAATAAGATGAATTGCAATTGTTTGATGACTGAGAATGAAGTTTGCTAGTTTTCAAGAAAGTTTATGGTCTATGCTTTGACATGTGAATTGCTTGTTACTTTATCGTGAGAAGTTTTATGAGATGAACAACTGTTATTACATATAATCATGCTAGAAAAGGTGATTGAAATTATCATTGATCAAACTTGTGCACCTTCTAGCATTCACACTTCATAAATTCTTTCTTTATCATTTACCTACTCGAGGACGAGTAGGAATTAAGCTTGGGGATGCTGATACGTCTCCAACGTATCTATAATTTATGAAGCATTCATGCTATTTTATTATATGTTTTGAATGATTACGGGCTTTATTATACACTTTTATATTACTTTCGGGACTAACCTATTAACCGAGGCCCAACCCATATTGCTGTTTTATTGCTTGTTTCAGTATTTCGAAGAAAAGGAATATCAAACGGAGTCCAAACGGAATGAAACCTTCGGCAGCGTGATTTTTTGGAAGGATATGATCCTGGAGACTTGGAGTTCACGTCAGAAGATCCACGAGGAGGCCAGCAGATAGGCCCCCCCCCTACTGGGCGCGCCCCCTGTCTCGTGGGCCCCTCGAGCACCCCCCGACCGACTTCTTTCGCCTATATAAGCGTACGTACCCTAAAAACATCGAATATGAAGATAGATCGGGAGTTCCGCTGCTGCAAGCCTCTGTAGCCACCAAAAACCTCTCGGGAGCCCGTTCTGGCACCCTGCCGGAGGGGGAATCCATCACCGGTGGCCATCTTCATCATCCCGGCACTATCCATGACGAGGAGGGAGTAGTTCACCCTCGGGGCTGATGCTATGTACCAGTAGCTATGTGTTTGATCTCTCTCTCTCTCTCTCTCTCGTGTTCACCCTATGGTACGATCTTCATGTATCACGAGCTTTGCTATTATTGTTGGATCTTATGATGTTTCTCCCCCTCTACTCTCTTGTGATGAATTGAGTTTCCCTCTTGAAGTTATCTTATTGGATTGAGTCTTTATGATGAGAACACTTGATGTATGTCTTGCCGTGCTTATCTATGGTGACAATGGGATTTCATGTGCCACTTGATGTATGTTTTGGCGACCAACTTGCGGGTTCCGGCCATGAACCTATGCATAGGGGTTGGCACACGTTTTCTTGACTTTCCGGTAGAAACTTTGGGGCACTCTTTGAAGTACTTTGTGTTGTTGGATGAATTTGAGATTGTGTGACGCATATCGTATAATCATGCCCACGGATACTTGAGGTGACAATGGAGTATCTAGGTGACATTAGGGTTTTGGTTGATTTGTGTCTGAAGGTGTTATTCTAGTATGAATGGATTGAGCGGAAAGAATAGCTTTATGTTATTTTACTAAGAACTCTTGAATAGATAGAACAGAAAGGATAACTTTGAGGTGGTTTCGTACCCTACCATAATCTCTACGTTTGTTCTCCGCTATTAGTGGCTTTGGAGTGACTCTTTGTTGCATGTTGAGGGATTGTTATATGATCTATCTATGTTATTATTGTTGAGAGATCTTGCACTAGTGAAAGTATGAACCCTATGCCTTGTTTCCAACCATTGCAATACCGTTTACGCTCACTTTTATCATTAGTTACCTTGCTGTTTTCATTATTTCAGATTACAAATACCTATATCTACTATCCATATTGCACTTGTGTCACCATATCTTCGCCGAACTAGTGCACCTATACAATTTACCATTGTATTGGGTGTGTTGGGGACACAAGAGACTCTTTGTTATTTGGTTGTAGGGTTGTTTGAGAGAGACCATCTTCATCCTATGCCTCCCACGGATTGATAAACCTTAGGTCATCCACTTGAGGGAAATTTGCTACTGTCCTACAAACCTGTGCACTTGCAGGTCCAACAACGTCTACAAGAAGAAGGTTGTGTAGTAGACATCAGTGCACTCCAGGGACTTGCGGTAGTCGCCGGTAATGGTGATGAGGCCCTTTGGACCCGACATCTTCATCTTCAGATACGCGTAATGGGGGACCTCCATAAATTTGACGAGCGCGGGTCGGCCCAGCAGTGTGTGGTACGCGCTGGACAGGTCCACCGCCTCGAACCAGATTGGTTCGCGCCGGAAATGGTCGCTGTCACCGAACAGGACGTCGAGACGGACCCAGCCAATGGGAGAGCAGGAGAGGCCGTGTACAATGTCGTGGAAGATCGTCTGGGTCGGTTCTAGGTCCTCGGCCTTGAGGCCGAGTTTGGTCATTGTGTCGCGGTAGAGGATGTTGATGCTGTTGCCACCGTCGATGAGGACTCGGGAGAACGTGCACGTGTGCCGCGCGACGATGGTGGGGTTGAGGACGAGGGCGTAACCACCCGGATCCAGCATGACTGCCGGGTGGTCCTCCCGGGTCCAGGTGACGGGCGGTCCGACCAGTGCATGAACTCTGGTTTGGCCGGGACGACGGTGTTCACCTCCTGCCGAAGGAGGCGCTTGCTACGCTTGTCGTCGCCGAGGCTGGTGAGGACGACGTAGGCCGTGTTCTAGTCCGGGTAGGCGTCGTCGCGCATCGCGTTGCCGGCTGGAGGCAGCGGTGGAGGTGGAGGTGGCTGCTCCGCGCCTGGAGCCGGAGCCGGAGGAGGCGGGACGTCGCCCCACATGATGTGCTTGGTGATGCCGCACTGCCAGAGCGTGTGCGGTGACGGTCTTGCGCCGTTGTGATGCTTGCAGGAGGCGTCGAGCATCTCTTCGAAGCTTATGGCGGGTTGCCACGCCATCTTGCCTGTCTACCGGCGCTTGGCCGCCGGGTCCGCGCGGGCTTGGTGGCCGTGACGAGCCGGTTGTCGTAGCACTGCGCCGGCTGGTCGGCCTTGCGCTTGTTGTTCTGGTGGTGCTGCTACCGGCTGCTTTCGCCGGCCGGCTTTGGTGGGGGAACCGGCTTTGCCTTGCCAGCTTCATCCAGCGCCACCTGGATCTTCATGGCGGAGTCGGCGTTGGCGTATTTGTCCGCCGTCACCATGAGCGCGGCCATGGTGGCCGACTCGGAGCGTAAGAGCTTGTGCTTGAGGAGGGTGCCGTCTCGGCACTCGTTGACGAAGTACTAGATCACTTGGACTTCATGGAGGCCCTCGCAGCTGTTCTGGAGCTTGGTTCAGCATGCGAGGTACTCGCGACCGGTCTCCATAGGCCCTTGCACGCACATGGCGAGCTGGCTAGGGCGGCCGGGTCGTTTGTAGGTCCCCGTGAAGTTGCGGACGAAGGCTTGCTCGAAATCGACCCACGTGTTGACGCTGCCCATCGGTAGACTGTTCAACCAGGTGCGGGCCAACCCCTGGAGCATGAGCGGTGCGTAGAGCACGGCGAGTCGGCGATTGGCACTAGTGATGCCAATGGTGGTGGTGTAGTCGGTGAGCCAATCTTCTGGCTTCACGGTCCCGTTGTACTTGGGGTGTCGCGGGGGAGCATGAACCCTTTGGGAAAGGGCTCTTCCCGGATGCGTGGGCCGAAGCACGCCGGCCCAATAGCGCCGCTTTCCTCCACTTCCAGGGAGTGACTGAGCTGGTCGAGGCGGTGACGAGCGCCGACATCGTCGATGGCGCGCGGGCCGAGTCGACCGGTGACCACGCCACGGGGGGCTGGGTCAGTTGGAGCCAGACGCCGGCCATGCTGGCCGGGTCCATGCTGGATCTCAGGGATGGGCTCGTCGCCCAAACCGCCGACGGCCGTGGCGGTCGGGTCACGCCGAGTCCGGGCTCGGCCGGAGTGCGCCTCGCCGGGTGGTGAGGAAACTGTGTGCTGAAGTTTGCCGGGTCCGCCGATGCGGGCGAAGCGGATCTCGCCGGCTTGGCGAGTTGGTTGAGGCGGTCTTGCTGGATGTTGGCTGCGTTGAGGAGGTCACGCATCCGCCCGATGCGCTCCTTCAGTTCCTCGCCCGTGAGCTGATCCAGGTCGACTGCGGCTGCCTGGGCAGCGCGCATGTTCTTCGCTGGGGTCTCGTAGACGGTCGGGACGGCGCCGAGGGCCCGGCCGATCGCTCCTCCCCGGGCACGCACGTCGGCGACCCGGCTCGGCTCGGCCACGGCGGGCGTGAATCCATAGGCGGTGCTCCAGCTAAGCGGAATCCAGGCGACGCTGGGTGGTGGCGAGCGTCTCGGACAGGTCTAGCATATGCTGGCGCCTTTCCTCGAGCTGGGATCGGGCCTCTGCTACGTCTTGAGCTTGCATTAGTTTTTCTTGAAGGGGAAAGGGTGATGCAGCAATAGTAGCGTAAGTATTTCCCTCAGTTTTTGAGAACCAAGGTATCAATCCAGTAGGAGGCTCCTTAAAAGTCCCACGCACTTACACAAACAAACAAAGAACTCGCAACCAACGCAATAAAGGGGTTGTTAATCCCTTCACGGCTACTTGCGAAAGTGAGATCTAATAGAGATAGTATGATAAGATAAATATATTTTTGGTATTTTATAATATAGATAGGGAAAGTAAAGATGCAAATAAAAGTAGATCGAAAGCTTATATGATAAAAGATAGACCCGGGGGCCATAGGTTTCACTAGTGGCTTCTCTCAAGATAGCATAAGTTACGGTGGGTGAACAAATTACTGTCGAGCATTTGATAGAAAAGCGAATAATTATGAGATTATCTAGGCATGATCATGTATATAGGCATCACGTCCGTGACAAGTAGACCGACTCCTACCTACATCTACTACTATTACTCCACACATCGACCGCTATCCAACATGCATCTAGAGTATTAAGTTCATAAGAACAGAGTAACACATTAAGAAAGATGACATGATGTAGAGGGATAAACTCATGCAATAAGATATAAACCCCATCTTTTTATCCTCGATGGCAACAATACAATACGTGCCTTGCTGCCTCTGCTGTCACTGGGAAAGGACAACGCAAGATTGAACCCAAAGCTAAGCACTTCTCCCATTGCAAGAAAGATCAATCTAGTAGGCCAAACCAAACTGATAATTCGAAGAGGCTTGCAAAGATAACTCAGTCATACATAAAAGAATTTAGAGGAGATTCAAATATTTCTCATAGATAAACTTGATCATAAACCCACAATTCATCGGATCTCGACAAACACACCGCAAAAAGAGTTACATCGAATAGATCTCCAAGAAGATCGAGGAGAACATGGTATTGATATCCAAAAGGAGAGAAGAAGCAATCTAGCTAATAACTATGGACCCAAAGGTCTGTGGTAAACTACTCACAACTTATCGGAGGGGCTATGGTGTTGACGTAGAAGCCCTCCATGGTCGATTCCCCCTGGAGCGCCGGCGAAGGCTCCAAGATGGGATCTCGCGGATACAGAAGGTTACGGCGGTGGAATTAGGTTTTCGTTGGCTCCCTGGATGTTCTTGGGGTACGTGGGTATATATAGGAGGAAGAAGTAGGTCGGTGGCCGCCCGAGAGGCCCACGAGATAGGGGGCGCACCCTGTAGGGGTGGCCGCACCCTGTAGGGGTGGCCGCACTCTCCACCCTCGTGGCCGCCTCGGCTACTTCTTGACTTGCACTCCAAGTCCACTAGATCACGTTCATTCCAAAAATCACGCTCCCGAAGGTTTCATTCCATTTGGACTCCGTTTGATATTCCTTTTCTTCGAAATACTGAAATAGGCAAAAAAACAGCAATATGGGCTGGGCCTCCGGTTAGTAGGTTAGTCCCAAAAATGATATAAATGTGTAAAGTAAAGCCCATAAACATCCAAAACGGGTAATATAATAGCATGGAATAATCAAAAATTATAGATACGTTGGAGACGTATCAAGCATCCCCAAGCTTAATTCCTGCTCGTCCTCGATTAGGTAAATGATAAAAACAGAATTTTTGATGTGGAATGCTACCTAGCATAATTATCAATGAAATATTCTTTATTGTGGCAGGAATGTTCAGATCCAAATGATTCAAAATAAAAGTTCATATTGACATAAGAAATAGTAATACTTCAAGCATACTAATCAAAGCAATCATGTCTTCTCAAAATAACATGGCTAAAGAAAGTTTATCCCTACAAAATCATATAGTTAGGCTATGCTTCATTTTCATCACACAAAAATGCTCCCAAATTATACACCCCCGATGACAAGCCAAGCAATTGTTTCGTACTTAAATAATCTCAAACTTTTTCAACTTTCACGCAATACATGAGCGTGAGCCATGGATATAGCACTATGGGTGGAATAGAATATGATGATGGGGATTGCGTGGAGAAGACAAAAAAGGAGAAAGTCTCACATTGACGAGGATAATCAACATGCTATGGAGATTCCCATCAATTGATGTCAACATGAGGAGTAGGGATTGCCATGCAACGGATGCACTAGAGCTATAAACGTATGAAAGCTCAACAAAAGAAAACTAGCGGGATGGCCTTTTTATCGTGAGCAAGCAAGTTGAGCCTTTTTTGGCCTTTTTTTGGGACAATGCTCTAATAATGATGATCATCACACTTTTATTGATTTACAACTCATGAATTACAACTCAAAACTAGAACAAGATATGACTCTATATGAATGCCTCCGGCGGTGTACCGGGATGGGCAATGAATCAAGAGTGACATGTATGAATTATGCAAAGTGGGCTTGCCACAAATACGATGTCAACTACATGATCAAGCAATGGCAATATGACAATAGTAATGCGTGTCATGATGATAAACGGAACGGTGGAAAGTTGCATGGCAATATATCTAGGAATGGCTATGGAAATGCCATAATAGGTAGGTATGGTGGCTGTTTTGAGGAAGATATAAGGAGGTTTATGTATGATAGAGCGTATCATATCACCTGGTTTGGATGCACCGGCGAAGTTTGCACCAACTCTCAAGGTGAGAAAGGGCAATGCACGGTACCGAAGAGGCTAGCAATGATGGAAAGGTAAAAGTGCGTATAATCCATGGACTCAACATTAGTCAAAAGAACCCATATACTTATTGCAAAAATCTACAAGTCATCAAAAACCAAGCACTACGCTCATGCTCCTATAGGGATAGATTGGTAGGAAAAGACCATCGCTCGTCCCCGACCGCCACTCATAAGGATGCACAATCTAAGAACACCTCATGTTTCAAATTTGTTACACAACTTTAACCATACGTGTATGCTACGGGATTTGCTAACTTCAAGACAAGCATTATTTAAAGTCATAATCACCCAACTAGCATGACTTTAATATCACTACCTCCATATCTCAAAACATTTATCAAGTATCAAATTGATCATATCATCCAATTCACTTCCTATGATAGTTTTTATTATACCCAACTTGGATACCCACCATTCTAGGACCAATTTTATAACCATAGCAAATACCATGCTGTTCTAAGAGACTCTCACAATAATATAAGTGAAGCATGAGAGACTAGCAATTTCTACAAAATTAAGCCACCGCCGTGCTCTAAAAGATATAAGTGAAGCACTAGAGCAAAAATTATCTAGCTCAAAAGATATAAGTGAAGCACACAGAGTATTCTAATAAATTCCAATCAAGTGGGATTCTCCCAAAAGGTGTGTACAGCAAGGATGATTGTGGAATACTAAAAAGCAAATACTAATATCATACAAGATGCTCCAAGCAAAACACATATCATGTGGCGAATAAAAATATAGCTCCAAGTAAAATTACCGATAAACGAAGACGAAAGAGGGGATGCCTTCCGGGGCATCCCCAAGCTTAGGCTTGTGGCTATTCTTGAATATCTTGGGGTGCCATGGGCATCCCCATGCTTAGGCTCTTGCCACTCCTTATTCCATAGTCCATCAAATCTTTACCCAAAACTTGAAAACTTCACAACACAAAACTCAACAGGAAATCTCATAAGCTCCGTTAGTGAAAGAAAGAAAAACCACCACATAAGGTACTGTAATGAACTCATTATTTATTTATGTTGGTGTTAAACATATTGTATTTCAAGTTCTCTATGGTTCATACCACTTAATACTAGCCATAGATGCATCAAAATAAGCAAACAACACACGAAAAACAGAACAGTCTGTAGCAATCTGTAACCCACGAATACTTATGTAACTCTAAAAATCCTACCAGAATAGGAAGTCCTGAAAAACTTGTCTATTGATCTATAACAAAAAGAATCAATGCAAAATCACGTTTCTGTGATTTAACAAAACTAATTTCCTGCGTGCAAAGTTTCTGTTTTTTAGCAGAATTAAATTAACTATCACCATAGGTTATCCTATAGGTTCTACTTGGCACAAACACTAATTAAAACATAAAAACGCATCTAAACAGAAGGTAGATGAAAAATTTATTACTAAAAAGAAACAAAGACAAAAACATAAATAAAATTGGGTTGTCTCCCAACTAGCGCTATCGTCTAACGCCCCTAGCTAGGCATAAAAGCGAGGATAGATCTAAGTAGTGTCATCTTTGGCACTCAATTCATAAGTAGCTCGCATGATAGATTCATAAGGTAATTTAACTTTATTTCTTGGAAAGTGTTCCATGCCTTTCCTTAATTGAAATTGGAATCTAGTATTCCCTGCCTTCATATCAATAATCGCGCCAATCGTTCTAAGGAAAGGTCTACCAAGAATAATAGGGCAAGAAAGATTGCAATCTATATCAAGAACGATAAAATCTATGGGCACCAAATTTCTATTTGCAACAATGATAACATCATTGATTCTTCCCATTGGCTTTTTAATGGTGGAATCCGCAAGGTGCAAATTTAAAGAGCAATCATCAAGATCATGGAAACCTAGAATATCATATAAAGTTTTCGGAATCGTGGAAACACTAGCACCCAAATCACACAAAGCATAACACTCATGATCTTTAATTTTAATCTTTATAGTAGGTTCCCACTCATCATTAAGTTTTATAGGTCTAGAAACTTCCAAATTAAGTTTTTCATCAAAAGATTGCATCAAGGCATCAAAGAAATGTTTGGTAAAAGCTTTATTTTGACTATAAGCATGAGGAGAATTCACAACAGATTGCAACAAGGAAATACAACCTTCTAAAGAACAATTATCATAATTAAATTCCTTTAAATCCAAGATAGTGGGTTCAATGCTATTTAAAGTCTTGACCTCTCCAATCCCACTTTTACCAAATTTAGCATCAAGATCTAAAAACTCCAGATTATTGGGACGCCTTTTAACTAAAGTTGACTCATCTCCAGTCCCATCATTATTAAGATTCATATTGCAAAACAAAGATCTAATAGGGTACACATCAATAACTTTAAGATCTTCATCATTATTTTTATTGAAACTAGAAAAACACGCTTTTATAAAGCAATCTTTCTTAGCATGCAATCTAGCGGTTCTTTCCTTGCACTCATCAATGGAAATTCTCATTGCTTTGAGAGTCTCATTGATATCATGCTTAGGAGGAGTATATCTAAGTTTAAGAGAATCAACATCAAGCGAAAGTCTATCAATGTTCCTTGCCAAATCACCAACTTTGAGCAATTTTTCTTCAAGCAAGGCATTAAAATTCTTTTGAGAGATCATAAATTCTTTAACACTATTCTCAAAATCAGAGGGCATCTTATAAAAATTACCATAAGAATTATTGTAGGAATTCCATAATTATTAGAGGAATTACTAGGGAACGGTCTAGGATTAAAGTTTCCTCTATAAGCATTGTTTCCAAAACTATTCCTACCAACAAAATTCACATCCATAGATTCATTATTATTCTCAATCAAAGTAGACAAAGGCATATCATTAGGATCAAGAGGAGCACTCTTAGTAGCAAATAATTTCATAAGTTCATCCATCTTTCCACTCAAAACATTAATTTCTTCTATATCATGCACTTTTTTACTAGTAGATCTTTCGGTGTGCCATTGAGAATAATTAGCCATAATATTATCAAGAAGTTTTGTAGCATCTCCTAAAGTGATTTCCATAAACGTGCCTCCTGTGGCCAAATCTAAAAGATTTCTAGAAGCAAAGTTCAATCCGGCATAAATTTTTTGTATGATCATCCATAAATTCAAACCATGAGTAGGGCAATTGCGAATCATCAATTTCATTCTTTCCCAAGATTGGGCAACATGCTCATGATCAAGTTGTTTAAAATTCATAATATCTTTCCTAAGAGTGATTATCTTAGCGGGAGGAAAATATTTAGAGATAAAAGCATCTTCACACTTGTTCCAAGAATCAATACTATTTTTAGGCAAAGACGAAAACCAAACTTTAGCACGATCTCTAAGTGAAAACGGAAATAACTTCAATTTAACAATATCATTATCCGTATCTTTCTTCTTTTGCATATCATACAAATCAACAAAGTTGTTTAGATGGGTAGCGGAATCTTCACTAGGAAGGCCGGCGAAATGATCTTTCATAATAAGATTAAGCAAAGCAGTATTGATTTCACAAGACTCAACATCATTAAGAGGAGCAATTGGTGTACTAAGGAAATCAATATTATTGGTATTGGAGAAATCACACAATTTGGTATTATCTTGCGCCATGGCAACAAGTAATCCAACACACAAGCAAACATAAAAAGGCAAATGAAAGAGAGAGAGGAGATTGGGAAAGAGAGGGCGAATAAAACGGCAAGGGTGAAGTGGGGGAGAGGAAAACGAGAGGCAAATGGCAAATAATGTGAATGCAACAGAGATGAGTTTGTGATGGGTACTTGGTATGTATTGACTTGAGCAAAGACCTCCCCGGCAACGGCGCCAGAAATCCTTCTTGCCACGTCTTGAGCTTGCGTTGGTTTTCCTTGAAGAGGAAAGGGTGATGCAGCAATAGTAGCGTAAGTATTTCCCTCAGTTTATGAGAACCAAGGTATCAATCCAGTAGGAGGCTCCTCAAAAGTCCCACGCACCTACACAAACAAACAAAGAACTCGCAACCAACGAAATAAAGGGGTTGTCAATCCCTTCACGGCCACTTCCGAAAGTGAGATATGATAGAGATAGTATGATAAGATAAATATATTTTTGGTATTTTATAATATAGATAGGAAAAGAAAAGACGCAAATACAAGTAGATTGAAAGCTTAGATGATAAAAGATAGACCCGGGGCCATAGGTTTCACTAGTGGCTTCTCTCAAGATAGCATAAGTATTACGGTGGGTGAACAAATTACTGTCGAGCAATTGATAGAAAAGCGAATAATTATGAGATTATCTAGGCATGATCATGTATATAGGCATCACGTCCGTGACAAGTAGATCGACTCCTACCTGCATCTACTACTATTACTCCACACATCGACCGCTATCCAGCATGCATCTAGAGTATTAAGTTCATAAGAACAGAGTAACGCATTAAGAAAGATGACATGATGTAGAGGGATAAACTCATGCAATAAGATATAAACCCCATCTTTTAATCCTCGATGGCAACAATACAATACGTGCCTTGCTGCCCCTGCTGCCACTAGGAAAGGACACCGCAAGACTGTACCCAAAGCTAAGCACTTCTCCCATTGCAAAAAGAACAATCTAGTAGGCCAAACCAAACTGATAATTCGAAGAGACTTGCAAAGATAACTCAATCATACATAAAAGAATTCAGAGGAGATTCAAATATTTGTCATAGATAAACTTGATCATAAACCCACAATTCATCGGATCTCGACAAACGCACCGTAAAAAGAGTTACATCGAATAGATCTCTAAGAAGATCGAGGAGAACATGGTATTGAGATCCAAAAAGAGAGAAGAAGCCATCTAGCTAATAACTATGGAACCGAAGGTCTATGGTAAACTACTCACAACTCATCGGAGGGGCTTTGGTGTTGATGTAGAAGCCCTCCATGGTCGATTCCCCCTCCGGCGGAGTGCCGGCAAACGCTCCAAGATGGGATCTCGCAGATACAGAAGGTTACGGCGGTGGAATTAGGTTTTCGTTGGCCCCTGGATGTTCTCGGGGTACGTGGGTATATATAGGAGGAAGAAGTAGGTTGGTGGCCACCCGAGGGGCCCACGAGATAGGGGGCGCGCCCTCCACCCTCGTGGCCGCCTCGGTTGCTTCTTGACTTGCACTCCAAGTCTTCTGGATCACGTCCGTTCCAAAAATCACGCTCCCGAAGGTTTCATTCTGTTTGGACTCCGTTTGATATTCCTTTTCTTCAAAATACTGAAATAGGCAAAAAAAAACAGCAATACGGGCTGGGCCTCCGGTTTGTAGGTTAGTCCCAAAAATTATATAAATGTGTAAAGTAAAGCCCATAAACATTCAAAATGGGTAATATAATAGCATGGAACAATCAAAAATTATAGATACGTTGGAGACGTATCAAGCATCCCCAAGCTTAATTCCTGCTCGTCCTCGAGTAGGTAAATGATAAAAACAGAATTTTTGATGTGGAATGCTACCTAGCATAATTCTCAATGTAATTTTCTTTATCGTGGCATGAATGTTCAACTCCAAATGACTCAAAATAAAAGTTCATATTGATATAAGAAATAGTAATACTTCAAGCGTACTAATCAAAGCAATCACGTCTTCTCAAAATAACATGGCTAAAGAAAGTTTATATCTACAAAATCATATAGTTAGGCTATGCTTCATTTTTGTCACACAAAAATGCTCCCAAATTATACTTCCCCGATGACAAGCCAAGCAATTGTTTCGGACTTAAATAATCTCAAACTTTTGCAACTTTCACGCAATACATGAGCGTGAGCCATGTATATAGCACTACGGGTGGAATAGAATATGATGATGGGGATTGTGTGGAGAAGACAAAAAAGGAGAAAGTCTCACATTGACGAGGATAATCAACGGGCTATGGAGATGCCCATCAATTGATGTCAACATGAGGAGTAGGGATTGCCATGCAACGGATGCACTGGAGCTATAAACATATGAAAGCTCAACAAAAGGAAACTAGCGGGTGTGCATCCAACTTGTTTGCTCACGAAGACCTAGGGCATTTTGAGGAAGCCCATCGTAGGAATATACAAGCCAAGTTCTATAATGAAAAAATTCCCACTAGTATATGAAAGTGACAACATATGAGACTCTCTATATGAAGGACATGGTGCTACTTTGAAGCACAAGTGTGGAAAAGAGATAGTAACATTGCCCCCTTTTTATTTATTTTCTTTTTTTCTTTTTTTCTCTTTTTTGGGCCTTTCTTTTTTTGGCCTTTCTTCTTTTTTTTCTTTTTTTCTTTGGCATTTCTTTTTTTTTCTTTTTGGCCTTTCTTTTTTTTTCTTTTTTTGGGACAATGCTCTAATAATGATGATCATCACACTTTTATTGATTTACAACTCATGAATTACAACTCAAAATTAGAACAAGATATGACTCTATATGAACGCCTTCGGCGGTGTACCGGGATGGGCAATGAATCAAGAGTGACATGTATGAATTATGCAAAGTGGCCTTGCCACAAATACGATCTCAACTACATGATCATGCAATGGCAATATGACAATAGTAATGCGTGTCATGATGATAAACGGAACGGTGGAAAGTTGCATGGCATATATCTTGGAATGGCTATGTAAATGCCATAATAGGTAGGTATGGTGGCTGTTTTGAGGAAGATATAAGGAGGTTTATGTGTGATAGAGCGTATCATATCACAGGGTTTGGATGCACCGGCGAAGTTTGCACCAACTCTCTAGGTGAGAAAGGGCAATGCACGGTACCGAAGAGGCTAGCAATGATGGAAAGGTAAAAGTGCGTATAATCCATGGACTCAACATTAGTCAAAAGAACTCATATACTTATTGCAAAAATGTACAAGTCATCAAAAACCAAGCACTACGTGCATGCTCCTAGAGGGATAGATTGGTAGGAAAAGACCATCGCTCGTCCCCGACCGCCACTCATAAGGATGTAGAACACGTCATGTTTCAAATTTGTTACACAACTTTAACCATACGTGCATGCTACGAGATTTGCTAACTTCAACACAAGAATTCTTTAAATTCATAATCACCCATGTAGCATGACTTTAATATCACTACCTCCATATCTCAAAACAATTATCAAGTATCAAATTGATCATAGCATCCAATTCACTTCCTATGATAGTTTTTATTATACCCAACTTGGATGCCCACTATTCTAGGACCAATTTTATAACCATAGCAAATAACATGCTGTTCTAAGAGACTCTCATAATAATATAATTAAAGCATGAGAGGCTAGCAATTTCTACAAAATTAAACCACCGCCGTGCTCTAAAAGATATAAGTGAAGCAGTAGAGCAAAAAATATCTAGATCAAAAGATATAAGTGAAGCACATAGAGTATTCTTATAAATTCCAATCAAGTGGGCTTCTCCCAAAAGGTGTTTACAGCAAGGATGATTGTGTAAAACTAAAAGAAAATACTAATATCATACAATACGCTCCAAGCAAAACACATATCATGTGGCGAATAAAAATATAGCTCCAAGTAAAGTTACCGATAAACGAAGACGAAAGAGGGGATGCCTTCCGGGGGTATCCCCAAGCTTAGGCTTTTGGCTATTCTTGAATATATTGGGGTGCCATGGGCATCCCCAAGCTTAGGCTCTTGCCACTCCTTATTCCATAGTCCATCAAATCTTTACCCAAAACTTGAAAACTTCACAACACAAAACTCAATAGGAAATCTCATAAGCTCCGTTAGTGAAAGAATGCAAAACCACCACATAAGGTACTGTAATGAACTCATTCTTTATTTATATTGGTGTTAAACGTACTGTATTTCAAGTTCTCTATGGTTCATACCACATAATACTAGCCATAGATGCATCAAAATAAGCAAACAACACACAAAAAACAGAATCTGTCAAAAACAGAACAGTCTGTAGCAATCTGTAACCCACGAATACTTATGTAACTCTAAAAATCCTAAAACAATAGGAAGTCCTGGAAAATTTGTCTATTGATCTACAGCAAAAAGAATCAACACAAAATCATGTTTCTGTGATTTACCAAAACTAATTTCGTGCGCGCAAAGTTTCTGTTTTTCAGCAGAATTAAATTAACTATCACCATAGGTTATCCTATTGGTTCTACTGGGCATAGACACTAATTAAAACATAAAAACACATCTAAAAAGAAGGTAGATGCAAAATTTATTACTAAACAGAAACAAAAACAAAAAAAGTAAATAAAATTGGGTTGCCTCCCAACTAGCGCTATCGTTTAACGCCCCTAGCTAGGCATAAAAGCGAGGATAGATCTTAGTAGTGCCATCTTTGGCACTCAATTCATAAGTAGCTCGCATGATAGATTCATAAGGTAATTAAACTTTCTTTCTTGGAAAGTGCTCCATGCCTTTCCTTAATTGAAATTGGAATCTAATATTCCCTTCCTTCATATCAGTAATCGCGCCAATTGTTCTAAGGAAAGGTCTACCAAGAATAATAGGGCAAGAAAGATTGCAATCTATATCAAGAACGATAAAATCTATGGGCACCAAATTTCTATTTGCAACAATGAGAACATCATTGATTCTTTCCATTGGCTTTTTAAGGGTGGAATCCGCAAGGTGCAAATTTAAAGAGCAATCATAAAGATCATGGAAACCTAGAATATCACATAAAGTTTTCGGAATCGTGGAAACACTAGCACCCAAATCACACAAAGCATAACACTCATGATCTTTAATTTTAATCTTTATAGTAGGTTCCCACTCATCATTAAGTTTTATAGGTATAGAAACTTCCATTGGCTTTATTTTGACTATAAGCATGAGGAGAATTCACAACGGATTGCAACAAGGAAATACAACCTTCTAAAGAGCAATTATCATAATTAAATTCCTTTAAATCCAAGGTAGTGGGTTCAATGCTATTTAAAGTCTTGACCTCTCCAATCCCTCTTTTACCAAATTTAGCATCAAGATCTAAAAACTCCGGATTATTGGGACACCTTTTAACTAAAGTTGACTCATCTCCAGTCCCATCATTATTAAGATTCATATTGCAAAACAAAGATCTAATACGGGACACATCAATAACTTTAATATCTTCATCGTTATTTTCATTGAAACTAGAAGAACACGCTTTTATAAAGTGTCGGTGTACTAAAGTAGGGGTACCTTAGTATCCCGAACTTGTGCACGGGCAGTCGCAGCGTCCCACGGCAAGGCTTGCCGGGCGTCCGCCAAAATCCTTCGCTATTTCTATTACTGCCATTCAAGAACAAAGTGTTAACTGTGAAGACAAGGCCCCGGCAAGAGGAGCTTGCCGGGAAGGACAAGACCCCGGCAAGAGGAGCTTGCCGGGAAGGCCAACCAAGGCATTTCAGGAGAGTTGCCGCGACGCACCGCGCGTCCCGGGAAGTCCCGGCGAGCGACAAGCTTGCGGGTGCGACAAGACATCGACCGCGGCAAGGTGCTTGCCGCGGCGAAGCCACCACTCTGCGCCCACGCTCCAGCGCATCCGACGACGTGTCGCCGCAGGATCGTTCCTGGTGCACATGGCGAGTAGCTGTGCAGCCAAGCGGTGCGAGGTGGCATGTGAAGGTGACGAGGAGGCCATCGTGGTGATCGGTGGCGCCCCTAACGGTCGTTTCCTGCACTGTTTGGACGACCAGACGGGCATTAAATACCCTTGTCCCCTGCCGTCAGAGTTAGGTAGGGGGCACTATTGATAGCGGTTGTATCAACCCCTGTTTTTACTTTTTTACCCCTCTCTCTGCGTTGCCACCTGTCGGTGACCCCTTTAGCCTATAAAAGGAGGCCCATGCGCACGTAGAAGGGGTTCGACTCATTCGAAACTACAACACACCCACGCTCTCGAGCAAGAACAGAATAGAAACACAAAGCAGTAGTAGGAGTTTTATCTCTCCGGAGAGCTCCGAAGCTGGGTAAAATCCCCCGCGTGCTTTGCCTTGATCTGCTCTTCGTGCGCCCTCCGCTCCCTTGCCGAACCGAAAGGGGCCCTGCCCCATAGGTGTTCGTTTCCCACGACATCTTTAGCGCGCCAGGTCCACATCATTATGTTCTCTTTGTTAGGGACTCCGAAACGGCAGACAATTGACCTGAAGAACTTGACTGCTGACTATGCTGTCACCTTCCTCACTGCTTCCACCTCCGGCCACTTCGTGAACTTGTCGATTGCTACGTACAAGTACTCGAAGCCCCCGACAGCTCGGGGAAAGGGGCCGAGGATGTCGAGCCCCCAGACCGAAAATGGCCAGGATAAAGGGATCGTCTGGAGAGCTTGAGCTGGTTGATGTATCTGCTTGGAGTGGAACTGGCATGCTTCACACTTGGTTACTTGCGCAATTGCATCCTGGAGGGCTGTCGGCCAAAAGAAACCTTGCCGGAAGGCTTTGCCGGCAAGTGCTCTTGCACCAATGTGGTGGCCACATATGCCTCCGTGTATCTCCGCCAACAGCTCCTGTCCTTCTTCCCGGGAAATGCACTTCAATTTCACTCCGTTGAATCTTCTTCTGTACAGTATGTCATCGACAAACTGGTACATACTTGATTGCCGGGCTACTCTCTCCGCTTCTTCTTGCTCTTCGGGAAGTTCTCCTGTTTGAAGAAAATGGACGATCTGCTGTGCCCATGCCGGAGCTTGCGGCTCGACGACAAGGACTAAGGGCGCAAATGCTGCTGCGGGAACATCCGCTTCCACGGCAAGAATCTGTGATTCAGCCGGAGCGTGATGCTCCCCGGCAAGTGTGTCGGGACACAACTTGTCGGGAGCATCTGCTTCAACGAAACAAACCCTAGGGCTTGTCGGAGCAGATTGCTCCTCAGCACTCTTTGTGTTGATCCTGGAGACCTTCTTGGCGGCGGCTTCGGGGAGCTCTGCCGGAAAGTAGTCACCAGTAACCAACTTTCTCTTCTTGCTCTGTCCAGTTGATGGTGTTATAGATGGCTGAGTCAGCTTGAGCACAAAAATTCCTGGTTCCACAGGTAACTTGAGTGTGGCGCACTTTGATAGGCCGTCTGCAATGTCGTTCTGAGCTCTTGGAACATGTTCCATCTGCAGGCCGTCAAAATGCTCTTCTAGCTTCCTCACTTCATCAATGTAGGCTTCCATCAACGAACTCTGATAATCTTTGTTCACTTGACGGACGACAAGCTGCGAGTCACCCCTAATAATAAGCTTCTTGATCCCAAGGTCTGCCGCGATCCTGAGTCCGGCAAGCAAGCCTTCATACTCTGCAGTTTTGTTTGTTGCTTGCTCCTTGGGAAAGTGCATCTGGACCACGTACTTGAGGTGCTCTCCGGTGGGTGCGACGAGTAGTACGCCCGCACCGGCGCCTTGCAGCGAGAAGGCACCATCAAAGTACATGATCCATTCTTTGTTTGCTTCCTTGACGGGGATGCTCCTCTCCAGAGTTTCTTCATCAGGTGTTGGCGTCCATTCTGCTATGAATTCTGCCAATGCTCGGCTCTGAATAGTTGAAGTACTTTCAAACTTGAGGCCAAAGCTTGACAATTCCAGTGCCCACTCGACAATCCTACCTGTTGCTTCTGGATTCTGCAATATCATCTTCAACGGAAAGCGAGTGACAACTGTGATCTCATGTGCTTGAAAGTAATGGCGCAGCTTCCTCGAGGCCATGAGAAGGCCGAAAAGCAGCTTCTGCACCCCAGAGTACCTTGATCTAGCCCCCTGCAGAAGGGAACTGACAAAATAAACTGGGCGCTGCACCATCTTCTTTTGTTTCTCTTCCGGCAGCTGCACAGATCCATCCTTGTCGGGACCAGAGCTTGTCGGGGAAGCCCCCTGCTTGTCACTGGATTCGCTTGCCGTAGTTGCTGGCTCATCGTCCGCCTCCCTCTCTGCTACTAACGCAGCACTAACCACTTGATTGGTTGCCGCTAGATATAGCAGCAACTTTTCTTGTGGCTTAGGTGCTACAAGTATTGGAGTGGAGGACAGGTATCTCTTCAAGTCCTGTAGCGCAGCCTCTGCTTCCGGAGTCCACTTCACTGGACCTGCCTTTTTCAAAATTTTGAAAAATGGCAGGGCGCGCTCAGCAGACTTTGAGATGAATCTACTGAGAGCAGCAACACAGCCGGCAAGCCTTCGCACATCCTTGACGCGCTTCGGTGCTTCGATCTGCTCAATGGCCTTGATCTTGTCGGGATTGGCTTCAGTCCCCCTCTAGGACACAAAGAACCCGAGAAGCTTGCCGGAAGGGACTCCAAACACGCACTTCTCGGGGTTCAACTTGAGATTGATCTTGCGCAGATTTGCAAAAGTCTCGTCCAAATCTTGGATCAAAGTTTCTCTGTCCTTGCTCTTGACCACTATATCATCCATGTAAGCTTCTACATTTCTGTCCAGCTGTGGCTCAAAAGCATGACTGACTACTCTTGCAAACGTTGAACCAGCATTCTTTAGTCCGAAAGGCATTCTTACAAAGCAGTACGTGCCACATGGAGTAATGAATGTGGTTTTCTTCATCCTCTTTCGCCATGAAGATCGATGATATCCTGAGTATGCATCAAGGCAGCAGATCACATCCTGCCGTGGAGTCGACAATCTGGTCGGTCGCGGCAAGGAAATGGATCTTTGGGACAAGCTTTATTAACATCGGTGAAGTCAATACAAAGCCTCCACTTCCGTTAAGCCTTGCGCGCACGACTCATTGGATTGGCTAGCCACGTTGGATGGAGTACTCCTCGGACCAGGCCTGCTCCTTCCAACTTCTTGATCTCCTCTCGCAATGAACTCTTGGCGTTCCACCGCTTTCTTCTGACTCTCGCTTGACGGGCGCGGCGTGAGGGCAGGCGGCAAGGTGGTGCTCAATTACTTTCACAGGAACACGGGGATGTCGGATGGTTGCCATGCAAACACATCGACATTCGCCCGTAGAAAGCAACAGCGCTTTCCTATTTAGGGTCAAGCGTGGCACTGATGGTGAAGGTACCACCAGTGCCGTCCTCCTTAGCGGCCACTTTCTTGGTCTCTGGTGAAGCTATCTTTGCCTTCTTGCACTTGCCGGTGGAGCTCGATGGTGCGTCCTCGACGGTAGCGCAGCACTCCGAAGAGGTGCGCTTGCCGGAGTGGGCATCAGAGCTACTCTTTCCGGACTTGGTCTTCTTCTTCCCCTCGGGAGCTTCAGCGGCAAGTGGTTTGCGTTCTGCTGCGGCTGCTGCTTCCCGGTAGATCTTGTCGGTATAGATAAGTGCATCTTTCTTGTCGCCAGGGAGAGAAATAACACTTATCGGACCAGGCATCTTGAGCACATTATAGGCGTAGTGAGAGGCTGCCATGAACTTGGCAAGCGCTGGACGACCGAGTATCCCATTGTAGGGCAATGGGAAATCAGCAACGTCAAACGTGACTCTCTCTGTCCTGAAATTCAGCTCGCTGCCAAACGTCACTGGCAGTGTGATCTTCCCCTTGGCCTTGCTCCTTCCCGGGTTGATTCCTTGAAAGGTACCAGTCTCTTCGAGCTCGCTGTCGGGGATCTGGAGCTTCTTGAGCACCGCGGAAGAGATCAGATTCAGGCCAGCCCTGCCGTCAACCAACATCTTTGTGACCTTGAGGTTGCGGATGGTTGGCGAAACCAACATCGGCAAGCACCCGACTGCAGTGATGTGATCAGGGTGATCCTCAACATCAAAAATGATGGGCGTGTTGGACCACTTCAGGGGCTTGCGCGATTCAACGGACGGTTCTGCTGCGTTCACTTCCCGCACCCACTGTTTAAGTTGGCGGTGCGAGGTGTGCAGAGAAGCACCGCCGTCGACGCGCAAAACCTCTGTTGCCTTCTGAAACTCCTGCTCGTCGACTTCACCCTCATCCATTTCATCATCTTCGTCCTCGTCTTCATCCTTGTCGCGGCCGCGGGGAGGCCTGTCTCCTTGCCGCTGCTTGGCCTTGCCGCGGCGCCCCCCCCCCCGGGCGGGACGCTTCTTGCCGGATCCTCCGCCACCTTCCTGGGCCTTCTCCTTGTCACGGCGCTCGTACTCAGCTTTTTGCAACTCGACAAGCTGCTCAACCTTCTTGCAGGCCTGGAGGTCATGGCCCTTGGTGCGGTGGATCTTGCAGTACTGCTTGCCGGAGCCGTCCTGCTTGTCGGTGGCCACCACAGCCTCGCCGGAGTCACCAGCTTTGGCCTTCTCGGCACAACCTTCGTTGCCGGACTGCTCGACGACTAGCACATCCTTAGCTTTCCTCTTTCTGTTATTCCGCCTCCGGTTCTTCTTTGCCGGAGGGGCGTCCTCACTGTCAGATCCTTCTGCTCCTGCGTTCTCTCCGGGGAGTTTCCTCCCCTCTTCAGCGCGTGCACATTTGTCGGCCAGAGCATATAGCTCGCTGACATCTCTAATCTTGCACATCGCCATCTCCTCCCTCATCCTGTGGTTACGCACGTTCTGATGGAACGCGCTTATAACCGCGGCAGGGTGGACGTTTGGGATGTTGCGCTGCACCTGGCTGAATCTCTGTATGAACTTGCGCGGGGTTCTCCTTCCTTCGGGCGGCAGATGAAGATCGCTCTCTCCGCCATGGGGCTTGTGGTCGCTGTGAAGGCGCCGACAAACCGATGGCGCAGTCCGCCTACGAAGAGACGGAGTTGTCCGCAAGTGCATGAGCCAAGATCGGCGTTGGGCTTAAGCACCAGCGGAAAGTAGTTGGCGAGATCTTCTCGTCGCGCCCCGCAGCTTCGCACCGCGATGGTGTAGATGCTGAGGAATTCCGACGGATGTATCCTGCCATCGTACTTCTCGGGCACGTCTGGCTTGAAGTTCTTGGTACTGGGCCACTGGACCTACCGTAGCTCACGGGTGAACGTAGGGCAACCTACCGCGTACGGCAAGTCGCCTGGTTCCCCTGGCGGATGCACATCGACAGTGGGCCCAGCGCGCTGGTCTGATTGACGCCGCACTTCTCTTCGACGCTCGATACGAGTGCGAGCGTCTTCGTCTCGTTGTTCTTGGAGAACTTGGCGTTGATCGCGGCGAGCTCGCGGGTCCGACAACGCGGTGGAGTCGGTGTCGAGGTTGGCCCGGCGAGTCGGCGATCTTGGCCTTCGGGGCGGGGAGTGCACTGTGGTGGCACCCCCAGCGGTCTTGTCGGTGTCGGCTTGCGCCTGGGCGTCTTGCCAGGGCTTCGATGTGCTCGGTCGCCGGGGCTTGTCGCCGTTGGCGAAGCTGATGAGGCTCTGAATGGTGGCCCTCCAGTCGTCGATCTTGTCTGGCGCTGGAGGGTAGCCTAGAAGCAGCTGGGCTCGGGCCAGCGCTTCCTCTGGAGTCTTGGGCGGTGGCGGCGAACGACGCAAGGAGCGAGATATGCTCAGACTTCGAACAGTGTTAGAAGGAGCAACATCTTGTCGAGGCGACCGTACTGCGCTCGTGCCAGCGTGTTGACGTGCATGTTGGCCTTGAGCGTCCCGCGATCCGCCGGCTTGGCCTTGTTCCAATGCGAGCACGGTGCTAGGAGCACCATGGCGTTGTCGATCTTGCACCACCTGGGAGGGATGTGGTGTATGTACAGACGCCGAAGCTTGCGGGGCCTTGTCCTTGGACCTGGTGACGACGTGAGTCCCCCCGTCGGCGCCCGCTCCTCCGTCGGCGTCCACCCCACCGCCCGTTTGCTCCGGTGATGGTAGGATCGATGTGGACGGAGCAGCCACCTCCGAAGCCTTCTTCTTCGGTGGCATGTCGATGAAGATGTTGAAGTAGCGCGCGCAGACGCCGGATCAGGTTCGCGCAACCTCGACGCTCCCCTACCTGGCGCGCCAAAGATGTCGTGGGAAACGAACACCTATGGGGCAGGGCCCCTTTCGGTCCGGCAAGGGAGCGGAGGGCGCACGAAGAGCAGATCAAGGCGAAGCACGCGAGGGATTTTACCCAGCTTCGGAGCTCTCCGGAGAGATAAAACTCCTACTGCTGCTTTGTGTTTCTATTCTGTTCTTGCTCGAGAGCATGGGTGTGTTGTAGTTTCGAATGAGTCGAACCCCTTCTACGTGCGCATGGGCCTCCTTTTTATAGTCTAAAGGGGTCACCGACAGGTGGCAACGCAGAGAAAGGGGTTAAAAAGTAAAAACAGGGGTTGATACAACCGCTATCAACAGTGCCCCCTACCTAACTCTGACGGCAGGGGACAAGGGCATTTAATGCCCGTCTGGTCATCCAAACAGTGCAGGAAACGACCGTTAGGGGCGCCACCGATCGCCACGATGGCCTCCTCATCACCTTCACATGCCACCTCGCACCACTTGGCTGCACAACTACTCGCCACGTGCACCAGGAACGATCCTGCGGCGACACGTCGTCGGATGCGCTGGAGCGTGGGCGCAGAGTGGTGGCTTCGCCGCAGCAAGCGCCTTGCCGCGGCCGCTGTCTTGTCGCACCCGCAAGCTTGTCGCTCGCCGGGCCTTCCCGGGACGCGCGGTGCATCGCGGCAAGTCTCCTGAAATGCCTTGGTTGGCCTTCCCGGCAAGCTCCTCTTGCCGGGGTCTTGTCCTTCCCGGCAAGCTCCTCTTGCCGGGGCCTTGTCTTCACAGTTAACACTTTGTTCTTGAATGGCAGTAATAGAAATAGCGAAGGATTTTGGAGGACGCCCGGCAAGCCTTGCCGCGGGACGCTGCGACTGCCTATGGGGCGGGGCCCCTTTCGGTCCGGCAAGGGAGCGGAGGGCGCATGAAGAGCAGATCGAGGCGACGCACGCGGGGGATTTTACCCAGCTTCGGAGCTCTCCGGAGAGATAAAACTCCTACTACTGCTTTGTGTTTCTATTCTGTTCTTGCTCGAGGCGTGGGTGTGTTGTAGTTTGAATGAGTCGAACCCCTTCTCGTGCGCATGGGCCTCCTTTTTATAGTCTAAAGGGTCACCGACAGTGGCAACGCGAGAGAGGGGTAAAAAGTAAAAACAGGGGTTGGTACAACCGCTATCAACAGTGCCCTCTACCTAACTCTGACGGCAGGGGACAAGGGCATTTAATGCCCGTCCAGTCGCCCAAACAGTGCAGGACACGACCGTTAGGGGCGCCGCCGATCGCCACGATGGCCTCCCCGTCACCTTCACATGCCACCCCGCACCGCTTGGCTGCACAGCTACTTGCCACGTACACCAGGAACAATCCTGCGGCGACACGTCGTCGGATGCGCTGGAGCGTGGGTGCAGAGTGGTGGCTTCGCCGCGGCAAGCGCCTTGCCGCGGTCGCTGTCTTGTCGCACCCGCAAGCTTGTCGCTCGCCGGGCCTTCCCAGGACGCGCGGTGCGTCGCGGCAAGTCTCCTGAAATGCCTTGGTTGGCCTTCCCGGCAAGCTCCTCTTGCCGGGGTCTTGTCCTTCCTGGCAAGCTCCTCTTGCCGGGGCCTTGTCTTCACAGTTAACACTTTGTTCTTGAATGGCAGTAATAGAAATAGCGAAGGATTTTGGCGGACGCCCGGCAAGCCTTGCCGCGGGACGCTGCGACTGCCCGTGCACAAGTTCGGGATACTAAGGTACCCCTACTTTAGTACACCGACAGGAGCCCCCGGGCCTGGGCCATACACGGTGCCGAGCGCTGTTGGGCCAGGCCCAAAACAGGGCACGGGCACACGCGGCCTGGGTCCAAACCAAATCTACTCCGTATCCACCGCGCCCTCCCGTAACGGCACGCGTCAATCGCGGCATCGTGGGAGAGATCGTGGGCAATTCTTAAATCAGGAAATGCGTAACGTTCGCCTCCCCTGTTTATAAGCAGAGGAAACAGGGCCGTTCCCCCACCTTCGCCACTTGCAGTTCCTTCCTCCGAATGCTCCGCTACTCCCCTCTGCTTCCCAAGCCGAAAGAGAGCAGCGCTCCGCCGCCCATCGCCGCCGTCGCCCTCAATGCTTCTGCGCCCCCGCCGCTTCCGCCATGGCTCCGAAGACCGGCAAGACCACGAAGTCGGCCGAGGAGTTGCGGTTTGAGGCGATGCGCAAGGAGCGAGTGCTTCCCCCCCCCCGAGCTCACCCCGAAGGCGCTACGGGAGGAGTTCTACCTCTTCTGGTCGACGGAGACGCGGGTGCATCCGCGCACGCCTGTGCTCTCCGCCGAAGCTTCTACTTCGAAGCGGTGCCCAAAAGGGTACTATTTCTTTCCGGTGTTCTTCTATTGCGGGCTCTGCCCACCTTTTTCTGATTTTTTCTTCTATTGCAAGGCTGTTGTAATCGACAAGTTCACGAAGTGGCCGGAGGTGGAAGCAGTGAGGAAGGTGACAGCATAGTCTGCAGTCAAGTTCTTCAGGTCAATTGTCTGCCGTTTCGGAGTCCCTAACAAGGAGAAGATAATGATGTGGACTAGGCGTCGTTCAAAGAAGCACAGCCTTGCCGGGACACAGACGATAGAAAAGCTAAGTTGCCAAAGTTTGAGCATAGTCAGTTTTAAAATTTTAAGTTATATTCCTTGAACGACCGTGCCTTGTATGGAAAACCTGTGCGCGGAGGAACCGGCTCGTGGCTAAGTTGCGCCCTTACTTTGTTTCGAGTCCGCTCAACAATGAAAGTGTGCCGCGACTAGCCCCGACAAGGTTTCTTGCCGGAGGCAACACCGCCAGCAGGCTGCTGATGTTCCGCACTCAGCGCTCGCGGCAAGTGTGCTTGCGCCGGCAAGTTCCCTAAAAGCGTAGGGTAAAAACATACAAGGGATGGAACCGAGTAAAGGAGATAACATAGCAAGCATTGCCCAGAATAAAGTTATATTACAAAAATAACTTGTTGCGGCACTGACTAAATTGTTCTCATAACTTAAATAACAGCGACAAGGAAGGGAGAAGAAGGGTGGCCTAATCCACGCACTCGCCGTCAACCCTCCTAACCTCATTCACTTTGTCCACGATGGGTGCGACAATGGCTTTGAGCTCTTCAAGATCAGCACCCGCCGACAGCTTCTTGAGGACGCGGGTGAGGTCAAGGCCCGGATTGCGGAGTATCTTCACCAACACCTTCTCCAAGACCTTGGCGCAGATTGCGCGCGACTCATCCGCCAGCTTCTTTGGGATCCTTTCCCGGAGTTGCTGGAGGGCCGTCACCACACCCTTGAAGAAAAGAGTAAGCTTGGCGCTGGGCTGGAGGTTTTCGTCAGTGGAGTACCCGAAGCCCGCCAAGTCCAGCTCCGCCAGCTCCTCGTCAATGGTTGCAGCGATGTTGACGAGGCCCTCCGTCCAGAGCTCCACCGTAGCCCTGAAGGTATTTTGAGTTTCAGCGGCCCTCGTTAGCAGCTCCTCGTTGCCCTTGATCTCTTTCTTCAATTCATCTTCCCGCCTCTTGGCACCATCCAGCGTCTCCGTCAAGGTGGCCAACTTCAGCTCCAGATCAGCGCTTGAATCCTTGATGGCGTTCAGTTCCTTGACCTTCTCAGCGAGTTGAACTTGTAGATCGCCATGAGCAAGGGCATCCTTCTCGCGTTCGCGCTGGAGTGCGGCAAGCTCTTCATTCTTCCCTTTCATGTCCGCCTCCAGCTGCGTCACCTTCACTTCCAGTTCCTTCTTGGCGGCCTCAGCAGCCGCGGCGGCATCCTTCGCCTCCTTGAGTGCCCCGCCAAGTGATTGCTCCCGTGCGTCGAGCTCCTCCTCGTGGCTGTCCAGATTAACCTTCTTCTGCGTCAGCTCACCTTCTCGCCTGGACAGCTCCTCGGCGGCGAGCCTCTGCTGCTCCTCGGCTTCAGCCTTTTCCAGGATGAGCGCCTTCTTTGCCTCAACAATTTGCGCCCTCTCCTCCGCAATGGATCGGAGGGCCTCCTGGTTGCAGCTCTTAAGCTCCTCCGCATGTCTCTCTATTTCAAATCCCGCCCGCACGACAAGCGCTTCCCGGGACTCAAGCTTCGCTTGCCGGGATGGTGACACCAGTTTTCGGAGCAACTGCTCCTCCTCGGACTCGCCGCTGCTGCTGCTTGGCGCGTCAACCACTGCCAGCCCAGCAGAGGCGAGTACTTCCCCGTCAAACTCCTCTCCTTCGACCGGCGCCCTGGAGCTCGACGCCCAGAGAAGCTTGATGTATACGCCCTCGCCGGCCTTCAAATAGGAGCCTGGCTGGGGCTCCTCGGAGCCCGGCGCTGCATCAGCGGCGGAGGGGTCGGCGGTCGGTGTAGCGCCTTGCGCTCCTGCGCCCTCCGGGTCGTCAGTACGATCGCCGGACCCCTCGCCAGCTCCTGCGCCAGCAGCCTTGGCGGCTTCTTCGTCGGCGGGTTCATCAGCGTCGGCCTCTTCCTCATCAGCGGCGGCATCTTCAGCATTGCCGCGTGCGCCTTCCTCGCCGGTGGCCTCAGTCTCCATTGGGTCTGTGAGAGGGGGATCTGAAGATAGGAAGAGGAAGAAAAAGTCAAGCAAAGATCCAAAAAGAAGATCGGAAGAAGAACCCAAGGGAAGATTTCCGACAAGGAAGGTTACCTGTGCTGGGCTCTGTGACCATGGGTTCCTCCACCAAGGGCTCACTGGTTCCGTCCCTTGCCGGGGACCTCTCCCTTGCCGGGGAGCGCTCCCTTGTCGGGGAATCGCCCCTTGGCGGCGTAGTCGAAGCAGACAGCACCTCCGGGGCGGTTTCTGCTTGCTCCTGATGGGCCTGTTCTGCTCCTACACAAATGAATCAACAATCAAGATGTCAGCAAAAGAAGAAGCACCCATGCGCGCCCCACAACAGGAAGTGAACCAAACACTTACGCTGGGGGCTGTGCTGGGGGCTGCTGCGAGGAGAAGGAACCGGGTCCGTCAAGGTAGTCTCGGACGTGTCCTCTGCCATCACAGCAGGATCGTCCTCGATGACAACCACGGGGACCTTGGCCCTCTTCGCCGCCCTCTCGGCCAGAGTCCTGAAATGGAGTAGGGATTCGGAGGGAAGCAGATCAGATGCAAGACAAGAAACATCAAAGATTGAAGAAATACAAGTACAGTGAGGAGAAAGCCTTACTCCTCCTCCTCTTCTTCCTCCTCGTCGGAGCTCAGCGCAGAGAGGTCGAAATCTGGTACCCTTTCTGCGCGGCGAGGCGGAGCGGTAGGCTCCCTTGGACGTTTGCCGAGAGCTGCGGCAGGATCAGGCGTGGCAGCCCGGGAATATCCCGCCTCAGTTGCCGGCACGGCCTGAGATGCTCCCGTGGCAACGGTACTTGCCGCGGTGGAGCGTGTCCCACGACGCCGCAATTGACGCATGCCGTTACGGGAGGGCGCGGTAGATACGGAGTAGATTTGGTTTGGACCCAGGCCGCGCGTGCCCATGCCCTGTTTTGGGCCTGGCCCAACAGCGCTCGGCACTGTGTGTGGCCCAGGCCCGGGGGCTCCTGTCGGTGTACTAAAGTTGGGGTACCTTAGTATCCCGAACTTGTGCACGGGCAGTCGCAGCGTCCCGCGGCAAGGCTTGCCGGGCGTCCGCCAAAATCCTTCGCTATTTCTATTACTGCCATTCAAGAACAAAGTGTTAACTGTGAAGACAAGGCCCCGGCAAGAGGAGCTTGCCGGGAAGGACAAGACCCCGGCAAGAGGAGCTTGCCGGGAAGGCCAACCAAGACATTTCAGGAGACTTGCCACGACGCACCGCGCGTCCCGGGAAGGCCCGGCGAGCGACAAGCTTGCGGGTGCGACAAGACAGCGACCGCGGCAAGGCGCTTGCCGCGGCGAAGCCACCACTCTGCGCCCACGCTCCAGCGCATCCGACGAGGTCTCGCCACAGGATCGTTGCTGGTGCACGTGGCGAGTAGCTGTGCAGCCAAGCGGTGCGAGGTGGCATGTGAAGGTGACGAGCAGGCCATCATGGCGATCGGTGGCGCCCCTAACGGTCGTTTCCTGCACTCTTTGGACGACCAGACGGGCATTAAATGCCCTTGTCCCCTACCGTCAGAGTTAGGTAGGGGGCACTGTTGATAGCGGTTGTATCAACCCCTGTTTTTACTTTTTTACCCCTCTCTCTGCGTTGCCACCTGTCAGTGACCCCTTTAGACTATAAAAAGGAGGCCCATGCACACGTAGAAGGGGTTCGACTCATTCAAAACTACAACACACCCACGCTCTCGAGCAAGAACAGAATAGAAACACAAAGCAGCAGTAGGAGTTTCATCTCTCCGGAGAGCTCCGAAGCTGGGTAAAATCCCCCGCGTGCTTCGCCTCGATCTGCTCTTCGTGCGCCCTCCGCTCCCTTGCCAGACCGAAAGGGGCCCTGCCCCATAGGTGTTCGTTTCCCACGACATAACGCAATCTTTCTTAGCACGCAATCTAGCGGTTCTTTCCTTGCACTCATCAATGGAAATTATCATTGCTTTGAGAGACTCATTGATATCATGCTTAGGAGGAGTATATCTAAGTTTAAGAGAATCAACATCAAGCGAAAGTCTATCAATATTCCTAGCCAAATCACCAACTTTGAGCAATTTTTCTTCAAGCAAGACATTATTATTCTTTTGAGAGATCATAAATTTTTTAACACTATTCTCAAAATCAGAGGGCATCTTATTAAAATTACCATAAGAATTATTGTAGGAATTTCCATAATTATTAGAGGAATTACTAGGGAACGGTCTAGGATTAAAGTTTCCTATATAAGCATTGTTTCCAAAACTATTCCTACCAACAAAATTCACATCCATAGATTCATTATTATTCTCAATCAAAGTAGACAAAGGCATATCATTAGGATCAAGAGGAGCACTCTTAGTAGCAAATAATTTCATAAGTTCATCCATCTTTCCACTCAAAACATTAATTTCTTCTATAGCATGCACTTTTTTACAAGTAGATCTTTCGATGTGCCATTGAGAATAATTAGCCATAATATTATCAAGAAGTTTTGTAGCATCTCCTAAAGTGATTTCCATAAACGTGCCTCCTGTGGCCGAATCTAAAAGATTGCTAGAAGCAAAGTTCAATCCGGCATAAATTTTTTGTATGATCATCCATAAATTCAAACCATGAGTAGGGCAATTGCGAATAATCAATTTCATTCTTTCCCAAGATTTGGCAACATGCTCATGATCAAGTTGTTTAAAATTCATAATATCTTTCCTAAGAGTGATGATCTTAGCGGGAGGAAAATATTTAGAGATAAAAGCATCTTCACACTTGTTCCAAGAATTAATACTATTTTTAGGCAAAGCCGAAAACCAAACTTTAGCACGATCTCTAAGTGAAAACGGAAATAACTTCAATTTAACAATATCATTATCCGTATCTTTCTTCTTTTGCATATCATACAAATCAACAAAGTTGTTTAGATGGGTAGCGGAATCTTCACTAGGAAGGCCGGCGAAATGATCTTTCATAACAAGATTCAGCAAAGCAGTATTGATTTCGCAAGACTCAACATCATTAAGAGGAGCAATTGGTGTACTAAGGAAATCAATATTATTGGTATTGGAGAAATCACACAATTTGGTATTATCTTGCGCCATGGCAACAAGTAATCCAACACACAAGCAAACATAAAAAGGCAAATGAAAGAGAGAGAGGAGATTGGGAAAGAGAGGGCGAATAAAACGGCAAGGGTGAAGTGGGGGAGAGGAAAACGAGAGGCAAATGGCAAATAATGTGAATGCAACGGAGATGAGTTTGTGATGGGTACTTGGTTTGTATTGACTTGAGCAAAGACCTCCCCGGCAACGGCGCCAGAAATCCTTCTTGCCACGTCTTGAGCTTGCGTTGGTTTTCCTTGAAGAGGAAAGGGTGATGCAGCAATAGTAACGTAAGTATTTCCCTCAGTTTATGAGAACCAAGGTATCAATCCAGTAGGAGGCTCCTCAAAAGTCCCATGCACCTACACAAACAAACAAAGAACTCGCAACCAACGAAATAAAGGGGTTGTCAATCCCTTCACGGCCACTTGCGAAAGTGAGATCTGATAGAGATAGTATGATAAGATAAATATATTTTTGGTATTTTATAATATAGATAGGAAAAGTAAAGACGCAAATCAAAGTAGATTGAAAGCTTAGATGATAAAAGATAGACCCGGGGCCACAGGTTTCACTAGTGGCTTCTCTCAAGATAGCATAAGTATTACGGTGGGTGAACAAATTACTGTTGAGCAATTGATAGAAAAGCGAATAATTATGACATGATCATGTATATAGGCATCACGTCCGTGACAAGTAGACCGACTTCTTCCTGCATCTACTACTATTACTCCACACATCGACCGCTATCCAGCATGCATCTAGAGTATTAAGTTCATAAGAACAGAGTAACGCATTAAGAAAGATGACATGATGTAGAGGGATAAACTCATGCAATAAGATATAAACCCCATCTTTTTATCCTCGATGGCAACAATACAATACGTGCCTTGCTGCCCCTGCTGTCACTAGGAAAGGACACCACAAGACTGTGCCCAAAGCTAAGCACTTCTCCCATTGCAAAAAGAACAATCTAGTAGGCCAAACCAAACTGATAATTCGAAGAGACTTGCAAAGATAACTCAATCATACATAAAAGAATTCAGAGGAGATTCAAATATTTGTCATAGATAAACTTGATCATAAACCCACAATTCATCGGATCTCGACAAACGCACCGCAAAAAGAGTTACATCGAATATATCTCTAAGGAGATCGAGGAGAACATGGTATTGAGATCCAAAAAGAGAGAATAAGCCATCTAGCTAATAACTATGGAACCGAAGGTCTGTGGTAAACTACTCACAACTCATCGGAGGGGCTATGGTGTTGATGTAGAAGCCCTCCATGGTCGATTCCCCCTCCGGCGGAGCGCCGGCGAACGCTCCAAGATGGGATCTCGCAGATACAGAAGGTTACGGCGGTGGAATTAGGTTTTTGTTGGCCCTTGGATGTTCTTGGGGTACGTGGGTATATATAGGAGGAAGAAGTAGGTCAGTGGCCACCCGAGGGGCCCACGAGATAGGGGGGCGCGCCCTCCACCCTCGTGGCCGCCTCGGTTTCTCATGATCAAGTTGTTTAAAATTCATAATATCGTTCCTAAGAGTGATGATCTTAGCGGGAGGAAAATATTTAGAGATAAAAGCATATTTGCACTTGTTCCAAGAATCAGTACTATTTTTAGGCAAAGATGAAAACCAAACTTTAGCACGATCTCTAAGTGAAAGAGAGATAGGGTATTGGGTAGTGGCATCTTCACTAGGAAGGCCGGCGAATTGATCTTTTGTAACAAGATTCAGCAAAGCAGTATTGATTTCACAAGACACAACATCATTAAGAGGAGCAATCAGAGTACTAAGGAAATCATTATTATTGGTATTGCAGAAATCACACAATTTGGTATTATCTTGCGCCATGGCAACAAGTAATCCAACACACAAGCAAAAAGGAAAAGGAAAATGAAAGAGAGAGAGAGGAGATTGGGAAAGAGAGGGTGAATAAAACGACAAGGGTGAAGTGGGGGAGAGGAAAACGAGAGGCAAATGCAAATAATGTAAATGCGAGGGAGATGAGTTTGTGATGGGTACTTCGTATGCCTTGACATGAGCAAAGACCTCCCCGGCAATGGCGCCATAAATCCTTCTTGCTACGTCTTGAGCTTGCGTTGGTTTTCCTTGAAGAGGAAAGGGTGAACATGGTATTGAGATCCAAAAAGAGAGAAGAAGCCATCTAGCTAATAACTATGGACCCGAAGGTCTGTTGTAAACTACTCACAACTCATCGGAGGGGCTATGGTGTTGATGTGGAAGCCCTCCATGGTCGATTCCCCCTCCGGTGGAGCGTCGGCGAAGGCTCCAAGATGGGATCTCGCGGATACAAAAGGTTATGGCGGTGGAATTAGGTTTTCGTTGGCCCCTGGATGTTCTCGGGTACGTGGGTATATATAAGAGGAAGAAGTAGGTCGGTGGCCGCCCGAGGGGCCCACGAGATAGGGGGCGCGCCCTGTAGGGGTGGGCGCGCCCTCCACCCTCGTGGCTGCCTCGGCTGCTTCTTGACTTGCACTCCAAGTCCTCTGGATCACGATCGTTCCAAAAATCACGCTCCTGAGGTTTCATTCCGTTTGGACTCCGTTTGATATTCCTTTTCTTCGAAATACTAAAATAGGCAAAAAAAATAGTAATACGGGCTGGGCCTCCGGTTAGTAGGTTAGTCCCCAAAAATGATATAAATGTGTAAAGTAAAGCCCATAAACATCCAAAACTGGTAATATAATAGCATGGAACAATCAAAAATTATAGATACGTTGGAGACGTATCAGCCTCAACGGCGTTGGTGGCGTCAACGTCGGTGCCGATGGGGACGCATGGGCTCTGCATCGCGGTGTGCAACGGATCGGACGGCTCGGTCTGTTCCGCTGCGGCCCTAGCTTTGGCAGCCTTCCTCGTCTTGCTTGATGAGGAGGAGGCGCCATCGCCGGTGACGAAGACCTTACCCCGGCGGAAATGCCACCACCGAGGGAGAGGGGGGAGTCGGAGTAGCTGAGTACCTCGTTGGGGTACTCGTCGATCATGGGCGCATCAGAGATGCGCAGCGCGGTGGAGGAGGCGGGGAGTGCGTCGACGACGTCGTCCGCCAGCATGACGGACTCATCGGGTTTGTGGGGGCTTGTGGTTCGTCGGGTTCCCCTAGGTGCAGGCCCTGCGTGCCTAGGGGGACTGTGCACCGTCTTGTCGATCGTCAGAGCGTGGCCGAGTCGAGTCGTGTACAATGGCGCTCCGTCAGGTCGCCGCTTGCTGTCGTCTGTGATGGGGGGGGCACTGTAGCCACGCCAGCCCTGGTCAGCGGGTAGGTGAGGGGCACTATTGCCATGCTCCGGCTGACCAGAGGCATGGGCGGGGCACTATTGCCTTGGTCATCAGTGGCTGAAGACTCGTCCCATCGTACGGCCTGGATGGGACGGGAGCTGACCCGTGGCTGGGTTGTGGAGCACGCCACGGGTGGAGCTGGCTTGTTGAGGAAGCCTTGGTTGCGCCGGGTTCGGCTGTCTTGTACTAGTTGTCGAGGCCGAGTCGAGCTACTGGGCCGGGTCGGAGAGTTTATCCGGGTCGCGGGGTTTGGTCGGGTTGAGCGACCCGGCCAAGCGCGTGCCGGCTTGAGGGGCGACACCAGCCCCGTTGTTTTGAAAAGGATTCGGGTTCTGTTGCCTGCCCGGGGTTCATCCCCCCGATAGCCACCATCGCCCACGTCAAGGCGAAGCTGGCGTCACAATTGCGCTACCTCGTGAAGGAGGAGCCACCATCCCGCCTCTCCGCTACGTGAACGTGGAGTCAACATCACTGTCGCACCCCCATTACTACTGAATTGGCCAGCCAATGTCGTCGCCGCGCCGCGACTAGCATGGCAAGGCCATGTTGGAGGAGGTTGATGACCCACAAGTATATGGGGTCAATTGTAGCCTTTTCAATAAGTAAGAGTGACGAACCCAATGAGGAGCAGAAGGAAACGACAAGTGGTGTTCAGCAAGGTAATGTCTGCAAGTGCTAAAATTGTAAGTAGCGAAGTAGTTTGATAGCAAGATAATTTGTAACAAGCAAGTAACGATAGTAGTAAGAAAAGTGCAGCAAGGTAGCCAAATCCTTTTGAGGCAAAGAACAGGCCAAAACGGTCTCTTATGATAAGCAAAGTGTTCTTGAGGGTACACGGGATTTCCATCTAGTCACTTTCATCATGTTGGCTTAATTCGTGTTCGCTACTGTGATAATTTGATATGTGGGTGGACCGCTGCTTAGGTGTTGTTATTACTTGAACAAACCTACTACTTATGATTAACCCTCTCTCAAGCATCCGCAACTACGATAAAAGTATTAAGAATAAATTCTAGCCATATCATTAAACTTTTGGATCCAATCGGTCCCTTACAGAATAGCGCATAAACTGGGGTTTAGGCTTCTGTCACTCTCACAACCCATCATCTAATAACTACTCCACAATGCATTCCCTTTGGCCCAAATATGGTGAAGTGTCATGTAGTCGATGTTCACATGACACCACTAAGGGAATCACAACATACATATCATGAAAATATCGAACACATATCATTTTCACATGATTACTTGCAACATGATTTCTCCCGTGACCTCAAGAACGAAAGTAACTACTCACAAATGATAATCATGCTCAAGATCAGAGGGGTATTAAATAGCATAACGGATCTGAACATATAATCTTCCACCAAATAAACCATATAGTAATCAACTACAAGATGTAATCAATACTACTAGTCACCCACAAGCACCAATCTATAGTTCTGATACAAAGATTGAACACAAGAGATGAACTAGGGTTTGAGAGGAGTTGGTGCTGTTGAAGATGTTGATGAAGATAGCCCTCCCCAAGATGGGAGAGTTGTTGGTGATGATGATGACGATGATTTCCCCCTCCGGGAGGAAAGTTCCCCCGACGGAATCGCTCTGCCGGAGGGCAAAAGTTCTCCTGCCCAAGTTCCGCCTCGAGACGGCGGCGCTTCTTCCCGAAAGTCCTCTCCTTAATTTTTCTAGGTCAAAATGACTTATATACCAGAAGATGGGCACCTGAGGTGGGCCAAGGAGGGAAACACCCACCAGGGTGCGCCTGGGCTCCTGGCACACCCAGGTGGGTTGTGCCCACCTGGTGGCCCCCTCTGGTACTTATTTTCTCCAATATGTATTAAATATTCCATAAAAAATCCTTGTGAAGTTTCAGCTCATTTGGAGTTGTGCGGAATAGGTAGCTTGACGTAGCTTTTTCAGGTCCAGATTTCCAGCTGCGAGAATTCTCCCACTTTGTGTATACCTTGCATATATGAGAGAAAAGGCATTAGAATTACTCCAAAAAGCATTATTATACAATAAGACAACATAAATAACAGTAGGAAAACATGATGCAAAATGGACGTATCAACTCCCCCAAGCTTAGACCTCGCTTGTCCTCAAGCGAAAACCAAAATCGAAAAACATGTGCACATGCTTAGAGAGAGAGGTGTCGATAAAAACAAAAATACGGACATAGCAGCATCATGTAACTTATTATAACAGCAACAAACTTTAACATAAAACTTTTATCATAGACTTCTCATGAACAAGTGACAATTCATCACAACATCGAAGTATAAAGCATAAACTCTATTGGAAACCAACAAACTATGTTCTCAGTCAACTTTGCAACTACAATTCATCATCTTTTCAGGAAGGGTCACGTATCGAAGCCTTTAGGCAAGTCCACACAGTCAACCATCATTTAGTCTTCTATGATTGTTAACACTCACCGCGTACACATGAGCAAAACGTTTCAACCAGACACATAGAAAGATAGGGGCTAATGTCTACTACACAACCTTCTTCTTGTAGACGTTGTTGGGCCTGCAAGTGCACAGGTTTGTAGGACAGTAGCAAATTTCCCTCAAGTGGATGACCTAAGGTTTATCAATCCATGGGAGGTGTAGGATGAAGATAGTCTCTCTCAAACAACCCTGCAACCAAATAACAAAGAGTCTCTTGTGTCCCCAACACACCCAATACGATGGTAAATTGTATAGGTGCACTAGTTCGGCGAAGAGATGGTGATACAAGTGCAATATAGATAGTCGATAAAGGATTTTGTAATCTGAAATAATAAAAACAGCAAGGTAACTAATGATAAAAGTGAGCGTAAATGGTATTGCAATGATAGGAAACAAGGCATAGGGTTCATACTTTCACTAGTGCAATTTCTCTCAACAATAATAACATAGATAGATCATATAACAATCCCTCAACATGCAACAAAGAGTCACTCCAAAGCCACTAATAGCGGAGAACAAACGAAGAGATTATGGTAGGGTACGAAACCACCTCAAAGTTATTCTTTTGGATCGATCTATAAAAGAGTTCGTACTAGAATAACACCTTAAGACACAAATCAACCAAAACCCTAATGTCACCTAGATACTCCATTGTCACCTCAAGTATCCAGGGGCATGATTATACGATATGCATCACACAATCTCAGATTCATCCAACCAACACAAAGTACTTCAAAGAGTGCCCCAAAGTTTCTACTGGAGAGTAAAGAAAACGTGTGCCAACCCCTATGCATAGGTTCATGGGCGGAACCCACAAGTTGGTCACCGAAACATACATCAAGTGGCACGTGATATCCCATTGTCACCACAGATAAACAAGGCAAGACATACATCAATTGTTCTTAAATCAAAGACTCAATCCAATAAGATAACTGCAAGAGGGAAACTCAATTCATCACAAGAGAGTAGAGGGGGAGAAACATCATAAGATCCAACTATAATAGCAAAGCTCGCGATACATCAAGATCGTGCCATAGAGAGAACACGAGAGAAAGAGAGATCAAACACATAGCTACTGGTACATACCCTCAGCCCCGAGGGTGAACTACTCCCTCCTCGTCAAGATGGCCACCGGTGATGGGTCCCCCCTCCGGCAAGGTGCCGGAACGGGCTCCCGAGAGGTTTTTGGTGGCTACAGAGGCTTGCGGCGGCAGAACTCCCGATCTATCTTGATATATGATGTTTTTAGGGTACGTAGGCTTATATAGGCGAAAGAAGTCGGTTAGGAGGTGCTCGAGGGGCCCACGAGACAGGGGGCGCGCCCTACAGGGGGGTGCCCTCCTATCTCGTGGCTGCCTCGAGGTTCTTCTGACGTGAACTCCAAGTCTCCACGATCATATTCTTCCAAAAAATCACGTTGCCGAAGGTTTCATTCCGTTTGGACTCCGTTTGATATTCCTTTTCTTCGAAATACCGAAACATGCAATAAAACAACAATATGGGCTGGGCCTCCGGTTAATAGGTTAGTCCCAAAAGTAATATAAAAGTGTATAATAAAGCCCATAATCATTCGAAACAGATAATAAAATAGCATGAATGCTTCATAAATTATAGATACGTTGGAGACGTATCAGCATGCCCAAGCTTAACTCCTACTCGTCCTCGAGTAGGTAAATGATAAAAGAAAGAATTTATGAAGTGTGAATACTAGAAGGTGCACAAGTTTGATCAATGATAATTTCAATCACCTTTTCTAGCATGATAATATGTCATAACATTAGTTCATCTCATAAAGCTTCTCACGATAAAGTAACAAGCAATTCACATTCAAAGCATAGACCATAAACTTTCTTGATAACTAGCAAACTTCATTCTCAGTCATCAAACAATTGCAATTCATCTTATTTTCAGGAATATCAAACTCCACATACTCAACTATCATATAGTCTTCTACAATTGCTAACACTCACGCAATACTAATGGTTATGGAGTTTCAATCGGACACTGAGAAAGATAGGGGCTTATAGTGTTGCCTCCCTACGTATTCACCTTTGGGTGATGTCAACAATAATAGTTCATGCTAACTTACATCCAATTGGATATATATATATATATATATATATATATATATATATATATATATATATATATCAGGATCACCCCAACACAACGTGCTTGCCAAAGGATAAAATGAAAAAGGGAAAGGTGAAGATCACCTTGACTCTTGCATAAAGTAAAAGACATACAGTAAAAGATAGGCCCTTCGCAGAGGGAAGCAGAGGTTGTCATGCGCTTTTAGGGTTGGATGCACAAAATCTTAATGTGAATGAACGTCACTTTATATTGCCACTTGTATATGGACCTTTATTATGCTGTCCGTCGCCTTTATTGCTTCCATCACAAGAGATCGTATAAAGCTATTTTCTTCACACCAAAAGATCATACATATTTAGAGAGCAATTTTTATTGCTTGCACCGATGAAAACTTACTTGAAGGATCTTACTCAATCCATAGGTAGGTATGGTGGACTCTCATGGCAAAACTGGGTTTAAGGATATTTGGAAGCACAAGTAGTATCTCTACTTGGTGCAAGGAATTTTGGCTAGCATGAGGGGGAAAGGCAAGCTCAACATGTTTGAATGATCCATGACAATATACTTTAACTGAGATGTCGGAAAACATAACCCATTACGTTGTCTTCCCTCTCCAACATCAACTCTTTAGCATGTCATACTTAATGAGTGCTCCCAACTATAAAAGATGTCTACGATAGTATATTTATATGTGAAATCTCTCTTCCTTCAATATTCTTTCATGAATTGTTCAAATGACCAATACAATGCTTGCTAACCTTCAATAAATTTACAACCTCTACTTTTTAGATGTGAAGTCATTACTCCCCATGGGATAAGCAAATGAGGCATATATAATTTCAGATTTAAGACATTCAACTCATTCAACAATTTACTCATAGGATATAAGTGAAGCACACGAGTAAATGAAAAACTACTCCAAAAAGATATAAGTGAAGATCAATGAGTAGCTAAATAATTATGTAATTATGCGAAGACTCCCTCTCATTTAAGAATTTCAGATCTTGGTATTGTATTCAAGCAGAAAGCAAAACAAAATAAAATGACATTGCAAGGATAGCACAACTCATGTGAAGAAGCAAAAACTTAGGTTCAACCGATACTAACCGATAGTTGTTGAAGAAGAAAGGTGGGATGCCTACCGGGGCATCCCCAAGCTTAGATTCTTGAGACTTATTGAAATATTATCTTGGGGTTCCTTGGGCATCCCCAAGCTTGAACTTTTGTGTCTCCTTAATTCCTCTCATATCATGGTTTATCTTTTTATCAAAAGCTTCATCCACATCAAACTCAAAAAGAACTCGCGAGATAGGTTAGTATAAACCAATGCAAAACCTTATCATTTTCTACTGTAACAAATCACTAAAATTATTATTCAACATTGCATACTAAATGCCTCTGCAAATTTAATACTCCTATCCTCAAATAGAATCATTAAACAAGCAAACATATGCAAACAATGCAAACATAACAGTAATCTGCCAAAACAGTACAGTCTGTAAACAATGCAAGATTCATCAAACTTCCCTAACTCCAAAAATTATGACATAAAATTCCCAATGTAGTAAATTTATCAGAACTCATTATGCAAAAAGTTTCAACATTAAATCATGCTCTGACTTTTCTAGGGAATTTTCGCAACAGCGGAAAACTTTCTGTTTTCAAACAGCAACATGTATACTAGCAAAATAAGCATGACAAAGGCTATCCTTGACTTTTTCTATTGAAACTAAAGATGCAAAACATTATTCTAAATAACATCAAGCAAATACTAACAAAAGAAAATGACGCTCCAAGCAAAACACATATCATGTGGTGAATAAAAATATAGCTCCAAGTAAAGTTACCGATGAACGAAGACGAAAGAGGGGATGCCTTCCGGGGCATCCCCAAGCTTAGGCTCTTGGTCGTCCTTGAATATTACCTTGGGGTGCCTTGGGAATCCCCAATCTTAGGCTCTTGCCACTCCTTATTTCATAGTCCATTGAATCTTTACCCAAAACTTGAAAACTTCACAACACAAAACTCAACAGAAAACTCGTAAGCTCCGTTAGTATAAGAAAATAAAACAACCACTTAGGTACTCTAATGAACTCATTCTAAATTAATATTGGTGTAATATCTACTGTACTCCAACTTATCCATGGTTCATACCCTCCGATACTACTCATAGATGCATCAAAATAAGCAAACAACACATAGAAAACAGAATCTGTCAAAAACAGAATAATATGTAGTAATCTGAATCAAACATATACTTATGGAACTCCAAACTTTCTACCAAATTAGGAAGTACTAATAAATTCGTGTACCAATCCATAGCAAAAAGAATCAGATCAGAATCACGTTTCTGTGAATTAACAAAACTAATTTATTGGGTGCAAAAGTTCCTGATTTTCAGCAGGATCAACACAACTATCACCGTAAGCTATCCTAAAGGTCTTACTTGGCAATTTATTGAAACAAAAGCTATAAAACATGATTATTACAGTAGCATAATCATGTGAACACAAAACAGTAAGGATAAATATTGGGTTGTCTCCCAACAAGCGCTTTTATTTAATGCCTTTCTAGCTAGGCATGATGGTGACAATGATGCTCACATAAAAGATAAGAATTGAAACATAACGGGAGCATCATGAAGCATATGACTAGCACATTTAAGTCTAACCCACTTCCTATGCATAGGGATTTTGTGAGCAAACAACTTATGGGAACAAAAATCAACTAGCATGGGAAGGTAAAACAATCATAGCTTCAAGATTTTAAGCACATAGAGAGGAAACTTGATATTATTGCAATTCCTACAAGCATATATTCCCCCCTCATAATAATGTTCAGTAGCATCATGAATGAATTCAACAATATAACCAGCACCTAAAGCATTCTTTTCATGATCTACAAGCATAGAAATTTTACTACTCTCCACATAAGCAAAATTCTTCTGATTAATAGTAGTGGGAGCAAACTCAACAAAATAATTATCATGTGAGGCATAATCCAATTGAAAACTAAAATCATGATGACAAGTTTCATGGTTATCATTATTCTTAATAGCATACAAGTCATCACAATAATCATCATAGATAGCAACTTTGTTCTCATAATCAATTGGAACCTCTTCCGAAATAGTGGAATCATCACTAAATAAAGTTGACACTCTTCCAAATCCACTTTCATGTTCATCACAATAGGATTCAACATCCTCCAAAATAGTGGGATCACTACTTCCTAAAGTTGACAATATTCCAAACCCACTTTCATCAATATAATCATCATAAATAGGAGGCATGCTATCATCAAAATAAATTTGCTCATCAAAGCTTGGGGGACTAAACATATCATATTCATCAAACATAGCTTCCCCAAGCTTGTGGCTTTGCATATCATTAGCATCATGGATATTCAAGGAATTCATACTAACAACATTGCAATCATGCTCATCATTCAAAGATTTAGTACCAAGCATTTTAATGCATTCTTCTTCTAGCACTTGAGCACAATTTTCTTTTCCATCATACTCACGAAAGATATTAAAAAGGTGAAGCGTATGAGACAAACTCAATTCCATTTTTTTGGTAGTTTTCTTTTATAAACTAAACTAGTGATAAAACAAGAAACAAAAAGATTCGATTGCAAGATCTAAAGATATATCTTCAAGCACTCACCTCCCCGGCACCAGCGCCAGAAAAGAGCTTGATGTCTACTACACAACCTTCTTCTTGTAGACGTTGTTGGGCCTGCAAGTGCACCGGTTTGTAGGACAGTAGCAAATTTCCCTCAAGTGGATGACCTAAGGTTTATCAATCCGTGGGAGGCGTAGGATGAAGATAGTCTCTCTCAAATAACCCTGCAACCAAATAACAAAGAGTCTCTTGTGTCCCCAACACACCCAATACAATGGTAAATTGTATAGGTGCACTAGTTCGGCGAAGAGATGGTGATACAAGTGCAATATAGATAGTAGATAAAGGTTTTTGTAATCTTAAATAATAAAAACAGCAAGGTAACTAATGATAAAAGTGAGCGTAAACGGTATTGCAATGATAGGAAACAAGGCATAGGGTTCATACTTTCACTAGTGCAAGTTCTCTCAACAATAATAACATAGATAGATCATATAACAATCCCTCAACATGCAACAAAGAGTCACTCCAAAGCCACTAATAGCGGAGAACAAACGAAGAGATTATGGTAGGGTACGAAACCACCTCAAAGTTATTCTTTCGGATCGATCTATAAAATAGTTCGTACTAGAATAACACCTTAAGACACAAATCAACCAAAACCCTAATGTCACCTAGATACTCCATTGTCACCTCAAGTATCCATGGGCATGATTATAGGATATGCATCACACAATCTCAGATTCATCCAACCAACACAAATTACTTCAAAGAGTGCCCCAAAGTTTCTCCCGGAGAGTCAAGAAAACGTGTGCCAACCCCTATGCATAGGTTCATGGGCGGAACCCGCAAGTTGGTCACCAAAACATACATCAAGTGGCACGTGATATTGAAAGGGCAACTGATCCCCGGGTGGTTTTGGTAATTAATAACAACATATATATCATTGAACTAATAGCTACTTGAGAATCATTTCAGAAAGTTCAGTGATATGGGTATGGCAAGGACTGAAGATGTGGACCCCTCAAAATGCTAAGGCAAGCATTGGCAAAAGCTCAAGACTCCATTTTTGGTTTAGTGATCCAAGATCACATTGAGTCCATAGGAAAGCCAATACTATTAAAAGGGGATGAGGTTATGATGATGATCTGGTTGCTCAAGTGCTTAGTGATACATCTCCTAAACTATCAGCAACTTTCACTGCCATATACACTCATAAGTAATCTCGGTCCCACCGATATTCCAAACTCAGTCACACCGAGATGAACCACCTCAGCCATAAAGCCAAACCCTAGAAAACTCGGATTTTCCGATTTCGAACTCGGTCTCACCGAAACTTGAGTTGCCAAGCTTCTGTAACCTTCTGTCATCAAATCGGTGTCACCGAGATGATGAAGTCGGTCCCACCGAGATTGGCAAGCTCTTGTCTTTGCACGAATCGGACTAACCGAGATTGTATTTTCGGTCCCTCCGAAAATCCCAAGTTTCACATGATTTGAACTTTCGGTCTCACCGAGTTGTCAACTTCGGTCCCACCGAGATTGGTCAAATGTGTGTAACGGTTGGATTTTGTGTGGAGGCTATAAATACCCTTCCACCCCCTCTTCATTCGTGGAGAGAGCCATCAGAAAGAACTACCACTCCTACCTTACATTTCTGAGAAGAGAACTACCTACCCTTGTGTTGAGATCAAGTTGCTCCACTCCCACCATATGAAGCTTGATCTCTAGCCTTCCCAAGTTGCTTTCCACTCAATCCTTTCTTCCACCACAGCCAAATCAGTGAGGAGAGTTGAGTGTTGGGAGATTATCATTTGAAGCACAAGAGCAAGGAGTTCATCATCATCAACACCATCTATTACCTTTTGGAGGGTGGTGCCTCCTAGATTGGTTAGGTGTCGCTTGGGAGCCTCCGTCGAGATGTGGAGTTGAACCGAGAAGTTTGTAAGGGCAAGGAGATCGCCTACTTCGTGAAGATCTACCCCGAGTAAGGCTAGCCCTCCGTGGGCGTAGGCCATGATGGCATAGACAAGGTTGCTTCTTCGTGGACCCTTCGTGGGTGGAGCCCTCCGTGGACTCTCGCAGCCGTTACCCTCCGTGGGTTGAAGTCTCCATCAACGTGGAAGTACGATAGCACAACCTATCGGAACCACGAGAAAAATCACCGCGTCTCCAAAATTGCTTTTGCTCTTCTCCACCTCTCTTTACTACATGTGCAATTTACTTTCCACTGCCTATACTCTAGAATTGCATGTGTAGGGTGATGCTTGACTTGATCATAATTGTGAACCTACCAAAAACTGTTCTTTGTCAAAAGGCATAATTTTTATATTGTCAAGTAGTCTAATCACCCCCCCTCTAGACATACTTTCGATCCTACAAGTGGTATTAGAGCTTTGGTCTCCATTGTATTGGTCTCCATTGCATTGGACTCCATAAGCTTGGTTTCACAACCTAGGAGAGTATGGCGTCTAGTGAGGGTAATTTTCATAGAGGTCCTTACTTTGATGGTACAAATTTTGCTAGTTGGAAGCATAAAATGAAAATGCATATTCTTGGCCATAACCCAGCCGCATGGGGCATTATTTGTGTTGGTATGCAAGGTGAATTCTTGAGGAAGGAAAAGTTCGGATCATGGCTTCTAGCGGAAGAATTGCGGATGTTGCAAAACAATGCTCAAGCTTGTGACATTCTCTTCAATGCCTTGTGTCGAGGAGTTCAACAAAATCAGCCGTCTTGAGAATGCAAAAGAGATTTGGGATACTTTGGTTGAAATGCACGAAGGTAGCGAGTCCGTGAAGGAATCAAAGCTAGATGTTCTTCAAGGTCAACTTGACAAGTTCAAGATGAAGGAAGGTGAAGGAGTCGCTGAAATGTACTCTAGGCTTGCTCTCATCACAAATGAGATTGCCGGCTTAGGAAGCGAAGAAATGACCGACCGATTCATCATCAAGAAGATTCTCAGAGCTTTGGATGGAAAGTATGACACCGTGTGCACTTTGATCCAAATGATGCCAAACTACAAGAATCTCAAGCCAACCGAAGTCATTGGAAGAATTGTTGCTCATGAGATGACACTTAAAGATAAGGAAGAGCTTCACAACAAGTCAAGTGGTGCTTACAAAGCTACAAGTGATGCTCCCACAACCTCAAGTGACAAGTTAGTTTCCAATGAAGAGATAAGCCTAATGGTCAAGAACTTCAACAAATTCTACAAGAGTAGAAGCAAAGAGAGAAGCTCAAAGTCTAGATCATATGATGAAAAGAGATCTTCTAGTCATGATCGAAACTGCTACAATTGTGGAAGACCCGGACTACTCAAATGAGTGTTCGGCTCCCCACAAGAGAAGAGAAGAATCTCCAAGAAGAATAAGCTCAAGAGATGAGTCACCTCGGAAAGAGAGAAGGAGTAGAGATGATCGTTACGAACGAAGACCCTCTCGGAGAAGCAAGGATTCGAAGAGGAAAGACAAGTCATCAAGGAGCTACACAAGAAGAAAACATCAAGCTCATGTAGGTGAATGGGTGTCCGGCTCCGACTCCGACAATCAATCCGAAAGAAGCTATCACTCCAACTCCGACTACAGTCAAGATGAAGGTGTTGCCGGTGTTGCTCTCGTATCCTCCAACTCCAACTCCTATGACTTATTTGATTCACCAAATGAGGGAATTGGAAGATGCTTCATGGCTAAAGGCCCCAAGGTATCACACCCTGAATTTATTGACTTTGATAGTGATGAGGATGACTTGCTTGGTGAAGATGAGCTCTTACATGATAAATCCAATGAACCTAGTAATGATGAACATGCTAGTAGTCTTTATAGTCAAGAAGAGTCGAATGACAATGCTATGAAGGAGATTGAGCGTCTAACTAAAGAACTAAACACTCTTAAATTAGCTCATGAAACAACTCAAGAAGATCATAGAGAGCTCCTAAGATCTCATGAGAAGCTACGCTTCGAGAAGCTCACTCTAGAGCAAGAACATGAGTTTCTAAAAGCAATCAATGACGATCTTCGAAAGAAGAGTTCTTCATATCTTGCCAAACGACTTCTCTTGTCTAATTTCTTGCCACCCATTAAAACTAAGCATGACAAGCATAAGAAAAATTCTTTCTCTAGTAGTAACAATAACCATGCTAAATCCAATGTTGTTGCTTCTAGTAGTTCTCTTGATTCCACTAACAATGTTTCAAGCCAAGTTACACTTGAGAAAGAAAATAGTTTATTGAAAGGGATTATAGAGAAAGGTGTCTACAAGAGCCTTGCCGGAAGCAAGAACTTTGAGGAAATTGTTCGCAAGCAAGGAAGGCACCGGAAAAATCAAGGAATTGGTTTTGAGCGAAAGTTCAACGCCGAGGGTGTTGAATGGGAAGAAGGTCAATATCCCACTCCACAGTTTGTTTCTCAAAAGGAGAAGTATGATCCTACTTCTTCCAATGTGGAACAAGCTCAAGATGACCTTCCACCACAAGACCACAAGCTAAAAGGCAAGGACAAGCTTCAAGAGGAGATTGATGCATTTATTGAAGCACCTCAAGCCATGGTCAAGTGGGTTCCCAAGGAAACGTCAAGTTCTACTTCGTCAAGCTCAACTACAACCCCAAGGATTCCCATCAAGATGATGTGGATCCCGAATAAGAAGAACTAGAGAGTTCTTGAGGGTGACTCCGCCAACATACTTCACTCACACTCTTTTTGGCAAAAACTTGTGCAAATCAACTTCCACATTGTGCACTAGTTCATGGAGTCACAAACCCTCTTGTTGGTAAGTCAAGGGACAAGGTAATCATTGCTTTCATGGACATCATCTATTGTGTACTTCAATCTATGTCCATGGATATCCTTGTTTGTTCCTTGTGGGACTAACCCATGTAGGTATTGAAAGTGCCCGAATCCAAAGGATAGCTCCCAACTCTTGATGATCTTCATCAACATTGAGCATCCACATCTTCAACATCTACATGAAGTCTTCTACGACAACCCAAGGTTAGTTTGACCCTTTAAAAGGGGTTCTCACATCTAGGGGGAGCTTTGCTCTAAAGAATTGAGCTAAAGCATCTTCAAATGATGTGAACACATCAATGCTTTATGTAAAAGTGGTAACCCCACTTGTGCTAAAACGATGAGTATGACCTATGATCAAATGTTCTCATTTGGCTCCTAAGTCAATATACTCATATAAAGATGACCTAGTCATCGATAAATTGTGTGTTAGTTGCTAGAGTTTTGATTGTGCATGTTTGACACATATTTCATTTGCTATCTTATTATGTGAGCATGTTGGATGCATGATTTTATCCATTCGAGGACATCCATTTGTTGTTTTGGTCGTTTTGATTTTTCTGACCAAATGGATGGACAAGAATGCCTAAGTACCTCCCCTAGCTATCTATGCTTTCTTGTCTCAAACTCTTTTCATGCTTACATCACAAATTTTGAACAAGTCATTTTCGGACCCTCCGAGTGAGGAGCACTCGGAGCCACCGATCCGACAAGGGCTAACTTCCAAAACCTTCTAAGTGATTTCGGTCAGACCAACTCACTCAAACTCGGTCGAACCGAAAGCATTTAGACTGATCTAGGTTTTCACCTCGGTGAAACCGAGTTGTGATTTTCGGCGTGACCGAAGTGCATAACTGCCCAGCAGTTATTCATCTCGGTGCCACCGAGTTTTACAACTCGGTCCCACCGACAGCAAAGGTGTATATATACTCCAAGGGCCGCGCGCGTTGATTTCTCCTTCAAACGCTTCGCCCCCACACCCCTTGCTGCCGTCGCCCTGGTCTCCGGATCGTCGCCTTAAATCGTCGCCTTTGCGCCCTCGCCTCAGGTCTCCGTCGCCGTCAACGGACATCTTCTCCACGCCGTTGCCGCCGTAGAAAAACTCCACCAAGTTAGGGTGAGTTTTGATCCCACTCGTGCTCCCTTCTCCGATTCAATGCACGTTTGGTTTGCCCAGTATCTTGCCACGATTGAAATCTTCCTGTACACTAGATTAGTTCGTTTGGACTAGATTCGAGTAAAAGTTTTAGGGTTAGGTTTCCGCCGAACACATCTCGGTGAGACCGATTTTAGATTTTCGGTAAGACCAATTTGGCCTATGGCCATTGCACTACACCCTTCAGTCCAACCGAGTTGTGCAAATCGGTGTGACCGAAATGAAAGTTCTGTGAAACCCTAGTGTTTTCGGCAGGACCGAAACCCACTTCGGTCCAACCGAAAGTGGTGTGCCATGCTCCTGTTGAACACTTCGGATTCACCGAATTTTAAAACTCGGTCTGACCGAAATGTCTTCTGTGAAAACCTAATACTAAAATTTGAACTCATTTGTTTGCAAAAACTTCTGCATTTGTGATGACTCTTCTTCTCTGCCTACACCTTATCTATTCACGGGTTGTCAGCCATGTCGGATGCAGTGTGATTAGAACAGGTCGAGACACCCATTGCGAGATATTCGAGGCAGGCACTAGTCCTGATCCCAGCAGCTCATCAGATGATGGTGAGAGGAGTACACCAAGTGGATTACCTCATGCAGCCACCAGAGCCAGAAAGAAGAGGAACTCAGATGATGAAGACTCAGATTTTGTTGTTGAGGAAGAGGTCACCTCAAAGCCCAAGAGGAAGGTTGTTGCCAAAGAGCCACAAGGTCAGCAAACTAAGAGAGGCACCAGGAAAGTTAAGCAATCAAGTGTTGCTAAGAAGCTGAATTTGGGAGAAGAAGCTGCAAGCAAAGTGAAGAAAACTTCCAAGAGGAAGAGATTAGTGCATGATGATGCAGCAGAGGAAGATGAGGATGAGGAAGCACCCCAGCCTCCTCAGAAGCCTAAGTTCATGGGTGATGCCATTAAGGCTGGAGCCACTTCAAAGCCCAAGCAATCTGCTCCAGCTAAGGCAGCTCCAGCAAAGCCTGCTGCCAAGCCCAAGAAGACAGTCAGGAACATTCCAGCATCTGAAAAGAACAAGGATGATGTGCCACCAGCTGTGTCAGATGATGAAGGACCAGTTTTGCTGAAACTTCGTCCAAAACTGCCACTTCACAATGATGCTCATCCTCAAGCTGAGAATATGAAGGAAAGGAAAGATAGAGGTCTCAGGCTATGGAGACAAGCTGACCCATATGCCGTGAGGAGAAGAACTGCTATAGATCCCAGATTTCACACCAGAGAGCAGCAGGACTTCTATGAGACTGTGCTGATGGACAAGAAGCCCATAGTGGCAGACACACGATATGTTGACTGGAAGTACATTGACAGCGAAGAGCACAGAGATTTCTTTCCACATGTGCATGAAAGTTTCACTGCTTGTGGTGTTGCAGACTTTGTAGGTCAGAAGTTGACTAATTGGAACGATGAGATGATTATGCAATTCTATGCCACAGCTCATTTCTATCCTGATGGAAAGATTGTATGGATGACTGAAGGCCAAAGATTTTCTTCATCTGTTGAAGAATGGGCAGAACTTCTGAATGCTCCAGTGCAAAGAGAGGATGATATTGATGTATATGGTATTCCAAAGAAGAATCATGAATCCATGAAGAACATGTACAAAGAGGTTCCAGCTAAGGATTTGGGAATCTGGAAGCTCGGCTCGATGTACTATCTCCGAGGCAGGTCTACCTGCCACTAATACTATTACGAGGCATACCTTGATGCCCAAGTGCGAGATCATCGCATGATCGGAGGATACTCTATCAACATGCTGCATATACTTGATGAAAGCACCTTTCAAGGTGATGGACTTGATGGTTGAGACCATTAAGAGAACTGCGGTGACGAGAAAAGGTCGTGTGGATTTGCCCCGCATATTCAGATGCTCATCAATGCCAAGTTTGGCACGGGCACATTCTTGTTGGATAGAGAACACTTACCACTGCAGCCTGAGCATGAGGACAATGTTGTTGTGATGGATGAGGAGGATCCAACATCAGTTGAAGGTCAAGCCAAGATTGAAGCTGCCAAGAAAGCCAAAGCTGATAAGGAAGCAGCAGCAGCAGCAGCAACTAAACCAAAGAGTGTCGGAGAACAGCTTCTTGAAGCTACCCAAAGGATTGAACAACGCCTGGCCAGCATTGCACAGTCTCAGGAGAGCCTAGAGAGGATTGTTGAAGACAAGATCCACGCTCTGGATGTGAAGCTGACTGAAGTGCAAGTGACTGTCAACAAGCTTGAGGCAGACATTGAGGAAACAAAGAGGGAGAAGGAAGAGCTTATGCGTGAGATGCAGGATGACTTAGTCCAGGATGCTTATCAACAGACTGCTCCGGTTCCCACAAGACCCCCGATCAGCTGCTATTCCAGTGAAAGACACCAGGACTATAGCTTCAGCACCTCCCACAGTTCCATCAATTGCTCCAGCTCCAGCTCCAGTGACCACTCCTCCAGCACAGACATCAGCTGAAGTCTTCGCCGATGCTGTCATATCAACTCCAACATCAACAGGCGGGAGCCGCCAGCAGAGTCCCGGTGGCGCTTAGCTCTATGCCTTTTCGAACTTTTTGGTAACTTGTTGCCAAAGGGGGAGAAATTGTATAGATCATAGGACTTCGAGAGAGAGGGTGCTGTTGTCGCTTTTGCTCTTTCGTTCATTTGCGGTTTCTTTGAGATACTTTTGGTTTTCGAAACATTCAGTGTGTTTGATACTACGTTTCACTTTACCTTAATGAGTGCTTGGTCGTACTATGCTTTAATGTGTGCTTAATGCTTATCATATGCTATTCCTATCTTGTATGACCATTTACTCATGTCTTGGTGATTGGGTGCATGCTATTCATTCTTATCATTTTGTGCGCTCCACCAAGATGTATGTGACATGGAAGAGTGACCCATGATCCTAATCGATTGTGCATTTGCATTCAAACGCAAATCTTAAATAATGCACAAATTTAGGGGGAGCTCTTGCTTATCACATACTTCTCAAAGCGACGATATTATTCATTGAGTATATCCTCTGTCGAAGCTTTGATCTATATGTTGTCATCAATTACCAAAAAGGGGGAGATTGAAAGTCCAACTAATCCCCGGGTGGTTTTGGTAATTAATAACAACATATATATCATTGAACTAATAGCTACTTGAGAATCATTTCAGAAAGTTTCAGTGATATGGGTATGGCAAGGACTGAAGATGTGGACCCCTCAAAATGCTAAGGCAAGCATTGGCAAAAGCTCAAGACTCCATTTTTGGTTTAGTGATCCAAGATCACATTGAGTCCATAGGAAAGCCAATACTATTAAAAGGGGATGAGGTTATGATGATGATCTGGTTGCTCAAGTGCTTAGTGATACATCTCTTAAACTATCAACAACTTTCACTGCCATATACACTCATAAGTAATCTCGGTCCCACCGATATTCCAAACTCAGTCACACCGAGATGAACCACCTCAGCCATAAAGCCAAACCCTAGCAAACTCGGATTTTCCGATTCTGAACTCGGTCTCACGGAAACTTGAGTTGCCAAGCTTCTGTAACCTTCTGTCATCAAATCGGTGTCACCGAGATGATGAAGTCGGTCCCACCGAGATTGGCAAGCTCTTGTCTTTGCACGAATCGGACTAACCGAGATTGTATTTTTGGTCCCACTGAAAATCCCAACGTTCACATGATTTGAACTTTCGGTCTCACCGAGTTGTCAACTTCGGTCCCACCGAGATTGGTCAAATGTGTGTAGCAGTTGGATTTTGTGTGGAGGCTATAAATACCCTCCACCCCTCTTCATTCGTGGAGAGAGCCATCGAAAGAACTACCACTCCTACCTTACATTTACGAGAAGAGAACTACCTACCCTTGTGTTGAGATCAAGTTGCTCCACTCCCACCATATGAAGCTTGATCTCTAGCCTTCCCAAGTTGCTTTCCACTCAATCCTTTCTTCCACCACAGCCAAATCAGTGAGGAGAGTTGAGTGTTGGGGAGATTATCATTTGAAGCACAAGAGCAAGGAGTTCATCATCATCAACACCATCTATTACCTTTTGGAGGTGGTGCCTCCTAGATTGGTTAGGTGTCGCTTGGGAGCCTCCGTCGAGATGTGGAGTTGAACCAAGAAGTTTGTAAGGGCAAGGAGATCGCCTACTTCGTGAAGATCTACCCGAGTAAGGCTAGCCCTCCGTGGGCGTGAGCCATGATGGCATAGACAAGGTTGCTTCTTCGTGGACCCTTCGTGGGTGGAGCCCTCCGTGGACTCTCGCAGCCGTTACCCTCCGTGGGTTGAAGTCTCCATCAACGTGGAAGTACGATAGCACCACCTATCGGAACCACGAGAAAAATCACCGCGTCTCCAAAATTGCGTTTGCTCTTCTCCACCTCTCTTTACTACATGTGCAATTTACTTTCCGCTGCCTATACTCTAGAATTGCATGTGTAGGGTGATGCTTGACTTGATCATAATTGTGAACCTACCAAAAACTGTTCTTTGTCAAAAGGCATAATTTTTATATTGTCAAGTAGTCTAATCACCCCCCTCTAGACATACTTTCGATCCTACAGATATCCCATTGTCACCACAGATAAACACGGCAAGACATACATCAAGTGTTCTCAAATCAAAGACTCAATCCAATAAGATAACTTCAAGAGGGAAACTCAATTCATCACAAGAGAGTAGAGCGGGCGAAACATCATAAGATCCAACTATAATAGCAAAGCTCGCAATACATCAAGATCGTGCCATAGAGAGAACACGAGAGAGATAGATGGTACATACCCTCAGCCCCGAGGGTGAACTACTCCCTCCTCGTCATGGAGAGTGCCGGGATGATGAAGATGGCCACCGGTAATGGATTCCCCCTCCGGCAGGGTGCCGGAACGGGCTCCCGAGAGGTTTTTGGTGGCTACAGAGGCTTGTGGCGGCGGAACTCCCAATCTATCTTGATATATGATGTATTTAGGGTACGTAGGCTTATATAGGCGAAAGAAGTCGGTCGGGGTTGCTCGAGGGGCCCACGAGACAGGGGGCGCGCCCAGTGGGGGGGCGCCCCCTATCTCCTGGCCTCCTCGAGGATCTTCTGATGTGAACTCCAAGTCTCCAGGATCATATTCTTCTAAAAAATCACGCTGCCGAAGGTTTCATTTCGTTTGGACTCCGTTTGATATTCCTTTTCTTCGAAATACTAAAACAGGCAATAAAACAGCAATACCGGTTGGTCCTCCGGTTAATAGGTTAGTCCCAAAAGTAATATAAAAGTGTATGATAAAGCCCGTAATCATTCAAAACAGATAATAAAATAGCATGAATGCTTCATAAATTATAGATACGTTGGAGACGTATCAGGGGCTTATAGTTTCGCTTCCCAAGGCATTCACCTCATGGGTGATGTCAACAATAATAACTCATGCTACCCATATTCAACTGGATATATGTGCCTAGATCTTTCCTCACCACATGATGGTTGCCAAAGGAGAAAAATAAAAGAAGTAGAGAGAAAAACTTTGACTCCTGCATGAAAGTAAATACATGAAAGTAAAAGATAGGCCCTTCGCAGAGGGAAGCAGAGGTTGCCATGCGCTTTGTATGCTCAACCCCTTAGTGCAAGAGAACGTCATGTTATATTGCCTCTTGTGATGGCAACCTCTATTATGCAGTCTGTCACTTTTATTCTTCACCATCACAAGTTCGTACAACGCTCAATTTTCCCTTACACTAAATGATCTCACACTTTTATAAGCAATTTTTATTGCCCTTTTTGCACCGATGACAACTTACCTGAAGGATCTTACTCAATCCATAAGTAGGTATGGTGGACTCTCAAACAAGATTTGGGTTTAAGGATTTTGGATGCACAAGTAGTATCTCTACTTAGTGCGGAGTTTTTGGCTAGCTAAGGTAGGGGCAAGCACCACATGTTGAAGGATCTACGACAATATAACTTCTATGTGAATATGAACAAACATAAATCATTATTGTTGTCTTCCTTGTCCAGCGTCAACAATTTTGGCATATAATTTCGATGGGTGCTCACAATCACAAAAGATTTCCAGGATAGTGTATTTGTATGTGAATCTTCTCTTCCCTTATTAATTCTTTCATGAGTTGCACCATTGAACAATGCTATGTTTGTCAATCTACAATAAAATTTACTACCTACAATTTTGCTTGTGTAATGTCATCACTTACCATAAGGTTAGCATATGATTTTTTTTCATTTATTTCCTTTCATTTTATTGAAACAAGAGAGTAAAGAAGGCAAAACTCAAACTAAACTTTATTATATATCTCGCACACGATTACTAAGACTGATCACTAAGCAAACTCTCAAAGAGAAAGGATCGAACTAAACTTTTATTCATCTAATAGCAAAAGATAACCATGCATCGAACTAAGAAAGTAAAGGCAAAAGATAGTGGAGATGATACGATACCGGGCACCTCCCCCAAGCTTGGCGAAAGCCAAGGGGAGTGCCCATACCCGATACTCACTTTTATTTTGGTGGTGAAGGAGGTGGTGGCGATGAAGTAGTGGGTTTGTCTTTCTTCCTTATTTTACGCTTGAGGACGGAATTCTCATCTTTCAATTCACGGATCTCCGACTCAAGCTCCAAAACCTTTTTGCATAAATCTTGCTTATTTTCCTGCAAGAGACGAAAAGGGATAAACTGGATCTTTGGCCTCTTTGCTTTGTTGGGGAGACTTGACTTCTTAAATTCAATGTGCATATCCCCAGGTTGGGGCAACGGAACTTCATCCTCCTCCGAGCTCGTCTCCTCCTTGCCCTCGGGATTGTAGTATTCTTCTTCCTCCGAAGTCCAGCCATATTGCTCCACATCCCCATAGACTTTGGAGTTTGTGATATAATATGCAACATAGCTCTTACCCTCTGAGTCTTGGGACGACATAATTTCAGATCTGACAGGAAAATAGGGAGAAAAGAAAATAGGAGATTTCTCCGCGATACGGAGATCAACAGGTTCGGGAGGTATATAAAGATTTTTTGTCTTGGGGAACAAGCAGAACGGAAGAAAAACGGAGTCCGGAAAATACCCGAGGTGGGCACAACCCACCGGGGCGTGCCTGGCATGCCAGGTGCGCCCTGGTGTATCATGCCCACCAGGGTCACTTTCTGGAAGTTTCTTATTTTCCTAAATTTTTTAATATTCCAAAACTGACAAAAAAAATTTTTGCAGATTTTTCCGGAGTCCGTTTACTTCTGTGTCACATACCTCACTTTTTTCATGATTCTGGGGTGTTCCGGAAGGTTTCCTTTATGTGTTCTTCCGGTGTGAAAGTTTGGATGATATTGCTTTCAACATTAATGGGTGTACCTGAGATGTAGTGTTTTATTCATTGCCCATTGACAACCTTTGGGTTAGTACCTTCGGCATTACTTATTTTGATAGCTCTGGATCGATAGTCCTCCTCGATGACAAAGGGTCCTTCCCATTTGGAGAGGAGTTTTCCTGCAAAGAATCTGAAACGAGAGTTGTACAAAAGAACATATTCTCCAACTTTGAACTCATGCTTTTGGATTCTTTTGTCATGCCATTTTTTATTTTATACTTTTTCTTTGAATAACTTTGCATTTTCATAAGCTTGGTTTCTCCATTCATCTAATGAGCTAATATCAAATAGCCTTGATATGTCTCCAATGTATCTATAATTTTATGTATTCATGCCATGTTTATAATATTTTTAAACGATTTTGGTATGATTTGATTAGAACTAACCCAGTCTGACGCTGTTTTCAGCAGAACTACCGTGGTGTTGTTTTTGTGCAGAAATAAAAGTTCTCAGAATGTGCTGAAAATGAACGGAGAATATTTTTGGAAAATATAAAAAATACTGGAACAAAAAGCTACCATAGGGGAGTCCTAAGGACACCACGAGGGTGGAGGGCGCCCCCCCTAGGGTGCGCCCCTGCCTCGTGGACTCCCTGTGGTGCCCCCTAACGTGAAACCAACGCCAACCCCTCCTATAAATCCAAAAAACCCCAGAATAGAAGAAAGATTGGGAGTTCCTCCGCCGCAAGCCTCTGGAGCCACCAAAAGCCAATCGGGACCCTATTTCGGCACCCTACCGGAGGGGGTAATCTACCACCGGTGGCCATCTTCATCATCCCGGCGCTCTCCATGATGAGGAGGGAGTAGTTCACCCTCAGGGCTGAGGCTATGTACCAGTAGATATGTGTTTGATCTCTCTCTCTCTCTCTCTCTCTCTCTCTCTCTCTCTCGTTCTTGATATGGCACGATCCTGATGTACCACTAGCTTTGCTATTATAGTTGGATCTTATGATGTTTCTCCCCCTCTACCTTCTTGTAATGGATTGAGTTTTCCCTTTGAAGTTATCTTATCGGATCGAGTGTTTAAGGATTTTAGAACACTTGATGTATGTCTTGCATGTGCTTATCGGTGGTGACAATGGGATATTCACCTGATCTACTTGATATATGTTTTGGTGTTCAACTTGTGGGTTCAGTGACCTTGTGAACTTACGCATTGGGGTTGGCACACATTTTCGTCTTGGCTCTGCGGTAGAAATTTTGGGGCACTCTTTGAAGTTCTTTGTGTTGATTTGAATAGATGAATTTGAGATTGTGTGATGCATATCGTATAATCAAACACGCGTATACTTGTGGTGACATTGGAGTATCTAGGTGACATTAGGGTTTTGGTTGATTTGTGTCTTAAGGTGTTATTTTACTACGAACTCTAGGGTTGTTTGTGACACTTATAGGAATAGCCCAATGGATTGATCGGAAAGAATAACTTTGAGGTGGTTTCGTACCCTACTATCTCTTCGTTTGTTCTCTGCTATTAGTGACTTGGAGTGACTCTTTGTTGCACATTGAGGGATTGTTATATGATCTAATTATGTTATCATTGTTGAGAGAACTTGCACTAGTGAAAGTATGAACCCTAGGCCTTGTTTCGAAGCATTGCAATACCATTTTCGCTCACTTTTGTTACTAGTTACATTGCTGTTTTTATAATTTTAGATTACAAAAACATATATCTACCATCCATATTGCACTTGTATCACCATCTCTTCGCCGAACTAGTGCACCTATATAATTTACCATTGTATTGGGTGTGTTGGGGGCACAAGAGACTCTTTGTTATTTGGTTGCAGGGTTGTTTGAGAGAGATCATCTTAATCCTACACCTCCCATGGACTGATAAACCTTAGGTCATCCACTTGAGGGAAATTTGCTACTGTCCTACAAACCTCTGCACTTGGAACAATTTGGTCTTGCACATGTAGGTCCTGCTGTGAGAGGTTTTGACCCACTGTTCGGCCATTTTTGCGTATGGGGAAATGAGTTGTCCATGAATATCAGTCAAGTCAAGAAACTCAGAAAGATTGTTAGGATAAAGAAATTAGCGACAAAAAACAACAAGATCTTTGTCTGCACAATGAAGAAGACATTAGTTCACTACAGGATGGTACTAACTATTATACCTCGTCTTTTTTATTCCTTTGTGCCATTTCCAATATAGAGAAGATATTTATGCACATCCTTGTTTTCAGGCCTTTCCAAAATAGTTCACTGATGATTACCTCTCAAACCACCAGTATGGTCAGGAGGCGAGGAAGGTATTCATACAACACCCACGGTTCAATATTGAAGTGTTCCTGAAGATGACGAAGGATGGACGGTCAATCATCCACAGGCATTGGCCTAAAGTTGCAAAGACCTTCAACATCAATGAAGGCTCAATATTCGCCTTTCGCTTCAGCAGTTTTCCCGATGAGATGCATCTGTCTATGTACCATCTATGATGCTAATTTCAAAAGGTTCTAGATGTTGCATGTGAAACTTGGTGTTGGTGAAGTTGTGTAATGGGGTAGCTGAGTGCTAAAGCTATATCGTGTTGTACTTTGATGTGTTTCAATTATGAAATCCTGCTTCCTTAATATGGGAATGAATATATTATGTGTTTAATATGAATATCAATTAGATTAATAAATGGATTATTAATAATAGGGCAATTAGCCTGCTAATGGCAAATTAGCCTGCTAATTGGTTTTTGCTATTGCAAATGATTATTGATAAAATACCGTGGGAGATGACCTAAGGCAACACACACAGTTTCTAGGGACAAACCGTGTTAGATCGATGAACAATCACAGACGACATTCTCTTCCAAATTGTTTGCGTTAGGTCACCTTCCACAAACGTTTACCACATAAAAACTGTGTGTGATGAACAACCTTTGCCACACAGTTTCTTCTACGCACCATGCGTGATGCATTCAATAATGCAAACGATAAAATTGTTAATACTGTGTGCGATGTCAACGCTATCACAAATGATTTAACGGGAAAAATTGTGTGTGATGTACCTGCGAACGGAAACTTTTTCCTTGGAGTGATTGTGTAGGATGTATATACGAATGAAAACGTTTAGCGGGGACTGACTATGGGGGATGTACTTACGACCGTAAATGATTTTGCCTTTATAATTGTATTTTTTGAGCACTACTGTACGTATAACCGTATTTGCTCGCTCGCCGGTCGCACACGACCTCATTTTGTTAATACTGGGTCGTGTGGGAAGGACCCCCCCTATCACCCACACTCACTTGGCGACGGTTCCATATGCCACGCGGAAAGGGGTTAAAAACCGTTTGTATAGCACTGACGCGTACCAGTGTACCCCCATTGGCACCCCTCGCGAAGACGGTACATGGGCATTCGAGTGGTTCTATATGGCCAATGTCCCACTGCATGACCCAGTTCGGCCCGGGCTCCCGTATTTCTCTTTGGATCCTCCGAAGAAACGCTTTAGCTAGAGACCACGGAGCAACGCTCAGAAGGATGATATTGACATGGCTCGCCTAGCAGCTAAGGTGAGATGTCTGACAAGGGGGGTACACCCACCCCCTAGGGCGCGCCTCCCGAGCTTGTGGGGCCCTCGGGCACCCCCCTGACTTCTTCCCGATGCCAAAAATTCTTATAAATACAGAAACCCCTGAAAAGAACCCTAGATCGGAAGTCCCGCCACCGCAAGCCTCTGTAGCCACGAAAAACCTATCGGGACCCCATTCTCGCACCCTGGCGGAGGGGGGAATCATCACCGGAGGCCATCTTCATTATCCCGACGATCTCCATGACGAAGAGGGGTAGTTCACCCTCAGGGCTGAGGGTATGTACCAGTAGCTATGTGTTTGATCCCTCCCTCTCGTGTTCTTGGTTTGGCACGATCTTGATGTATCGCGAGCTTTGTTACTATAGTTGGATCATATGGTGTTTCTCCCTCTCTATCTTCTTGTGATGAATTGAGTTTTTTTTATGTTTCACTATTATTGGATTGAATACTTTTATGGATTTGAGAACACTTGATGTATGACTTGCATGGGATACCCATGGTGACAATGGGGTGTTCTATTGATTCACTTGATGTATGTTTTGGCACTCAACTCGCGGATTCCCGAGGTGACACTGGGGTAATCTATGCATAGGGGTTGATGCACGTTTTGGTCCTTGTTTCTCCGGTAGAAATCTTGGGGCACTCTTTGAAGTCCTTTGTGTTAGATTGAATATTATGAATCTGAAGTTGTTTGATGCATATCGTATAATTGACCCACGGATACTTGTGGTGACATTGGAGTATCTAGGTGACACTAGGGTTGATTGATGTGTATCATATGGTGTTAGTTTACTACAACTCTAGGGTTGTTTGTGACACTTATAGGAATAGCTCAATGGATTGATCGGAAAGAATAACTTTGAGGTGGTTTCGTACCCTACAAGAAATTTCATTTTATGTTCTCCACGATAGGAACTTTGGAGTGACTCTTTGTTGCACACTGAGGGATTTCCATATGATTTAATTATAGTATCATTGTTGAGAGACTTTGCACTAGTGAAAGTATGAACCCTAGTCCTTGTTTTCAAGCATTGCAACACCCTTTTCGCTCACTTTTGTTACTAGTTACCTTGTTGTTTTTATTTATTCAGATTATAAAAATATATTTCTACGTATCACCATCTCTTCGTAGTACTAGTGCACCTATAGAATTTACCTTTGTATTGGGCATGTTGGGGGCACAAGAGACTCTTTATTATTTGGTTGCAGGGTTGTTTGAGAGAGACCATCTTCATCCTACGCCTCCCATAGATTGATAAACCTTAGGTCATCCACTTGAGGGAAATTTGCTACTATCCTACAAAACTCTGCGCTTGGAGGCCCAACACGAGTCTACAAGAAGATGGTTGCGTAGTAGACATCAAGGTCTTTTCTGGCACCGTTGCCGGGGAGGTGTGTGTGCATGAAGGTATATCTTTAGATCTTGCAATTGAATCTTTTAGTTTCTTGTTTTATCACTAGTTTAGTCTGTAAAAGAAAACTAAAAAATGGAATTGAGGTTGCCTCATATGCTTCATATTTATAATGTCTTTCGTGAAAATGATGGAAAGGAAAATTGTGCTGAAGTGTTAGAAGAAGAAGTTAATAAAACGTTTGGCATAAAATCTTTGAATGATGAGCACGATTGCAATGTTGTTAGTATGAATTCTTTGAATATCCATGATGCTAATGATATGCAAATCCATAAGCTTGGGGATGCTATGTTTGATGAAGATAATATTTTTAGTCCTCCATGTTTTGATGAGCAAATTATTATGATGACAGTATGCCTCCTATTTATGATGATTATGTTGACGAAAGTGGGTTAGGAAGAGTGTCAACTCTAGGAAATAGTGATCCCACTTCGGAGGGTGTTGAATCTTATTATGATGATAAAAGTGGATTTGGAGAGGTCATGACATTATTTAGTAATGATTCCACTATCTTGGTAGAGGTTTAAATTGATTATGACGAGAACAAGGGTGCTACTTATGATGATTATTTTGATGATAATTATGTTATAAAAAGTAGTGATGATCATTCTTATAAAACTTGTCATAGTTATGATTACCCATTTCCTGAACATTACTCTTTTAATGTGGAAACAATTTATAGTATTCAAGTTTCATATGATGCTCCCACTATTATGAATGAGAAGAAATTTCCTTATGTGGAGAGTAATAAAAGTTCTATGCTTGTGGATCATGAAAAGAATGCTTTACGTGATAGTTATATTGTTGAATTCATTCATGATGCCACTGCAAATTATTTTGAGAGAGGAACATATGCTTTTACATATCTCAATAATATAAAGTTTCCTCTCTATGCGTTGAAAGTTTTGAAGTTGTGCTTGTTTTGACTTCCTATGCTAGTTGATTCTTGTTCCCATAAATTGTGTGCTCACAAAATCCCTATGCATAGGAATTTGGTTAGACTTAAATGTGCTAGTCATATGCTTCATTATGATCCCATTATGTTTCAGTTCTTAGCTTTTATGTGATCATCATTGAAATCATCAAGCAAAGCTAAAAAGGCATTAAAGAAAAGCGATTGTTGGGAGACAACCCAACAGTTATACTTACTGTTTTTGTGTGTTCACATGATTAACATATTGTATTAATCATGTTTTATAGCTTTTGTTTCAATAAAGTGCCAAGTAAAGCCTTTGGGATAGTGTGGATGATAGTTGGACTTGATTGTGTGCAAAAATAGAAACTTTTTCTCTCAGTCCAGGAATTTTGAAAACTTCATTGAAATGTGATTTTGATCTGAATTTTTGACACATGATTGATATACAAATTTTCCACGTTGTCCTAATTTTTCAGAATTTTTGTTGTTGCATAAGTATGGTCGTGGTTCAGATCATTACAGGCTGTTCTATTTTTGACAGATTCTGTTATAGTTTGCTTGTTTTAGTGTTTTCAACGCACAGTTTGCTTGTTTTAGTGTTTCCATAGCTTATATTAAGTGATATAAATTGTGGAAATGATAAAGTAAAGTAGCCATTATGTGGAAACAATTATGAATCTTGTCTTTAACAGTACCAAAGTGAATGATTCGTTATACTAACCAATCTCACAAAGTTCTGTTAAGTTTTGTGTGATTGAAGTTTTCAAGTTTTGGGTGAGATATCAATATGAGGAGAATGATAAGTGGAAAGGCCCTAATCTTGGGGATGCCCAAGGCACCCCAAGGTAATATTCAAGGAATAACAAGCAATTAAGTTTGGGGATGCTCCAGAAGACATCCCCTCTTTTGGTAACCTTACTTGGAGCTATATTTTTATTCATCACATGTTATGTGTTTTGCTCCGAGCGTCATTTTATTTTGTTTAGATTTGCTTGCTGCCATTTATAATAAGATTTTGTATCTTTTGTTTCAATTAAAGCGTCAAGGATAGCCTTCACCATGCACAATTTGCAAGTATATGAGTTGTTGTTTCAAAACAGAAAGTTTGTTGCTATTACAAAAATTCCCTAGAAAAGTTAGAACGTGATAAAAGCTTGAAATTTTGACACAACATGCAATAATAAATTCTCTACATTGTGGTAAATTTTCAGAATTTTTTGAGTTAAATAAGTATGGATCTTCCTTAATCCTTTACAGACTGTTCTGTTTAGACAGATTGCTGTTATGATTGCATTGTTTGCATATGTTTGCTTGTTTAATGATTCTATTTGAGGATAGGAGTATTAAATATGCAGAGGCATTTTGTATGCAATATCAAATTATAAATTTAGTTATTTTCTACAGTAGAGAATGATAAGGTTTTGCATGGATTTACACTAACTTGTCTCGCAAGTTCTTGTTGAGTTTTGTGTGGATGAAGTTTTTGAGATTTAGGAAAACTGTGACATAAGAGGAATTAAGGAGACACAAGAGCGCAAGCTTGGGGATGCCCAAGGCATCCCTACCTAATATTTAAAGAAGTCTCTAGCATCTAAGCTTGGGGATGCCTCGGTTGGCATCCCACCTTTCTTCTTCAACCATGATTGGTCAGTTTTGGTTGATCCTAAGTTTTTGCTTCTTCACATCTTATGAGCTATCCTTGCAATGTAATTTTATTTTATTTTGCTTGTTGTTTGAATAATATCCCAAGATCTGAAAATTTTAAATGAGAGAGAGTCTTTAGATAGCTACATAATTATTCAACTACTCATTGATCTTCACTTTTATCTTTTTGGAGTAGTTTGTCGTTACTCTCATGATTCACTTATATTATTTTGAGGCTCTTGAAAATAGTATGGAAATTTGTTTGGGTTATGAATTTAGTCCTAATATGATGGGTATTCAAGAGGGATATGATTTTTTTTCATATAAGAGCATTGAATATATGAGAAGTTTGATTCCTTGCATTTGTTTTGAGATATAAAGATGGTGATATTAGAGTCATGCTAGTTAGTAATTGTGGATTGGTAGGAATACTTGTGTTAAACTTTGTGATTCCCAAAGCATGCATGTAAGGTGAACTGTTATGTGATGAAGTTGGAGCATGATTTATTTTTTGATTGTCTTCCTTTGTGTGGAGGTCGGGAGCGCGCGATGGTTAACTCCTACTAACCTCTCCCCTAGGAGCATGCATATTAGTACTTTGCTTCAATGGCTAATAAATTTTTGTGATAAGTATGCGAGTTCTTTATGAATAATGTCGAGTCCATGGATTATACACACTCTCACCCTTCCACCATTGCTAGCCTCTCTAGTACTGCACAACTTTCGCTGGTGCATTAAACCCACCATATACCTTTCCTCAAAACAACCCCCATACCTACCTATTATGGCATTTCCATAGCCATTCCGAGATATATTGCCATGCAACTTCCACCTTTCCGTTTTCTTATGACACACACCATCATTGTCATATTGTTCTCATATGCATGAGCATTCATATAGATTCATATCTTTGTTCTAGTATCGAGTTGTAATTCTTGAGTTGTAAGTAAATAAAAGTGTGATGATCATTATTAGAGCATTGTCTCGTGTGAGGAAAGGATGATGGAAGCTATGATTCCCTCACAGGTTGGGATGAGACTCTGGACTTAAAAGAATAAAATAGGCCAAAGAGCCCAAGTAAAAATAAAAGAAGCCAACGAGCCCCAAAAAAGAGCCCAAACAAAAAGCTGAGAGAAAAGAGAGAAGTGACAATGTTACTATCCTTTTTCCACACTTGTGCTTCAAAGTAGCACCATGATCTTCATGATAGAGAGTCTCCTATTTTGACACTTTTATATACTAGTGGGAATTTTTCATTATAGAACTTGGGTTGTATATTCCAGTGATGGGCTTCCTCAAATTGCCTTAGGTCTTCATGAGCAAGCAAGTTGGATGCACACCCACTTAGTTTGTTTTTGAGATTTCATACACTTATAGCTCTAGTGCATCCGTTGCATGGCAATCCCTACTCACTTGCATTGATATCAATTGATGGGCATCTTCATAGCCCACTAATTTGCCTAGTTGATGTGAGACTTTCTCCTTCTTTTTGCCTTCTCCACAACCACCATATTCTATTCCACCTACAATGCTATATCCATGGCTCACGCTCATGTATTGCCTGAAAGTTGAAAAACTTTGAGAACACTAAAAGTATGAAACAATTGCTTGACTAACACCGGGGTTGTGCATGATGAAATATTTTGTGCGATGAAGATAGACCATAGCCAGAATATATGATTTTGTAGGGATAACTTTCTTTGGCCAAGATATTTTGAGAAGACATGATTGCTTTGTTAGTACTAGTAAATGCGCACGTGCAGCACACGTTAATATTTAGGCAATATATTAATTGCACGCGGATATTAGGTATGCTATTATTTGTGTCAATTCTGTGGTTAGTGCAATATTCGGTATGTTATTAATTGCACGTTAAACATGTTGAACGCTCGCCATTGGAGCAGTCTAGGTCGTTGGATTGACTTAGTTTGATGGCCGAGATCAGTTGGATCTGCCCCTTTGGGTCTTTTTATATTGGTATAGATGCTTGAAGTATTATTGTTTTTATGTCAATATTAAACTTTTGTTTTGAATCTTGTGGACCTGAATATTCATGCCGCAATAAGAAATATTACTTGATAAACATGTTAGGTAGCATTCACACTTCATAAATTATTTCTTTTATCATTCACCTACTCGAGGACGAGGAGGAATTAAGCTTGGGGATGTTGATATGTCTCCAATGTATCTATAATTTGTGAAGTATTCATGCCATGTTTCCAACAATTTTATATGGTTTTGGTATGAATTTATTAGAACTAACCCGGACTGACGCTGTTTTTAGCAGAACTACCGTGGTGTCATTTTTGTGCAGAAATAAAAGTTCTCAGAATGGCTGAAAATCTAGAGTGATTTTTGATGGACCAAAAGAGACCCCGGAAGCACAAGAGCTGGGCCAGGAGGTGACCGAGGAGGCCACAAGCCTGGGGGCGCACCCACCCGTCCAGGGCGCACCTCCCGAGCTTATGGGGCCCTCGGGCACCCCCTGACTTGTTCCCGACGCCAAAAATTCTTATAAATACGGAAACCCCCGAAAAGAACCCTAAATCAGAAGTGCCACCGATGCAAGCCTCTGTAGCCACGAAAAACCTATCAGGACTCCATTCCGGCCCCCGCCGGAGGGGGAATCATCACGGGAGGCCATCTTCATCATCCCGACGGTCTCCATGATGACGAGGGAGTAGTTCACCATCGGGGCTGAGAGTATGTACCAGTAGATATGTGTTTGATCCCTCTCTCTTGTGTTCTTGATTTGGCATGATCTTGATGTACCGCTAGCATTGTTACTATAGTTGGATCATATGGGTTTTCTCCCTCTCTATCTTCTTGTGATGAATTGAGTTTTACCTTTGAGGTTTCACTATTATCGGATTGAATACTTTTATGGATCTAAGAACACTTGATGTATGTCTTGCGTGGGATACCCGTGGTGACAATAGGGTGTTATATTGATTCACTTGGCATATGTTTTGGCACTCAACTCATGGATTCCCGATGTGACATTGGGGTAATCTATGCATAGGGGTTGATGCACGTTTTCGTCCTTGTTTCTCCGGTAGAAATCTTGGGGCACTCTTTGAAGTTCTTTGTGTTGGATTGAATATTATGAATCTGAAGTTGTTTGATGTATATCGTATAATTGACCCATGGATACTTGTGGTGACATTGCAGTATCTAGGTGACATTAGGGTTGATTGATGTGTATCATAAGGTGTTATTTTACTACAAACCCTAGGGTTGTTTGTGACACTCATAGGAATAGCTCAATGGATTGATCAGAAAGAATAACTTTGAGGTGGTTTCGTACCCTACAAACAATTTCATCTGATGTTCTCCGCGATAGGAACTTTGAAGTGACTCTTTCTCGCATGTTGAGGAATTGCCATATGATTTAATTATGTTGTCATTGTTAAGAGATTTTGCACTAGTGAAAGTATGAACCCTAGGCCTTGTTTTCAAGCATTGCAACATCGTTTTCACTCACTTTTGTTACTACTTACCTTGCTGTTTTTATTTATTCAGATTATAAAAATATTTTTCTACCATCCATATTACACTTGTATCACCATCTCTTTGCCGTAATAGTGCACCTATACAATTTACCATTGTATTGGGTGTGTTGGGGACACAAGAGATTCTTTGTTATTCGGTTGTCGAGTTGTTTGACAGAGACCATCTTAACCCTACACCTCCTACAGATTGATAAACATTAGGTCATCCACTTGAGGGAAATTTGCTACTGTCCTACAAAACTCTGCGCTTGGAGGCCCAACACGAGTCTACAAGAAGAAGGTTGCGTAGTAGACATCACCCAGGCCTGACTTTGTCCTTAAGCACAAACCAAGCATGAGTAGATGGATGATGAATCCAAATTTCGCGTTAATTTACACCTCTTATTCCTTTCCGTGGTGTTAGGATTCTTCAGATTTTACCACATCTGCGCATCTTTTTATTTGTTTCACCAGCTTGCCACTCGCAAATGCGTTTGGGAGTTTAAGGAAAGAATGCTAAGGTATGATGATAAAATCATGTTATTAACGTGATATATTATTACCATAAACGTATAAAGCATATGGGAAGAGAGAGAGGGAGAGAGAGAGAGAGAGATCATGCAGAGGTGTCCAGAGCGCAAGATGACGCATGGTAGGAGCACACACGCTCGTACCACCGGTCATGCCACGCATCACAGTCTTAGCCCAATCAAGTACTTCAACCCATGTAATTGGATAAGGGAGAGGACACCAATAGCCACCAGAAACTACAGAACAAAGAATCATACCCTCCAAAAGGAATCCAGAGCGGTATTTATAGAGAGACTCCACCGCTGCATTGTCCCATCGAGGAGGCGTCATCATCCTCCGTCTACGGCATCGCCATCCCATCTCCATCTATTTGTAATACATTAGTCTGTGTGGATCCATTTTTTGTATTAATTTACTACTTCATCCATATTCACCATGATTTCTTCTGTGATGCTTATGATCTGGATGTGCGAGTAATCTCCTTAGTTCTCGGGATATGGAGGAACCATAGTATATTCAGGTTTGAAAGTTGATAGGATTTGGCATCCTCTTTATATGTTTAAGTTAATGATCTTCTCCATGTTGGGTGAAGTCGATCATTCAACATATGCCTTCTTTGGACAAAATGTCATTACTATTAGTGTGACGGTGGAATGCGGGGGTCGGTAGTGATAGTGCTCATCTCCCTCATTTCTGAATCATTGCAATAGGGGTTAAACGGAGACTACCTTAGTTGCGTCCACCGTTGAATAAGTGTGGGGTGGGGATGAACGGTGGTGGTGTATGTGGTTCGGGGTTGCAACATGTTTGCACGTACGTGTACCTAGCCCCGGCTCTCACGACCGGTTTTCCGGGTATTAATTTCCAGAAAATGGCCATTGTGCTCACCAGCCCCAGGATTACTGTTAGCTGATGAGGCACCAACTTGTTACAGAAATTCCAAGCAAAATACAAAATATGTAGTACAAGACCATTCTGGCCTGTGAGTACAACAAATGGTTTCTAGTGGTTGATGGCGGAAGCTGTTTGTGAATCATCAGTGTCTATGGGACTCCATTTCCCACAGGAACAGCTGACCAGGTTAACTCCTATCTTCGCGAGGCTGCTACCACCACTGCTTAGGTTCCGGGGCTGTCGTCGCGTCACTCCTCTCTGTGCAAGAAAATCTGGCCAAGACAATAGCCAGGGACAAGCCAGTGAGTACTTTGAATGTACTCGCAAACATTATGAACACTGAGATAATATAAATGATAATCATGCACCGAAATATCCTATGATCACATTGTCAGTCATAAATAAAATCTCTTATGCATGCAAACAGGTTATTTATATGCAACATGAATGAGCAATAATGGAGTGGGAATAAAATGCCACAGTCGGGCGTCTGTGCGACACCACGTAAAGGGCTTATAAAGTAAATAAATAACAAGTAATGCCGCAATCGGGCGTCTCAGCGACACCACATAAAGGGCTTATGAAGTAAATAAATAACAAGCAATGCCATAGCCGGGCATCTCAGCGACACCACTTAAAGGGCTTGTAAAATAAATAATCACAATGAATATCCACGAGGTAGAACCATCCCAGGGATACTCAATAATTCAAATAATATAATGGGTTAGTCCATAATAAACATAAACATAATTATCACATGTCATCAGTCATGATCCACGTTCTGGTTTAGCAGTTTCTCCTTCGAAGACCGACACTAAGACCAACACTTGACCCAATCCAAACTGTAGTCCTTAACCATGGACACAGCTACTCGAATAGGTTTAATCTCTGCAGAGGGTGTACTCTTTACCCACGAGTAACGGATTCCTTTAGTCCATCGGGACTAATTCCGTCTACGGTCTTTTAAATGAAAACGCACCTGACTTGAACACACCAGCTTAACTTACCGGTGTCTAGAATCACCCACGACACTCATTAAGCAAAACTCTAAGTGGGAAGGCTACAACCTCGATTAGCATGGGATCACAAAATTTATACCGCGCGCAAAACTGGGGAAGCTACCCCCTCGGCTACAACCGAAACACCCATGCCCCTGACTGGATGACTGGCTTTAATCCATGGCCTTGGTACCCTCATCCCGGCCCCTCTGTACGGTGTGTGCTAGAAAGGGGTTAACAAATTACTGAACCGTACCCTACCTGTTGTAGGGACAAGTGGTAGTACGAAACAAGTATGGGGGTTACTGGAACAAGACTCGATCTATGGTCCAATCAGGAGGTTTATAAATTCCCTGCATGACATGTATAACAAGTATATTTCAACCAACAAATTCACCACTCATTATACCTTACCATGCCATACTGGTCATAGCCGTCCCGACGGAGACCGGCGACAAGCTCACGCCTACCCAAGGCAGAGGCTTTCCCGGATTCCTTTCCGGCATGCATGCAAGGCACATGAGGATGAATACCACCACAAGTATATTCATTTCCAACAGCAAGGAAATCACTAATATGCATTCATGCAAAGAATTGTATCACCACATAAAATAACGAGTTTCCCGCAATAAGGTGGTGTTATAATCGTGTCAACCAACACATCAAAAATATTATGCCAGGGTTCAGGATGCTTGCCTTCAAGTTGTGGGGAGGCAAGGTGCACTCCAAGAGTTTTTGAAGGCTTTCTCCTTTCTCCAAAAATCCTATTTAAAAGATTTTTGAATCAATATATAGTTTCAAAAACAGTACCAAAAGTTGTCTGAATTTTTTTGAAATAAATCTTAAAATAAGCTAGACAATATTTGGGAGATCTAGGAAAAAGAATCAATTCATTTCTAGTTATATTTAAAAGGATACAGCCAGTCAAAGTTTTGGTCAAAAACTGTTATTTAAAAAAAACAGAAAAAGAAAACGGTTCGAATATACGTACACGTCGAAGGCGTATTCTGGAAATATGTTTCCACTTATTCATCGTGGACCGTGCATGGTCACTGACAGTGGGCCCGCCTGGCCCACAGGTCAGGTTTAACCAGTCCACCTTCCCTCCTCTTCCTCTACCCGAGAGGGGGCAGGACTCCGGCGACGCTCGCCGGTGAACGGCAGCACCATTTGAGAAATAGAGGTCACCCGCGGGCTCAGGGGGTCGAGGCGGTCACTCCGGTGGTCGCTTTTGTCTCTGGGGTGGACGGAGCTGCCGGCGGCAAGCTCCGCAGTGGACGGTGGCCATCGGGAAGAGTGAGTTTTCGCCCGCGGCGAGTCCCGATCAAAATTGAGTAGGGGGATGGGCTCACGAGAGGGAGAGGGGGCTCCTGGTGAAGAGAGTGGAGAGGGGGAGGCCCTGGTGGCGTCGGAATGGCCGGGACAGTGGCGGCGGCTGTGGTTGCCGGAGATGAGGAAGAAGACCTCCTCGGGTCAGTTGGCTGCCACGGGGAAACGAGAGGGGGTGATTTGAGGCTACCTGGGGAACGGGACGTGCTCGGGGGCCTCTTTTTATAGCACATCCAAGTCGGTTCGCGGCGGCCGTGGATAAGCTCGTCGGCAACCGTCTTTCTGTAGCATCCGGGGAACGTGGCGGCGACGAGCGCTAGGGAACATGCTTGTGGATGAGTTCACGCAGTTCTAGGGGGCAGGTGGCGAGCGGGAGAGGCTCGGGCGGCGCCGACCAGAGCAGGGGTTGTCGGGCGGCCGTGGCGGCTAGCTCCTGGCTTGCCGGAGATGTGGCGAGGGGCTTCTTGGCGTGTTCTGGTGAGAGGGAGAGTGCGTGGCGCGGCTCTGCAGTGGGGGTAAAACCAGGGGCGCGACGCGGCGGCTCGGGCGTGGCACGTGCAAAACGCGTGCTCTGCTCGCGCCCAGAGCACGCACGGAACGTGCTCGACAAAATGCTAATGCATGCTATGGGGCTCTAAACCACCAGAGGGTTAGCAGGGTGGAGTTGTAGGCTAGGGCTAAACCATGGGACATGCTGGTCTGGTCAGGGGATCAGGTTCACAATGTAAACAAAAACTCATGCCCAATCTGTCCATGCTCTCAATGTGTTTGACAAAATGCCCCAGGCACCTAGGCATTTCTTGGAGTGGCCAAATCTTCCAGAGTGGGGTCTCTTTAGATGAAAGAGAGGGTGGTGAGGTTAGTTTGTAAAAAGAACAAAATTGTTAGTGCAAGTTTTGCAAAACTTCAGATTAGGCCAGAGAGAACAGGGCATGATTGCAAGAACTAGAATTGCTCCAATGAGTCCAACCTCTTGGACTTAAGGGTTTAGCAGGCAGGACTACAAGTAGGAAAAGAAATCATGGATAAAGGAGCAATTTAAAATATAGTTGCTGTACAAATCATCAAGTTGGACCAGAATGGAAAAGAGGTTGATTCACTCAAATTTTTCAAAGGACAACACTGGATTTTTGCAAAAAGTTAATTAACATACTCATATTAACATCCCAAAATTTTGGTGGAAGTTTTAAAGAAATATTTAAATAGGTTGTAGTGTAAAATTTCCCATTGGACCAGATTTGAAAATATGGTGTAGAGCTCAAAATATCCAGAGATTGAAATATATTTTTGCATAAAAATGTTTTAAAAACATCCCATGACATCTCCAAATTGTGGTGGGATTTTTGAATGAATTTATAAAAGGGTTCCAGCGCAAATGGGACCCTAAACTTATGAAAAACCAAAATAGAGAAATAAAGCTCAGGGGAAACTAATTATATAAATAATCCTACTGATAAAAGAATTTTTTTATTTGAGAGGATAAGAGAGTCCAATAAAATTGGGAAGTTTTTCACTTGAGGTAAAAACTCCATAAAAATAAAGGGAAGAACGGTTCTGAAATCAAAAGAAATTCCAGAAAACAAAAGTTTAAGTTCCTGGCCAAAATTTTAATTAATAAAATAAGGTTAAAAATTTTGGGGTGTCACAACACTACCCCCCTTAAGAAAAAATCTCGTCCTCGATATTTGTTAGGAGTTGTTTTGAAAAACAAATACTCCACGGTTACGTGTTTTTGCAAGCAGGGTATGTGTTCGAGCGGTTGTGAGTCTGCTGCCGTGGTGCTGTGTGACATAAAATAATTCACGTCGTGAGAAGGTGTATGATGCAGCAGCTCAGGGAAAAGAAATCTCACTCCAGGATTTTTCGCGAGAGAAAATAGTAATATATTAGAGTCAACCGCAACAGAACTACTCACATTAATAGAAACTAAATGATTTACTCGCCGCGCAAATTCGGGGTACCGCGCATAAGTTAAAACTTATAAATAAATGTTGCAATAATAAACACAGCAGCGACGTTTATAATGCAAACGGTAACTGGACGGGGTCCCAAGAAAACGTCTCTGGTACAGGGACACACTCTTCTTTTATCGGGGGAAGTGGATTGACCAGTCGATGAATGCGTCTCTCCTGGTCGGGCCTCAGTGATCTGTCGATGGCGATCTGAGGATTTAAATCCGCGAGGCTCTGGAGATAACCCATCACACGTTGGGTTAAACGTTCTTGAGCGATGACGTACTGGACAAGATTGGCCAGAACTGGGTCTCTCTGAATTCGACCACCGGGAAAGGATGTTACCTCTCCGGGTGCTGCACGGTTCGGAAAGTAATAATACCCTCATTCACTGGCATAGGGTACCGCGAATCGAAGGCGAGCAAGCGCTTCGTATGCGACAGCTTATGGCCATATGCTGGGTCGGCATAGATTTCCCCATGAAGGAGACCTCTGTTGGGTCTTGGTTTGAGTCTACGGGAGGGATGTGTACTGCTGCCCAATATCTTGAGGTGGACTGGGTGATTCTCGATTTGAACAGCTTGTACTGGGGTGGCTGGGTAGAACCCATGGTACTGCAGGTAAAATCCCACAATATTTTGACAAAACTACCCGGGGTTGCATCTGGGGTTCTCAGATAAATACTAGGGCTCGGCATGGCAGGAAATGGTGCACAAGGTGAGGGGTGCTTGGCAAGGTCACAAGGTGGCCTTTTTATAGCACTGGAGTTGGGTCCTTTTACCGTGGTGAAAGGTAATGAATTTGCCAGCTCAGCTCCAAGGTTCGGGGTCAAACCACAGATACACACATCTCACTAAAGTGACGTATCACTGTGGGGGTCGTCGAGGTGGTTTTGGTAGCTGTGCCAGAATAAAATGCAACTGTAGGTTGATATATCCTTGCAAGGTTACTATTTAAAACAGAGGCACAACAACAGGCTGCGTTTATTTATGAGATCGTAAGATTACAAAGCGAGGATACACTGAGACTCGACACTACTCGAGTGACTTAATCTACCTCGTTTATATCCAAGCGGGCGTGCCTTGTGGATGTCGAGGCTTCTCCTCGGTCCTCACGGTCGGGATTAGCTGGAGGGGGTTGAGGGGTTGCAGGGTCGGGGTGGCGATGATGACCATCGCGGGGATTGTTGGCCACAATCCCGTTGGGGTGGGCTCCCAAAAGGCGACGAAGCACTTCTGGGGTCATCAAGGTATTTTGGTTGATGGCCGGGGCTGACCTCAATGTCTCGATTGGTTATCCGAACAGCACGACTAGGTTGTCAGCGTCGGGCTCATCTTCTCCTCTTGTTGGGGCTCGGCGGATCAGCTCTCCACGAGCTGCGATCAGATCAATGGTGATTTGATCGAACAGTGCCTCTAGTGCACCTACATAGCATGCTAGGTGCAATAATGCAGGATCCATTCTCATGATCTCCATTGGCAACTTGGGGTGGTCTACCATACCCTTCACGTCTGGGGTAGTAGTAGAAGGAGCGACAGTTAACTGTGGGCGACAAGTGCCGGAGTTGAACTATAGCTTCTCGAGCAGCTAGTTGGATGGCTTGGGGCTCAAAGGAAGTTGTCCTTCCGGTGAACCTATAGGGGCGTTCTGGCGTCAGACTCCTACCGTAGATGTGCACAGTGGCCTAGAATTGACGGTCCTCACCGCTCATGGGTCCTTGGTACACAACATATTCTGGGGGCTCTTCTAATGCATAGGCATGACGGGTGAGGTTTGCGAGTATGGTCACAAAACCTCCAAGGTTGGTTGATGTGGTCTCATTGTGTACTACGGGGCCAGGCATTATGGCTCGGTTTGGGGTAGAGGCTGTGCTGTGCTGGGTTGGGCTAGCGTGCCCTTTTTATAGGAAAAGGGGATGGAGTCTTCCTTCGCACGCTTGCGAATGAGACATCTTGGGTGTTGGTCACTGGTGCGTGATAGACAGGCTAGGTTGATAGGTTGGGCACCAACTGCCAAAAGTGTCGGGGTCACTGTGTGGCTATCTTGCATGAGAAGCTTGGCTGGGATTTGGTTAAGGTCTGGTGGGTTGGTTTGCCTAAGTTTTTCGACCTGGCTAAGATAGGATTAGCCAATGGTCAGCCTGGCTCTGATACCAAGTTTGTCACGACCGGTTTTCCGGGTATTAATTTCCAGAAAATGGCCGTTGTGCTCACCAGCCCCAGGATTACTGTTAGCTGATGAGGCACCAACTTGTTACAGAAATTCCAAGCAAAATACAAAATATGTAGTACAAGACCATTCTGGCCTGTGAGTACAACAAATGGTTTCTAGTGGTTGATGGCGGAAGCGGTTTGTGAATCATCAGTGTCTATGGGACTCCATTTCCCACAGGAACAGCTGACCAGGTTAACTCCTATCTTCGCGAGGCTGCTACCACCACTGCTTAGGTTCCGGGGCTGTCGTCGCGTCGCTCCTCTTCGTGCAAGAAAATCTGGCCAAGACAATAGCCAGGGACAAGCCAGTGAGTACTTTGAATGTACTCGTAAACATTATGAACACTGGGATAATATAAATGATAATCATGCACCGAAATATCCTATGATCACATTGTCAGTCATAAATAAAATCTCTTATGCATGCAAACAGGTTATTTATATGCAACATGAATGAGCAATAATGGAGTGGAAATAAAATGCCGCAGTCGGGCGTCTGTGCGACACCACGTAAAGGGCTTATAAAGTAAATAAATAACAAGTAGTGCCGCAGTCGGGCGCCTCGGCGACACCACATAAAGGGCTTATGAAGTAAATAAATAACAAGCAATGCCACAGCCGGGCGTCTCAGCGACACCACTTAAAGGGCTTGTAAAATAAATAATCACAATGAATATCCACGAGGTAGAACCGTCCCAGGGATACTCAATAATTCAAATAATATAATGGGTTAGTCCATAATAAACATAAACATAATTATCACATGTCATCAGTCATGATCCACGTTCTGGTTTAGTAGTTTCTCCTCCGAAGACCGACACTAAGACCGACACTTGACCCACCCAGACTATAGTCCTTAACCATGGACACGGCTACTCGAATAGGTTTAACTCTGCAGAGGGTGTACTCTTTACCCACGAGTAATGGATTCCTTTAGTCCATCGGGACTAATTCCGTCTACGGTCTTTTAAATGAAAACGCAACTGACTTGCACACACCAGCTTAACTTACCGGTGTCTGGAATCACCCACGACACTCGTTAAGCAAAACTCTAAGTGGGGAGGCTACAACCTCGATTAGCATGGGATCACAAAATTTATACCACGCGCAAAACTGGGGAAGCTACCCCCTCGGCTACAACCGAAACACCCATGCCCCCTGACCGGATGACTGGCTTTAATCCATGGCCTTGGTACCCTCATCCCGGCCCCTCTGTACGGTGTGTGCTAGAAAGGGGTTAACAAATTACTGAACCGTACCCTACCTGTTGTAGGGACAAGTGGTAGTACGAAACAAGTATAGGGGTTACTGGAACAAGACTCGATCTATGGTCGACTCAGGAGGTTTATAAATTCCCTGCATGACATGTATAACAAGTATATTTCAACCAACAAATTCACCACTCACTATACCTTACCATGCCATACCGGTCATGTTCGTCTCGACGGAGACCGGCGACAAGCTCACGCATACCCAAGGCAGAGGCTTTCACGGATTCCTTTCCAGCATGCATGCAAGGCACATGAGGATGAATACCACCACAAGTATATTCATTTCCAACAGCAAGGAAATCACTAATATGCATTCATGCAAAGAATTGTATCACCACATAAAATAACGAGTTTCCCGCAATAAGGTGGTGTTATAATCGTGTCAACCAACACATCAAAAATATTATGCCAGGGTTCAGGATGCTTGCCTTCAAGTTGTGGGGAGGCAAGGTGCACTCCAAGAGTTTTTGAAGGCTTTCTCCTTTCTCCAAAAATCCTATTTAAAAGATTTTTGAATCAATATATAGTTTCAAAAACAGTACCAAAAGTTGTCTGAATTTTTTTGAAATAAATCTTAAAATAAACTAGACAATATTTGGGAGAGGTAGGAAAAAGAATCAATTCATTTGGAGTTATATTTAAAAGGCTACAGCCAGTCAAAGTTTTGGTCAAAATCTGTTATTTAAAATAAAACAAAAAAAAAAGAAAACGGTTCGAATATACGTACACGTCGAAGGCGTATTCTGGAAATACGTTTCCACTCATCCATCATGGACTGTGCGTGATCACTGACAGTGGGCCCGCCTGGCCCACTGGTCAGGTTTGACCTGTCCACCTTCCCTCCTCTTCCTCTGCCCGAGAGAGGGCGGGACTCCAGCGACGCTCGCCGTCAAACGGCGGCACAATTCGAGAAACAGAGGTCACCCGCGGGCTCAGGGGGTCGAGGCGGTCACTCCGGTGGTCGCTTTGGTCTCTGGGGTGGACGGAGCTGCCAGCGGCGAGCTCCGCAGCGGACGATGGCCGTCTGGAAGAGTGAGTCCCGATCAAAATTGAGTAGGGGGATGGGCTCACGAGAGGGAGAGGGGGCTCCTGGTGAAGAGAGTGGAGAGGGGGAGGCCCTGGTGGCGCCGGAATGGCCGGGACAGTGGCAGCGGCTGTGGTTGCCGGAGATGAGGAAGAAAACCTCCCCGGGTCGGTTGGCTTCCACGGGGAAACGAGGGGGGGTGATTTGAGGCTACCTGCGGAACGGGACGTGCTCGGGGGCCTCTTTTTATAGCACATCCAAGTCGGTTCGCGGCAGCCGTGGATAAGCTCGCCGGTGACCGTCTTTCTGTAGCATCCAGGGAACGTGGCGGCGACGAGCGCTAGGGAACACGCTTGTGGATGGGTTCGCGCTGTTCCGGGGGCAGGTGGCGAGCAGGAGAGGCTTGGGCGGCGCCGACCAGAGCAGGGGCTGTCGGGCGGCCGTGGCGGCTAGCTCCTGGCTTGCCGGAGACGTGGTGAGGGGCTGCTTGGCGTGTTCTAGTGAGAAGGAGAGTGCGTGGCGCGGCTCTGCAGTGGGGGTAAAACCAGGGGCGCGACGCGGCGGCTTGGGCGCGGCACGTGCAAAACGCGTGCTCTGCTCGCGCCCAGAGCACGCACGGAACGTGCTCGAAAAAATGCTAATGCATGCTATGGGGCTCTAAACCACAAGAGGGTTAGCAGGGTGGAGTTGTAGGCTAGGGCAAAACCATGGGACATGTTGGTCTGGTTAGGGGATCAGGTTCACAATGTAAACAAAAACTCATGCCCAATTTGTCCATGCTCTCAAGGTGTTTGACAAAATACCCCAGACACCTAGGCATTTCTTGGAGTGGCCAAATATTCCAGAGTGGGGACTCTTTAGATGAAAGAGAGGGTGGTTAGGTTAGTTTGTAAAAAGAACAAACTTGTTAGTGCAAGTTTTGCAAAACTTCAGATTAGGACAGAAAGAACAGGGCATGATTGCAAGAACTAGAATTGCTCCAATGAGTCCAACCTCTTGGACTTAAGGGTTTAGCAGGGAGGACTACAAGTAGGAAAAGAAATCATGGATAAAGGAGCAATTTAAAATATAGTTGCTCTACAAATCATCAAGTTGGACCAGAATGGAAAAGGGTTGATTCACTCAATTTTTTCAAAGGACAACACTGGGTTTTTGTAAAAAGTTAATTAACATACTCATATTGACATCCCAAAATTTTGGTGGAAGTTTTAAAGAAATATTTAAATAGGTTGTAGTGTAAAATTGCCCATTGGACCAGATTTGAAAATATGGTGTAGAGCTCAAAATATCCAGAGATTGAAATATATTTTTGCATAAAATGTTTTAAAAACATCCCATGACATCTCCAAATTGTGGTGGGATTTTTGAATGAATTTATAAAAGGGTTGCAGTGCAAATGGGACCCTAAACTTATGAAAAACCAAAATAGAGAAATAAAGCTCAGGGAAAAAATAATTATATAAATAATCCTACTGATAAAAGAATTGTTTTATTTGAGAGGATAAGAGACTCCAATAAAATTGGGAAGTTTTTCACTTGAGGTAAAAACTCCATAAAAATAAAGGGAAGAATGGTTCTGAAATCAAAAGAAATTCCAGAAAACAAAAGTTTAAGTTCCTGGCCAAAATTTTAATTAATAAAATAAGGTTAAAAATTTTGGGGTGTCACACCGGCCACTTGTAGAAACATATAAAGTGGCTTAGTTATCCGAAACTTGAATTATTCTAGAGCATTTTGGTGGGTTTTTCTCACCCACCTGTGGTAGATGCGAGGTTGGTTGTTTATGTTTTTTTCCCTAGATCTATTTTATCAAAATGAAATATCTCGTGAACCTTGCATCCAAATTTACAAACCATTTTCACTGTTGCATTCCTCGTATTGAGATATTCAAAATGTAGATCCCAAGTTGATAGGTTTCGATAAAAAAGTTCAAAAAAAATTATGCCCCCAGACGTTAATCAATGCGTGCTCCCAAACTATACTATAATGTGCTCAATGAACTAGCACGTGCACCAACAGAGTGAAGCACAACCGTACTTCCACAAGGAAGCACACCTACACTTCCATAGGGAGAAGCACATTCCCACTTGAACTAACCTGTGCTCCGATGGATGAATCACACATGTGCTTCCTTCGGGAGCACAACCGTGCTTCTCAAGTGAACCAACATGCGCTTCTGCGAGGTAAATCACATATAATATATACTCCTTGCAATAGCACACATATGCTCCACATGGAAGCACAACAGTGCTCCATGCAAGGAGCACACATATGTCCCGAGTGGGCACCACCAGTTGGTTAGTGGCAAAAGTTATATCTCGCCTCTTCCAAGACAGATATAGGCCTGGCCTACAAGTGATTGCTCCTGGGCGGTGGCTCGCTTTTTTTTTGTTTTTTGTTTTTTGTTTTTTGTTTTCTTAACACAATACACACAAACGCACATACACTCATTCATATGAACGCGCACGCGCGTCTTAACATCATAAGCACCTACGAGAGACTGAGCCAAGACATCATTTTGAGATTGACGTCCGCACAGATGCCTTCGTAGTCGACGGGAAGGTCTCCTTCCACTGAGCGCATATCATCTTTTTTTGAGGGGTAAAGCACTTATTCAAAACTCAAACAAAGACTGGTCCAAAGCTTCCAGAAGTTTCATCTGCTCCTAAAATAAATGCAACCCTAAGTCTCATCTGCACACACATTGCAGATATTAAACAAAACCTGGAATCTCATTTGCAACAATTTGCAGGATACAATCTGGTGGCCCATCGAGCCACATTTTATTCATCTCAATGCTAACCCCCTCCTTTGCTAGTCTGTGCGCTATACTATTCGCCGTTCTTCTCATCGTAGTAGCTCCTTCACTTTGTCGACGAGTTGTCCAACTGCCGATAGGTTCTTGCTGTTGTCATTGAGCATCGTCGGCACCTCTTTGCTATCAAGCTCTAGGTGAACCTTCTGAAATCCATGTTGAATCGCCAGTTGCACTACTTGCCGACTTGCCATCACTTCCAACTGATCGGGGTCAGAGATGCTTGGGAGGAACGCAGACGCCCCTTCTCTGAATGCACTAGCATGATCCCGTAGGACCACTCCTCCACCTCCCTTTGTTCACATCTTTATGGAAGCACCATCAGCATTTTCTTTAATCCATCCCAGTTCCGGCGGCTTCCATTCCTCCACATGTGTCATAGTTGGGTTTCTAGGGCCTTTTGGGTGCACCTCTAGCCATTCATTCATATGAGCACTCACCTTCATGGCTATTGCACGTGCATCCGCAATTCGCTTTCCATCCCTAGTCTCATTCCTTGCAAGCCACATGCCATAGAGCGCTTGGATCATTGTCTCCTATTCAGAATCATTTGCATCAGCGATCCATTCCTTTAGCCACGATGAGATAGAAGTAAAAGATCCATCCATTTCCGGGGGCGTTACAACAGGAGCACCCGGCTCCTCTTTGAGTATTCGCCAGGAAAATTTGGAGTGTTGGCAGCCCCAGAACCGGTGATAGATGGTCTGCTCCCTTCCACACGCGGCACAAAAGACTCCGCCCTTAATCCTTCTCCGGTACAGCTTCGCCCCGACTGCCAGCCCATTACACATCAGCCTCTAGGTATGTATCTTGGCCTTATTCGGTGCATCGGTACCCCAAAGCGCCAGCCATGTTTTATGTCTTTTGAGCGTAGACAAGGTCGTCGGCCGTCCGGTTCTCATCGCCTTGATACTCATCTTCAGATGGTATGCAAATTTTACAGTGAACTAGCCATTTTTTTGTGAAGTTCCATGCAAGATAGTCGCTTGCACCCGGGCCGCCCTGCTTGATATCGCATGCGTCATTGGCTGTGAACATATCATCAATCTTCCCTACATCCCAGCTATCGCCTTGTGTGTTGAGGAGGTCAGTCGCTTTTTTCACCCCCTGCCTATACACTTGACCAAAGGGCTTGAGGCTTCCTTGCCTTGGAATCCAATTGTTTTGGTGCACATTGATAGAAGTACCATCGCCAATCCTCCACACCACCCCTTCCCGCAGCACGTCCCGTCCATGTAAGATGCTCCAAAAGTTGAAATACGCTCCACTCGGGCACGTAGCTGACATAATTGATCCCTCCTTGAAATACCGTGTGAAAGAACATGCGGTGCCCCCATGTTTGGTTTTGGTAATTGATGACAATCTCTATGGACTAATGGTTGCCTTGAGTTACATTTGAAGGGTTTGTCCATAGGCTTTTCTTGGAGTCCATTTGTTGGTTTCAAGCAGAGTTTGTGATGACCACCGTGCTATTAAGGAATTATCCCAAGATTGGTCATGTGAGTGTTGAGCTTATTGCAAGCATGTCTTGAAGAAAAAGATTGTGTGATCATTCATGTCTACCTTCAAGACATCATCCAAACTAAGAGAGTTGGAAAGATTCAAGGTTGATCAAGACTAAGTCAAGAGTGAATCAAGTTGATCAACTCACAAAGCGTAAAAGATGTACCGAGGGGATCAAGTGATCCCATGGTGCAGTAAGCATTGTCCATTGCACTTTGTGTGCTAACCCATGGTCTATGTGAGAGTTCTATGTGGGGTTAGGTACATGTCCATGGGCTTGCGTCAAGAGGAAGATATCATACAACCCATGGAAAGGCATCAAGTGGTGATCATCATCAAAATTGCCGTGTGCAAGTTCAAGTGGAGCATCACGAAGAGATCAAGTGCTTGGATCTTGCCATCCATTGTGGTGTCAATGGACTTGTGAAGATGTGCCGAAGAGTGGCTCACCCATAGTGGACTATGGGGAGCAATCATCTAGTCTTCATCGAGCCAACGCAATCAAGAAAGGTGGTCCAACTTGAGGAGTCAAGATCGTCATCATGTAGCTCAAGTGGATCATGTGCAAGGCAAAGGTTTGCCCTTGATAGGTTTTCTATTTTACCGGTCTCATGGTGGTAGTTGGGAGACGGGTTATAGGATCGATAGCCGTACTATCAAGGGGGCTCTCAAGTGAGTAGCTTGATCGTATCGTTCTTCGAGAGCTCAAACCATTGCATCCTTGCATCATGTTTCTTGGTTCTTGTTTGGTTCTCTTTGTGAGTCTTAGAGCTTATGGTCATCTTGATGACAAGCTTGAGTTCATCAGCGGAGTTTGCATCGTCTTCTATGATGTTTTCGGTGTTGGAGGTTTTACGGTCTTATCCGAGGAAGGGTTCTCACCATTTTATTTTGGGCCTTTTATCATTTGCTTATTATTGGTATTTCTATCAAGATTGTGTTAGCCCTTGTCGCTAGCTTTCCAACAAACTTGGTTTCGTCGAATTCGGAGTCCGAATGAAGAAGTTGTGGTAGTTTTGGTGTTCTGAAAAGGCTGCAGCGGTACTACCGCGGGTACGAGCGGAAGTAATTTTTTACTACCGCCCTTGGGAGCGGTACTACCGCCCTTGGGAGCGGTACTACCGCTTGGAGCAGTACTACCGCGGCTACTTCCGTGGCTACTTCCGCTCGGGACCAAAATCTCGTCACAAGTCCAGCGGTGGTAGGCACGGATGTAATTTTTTAGTACCGCTCGCAAGCAGTAGTACCGCTACCCCTAGCAGTAGTACCGCTACCCCTAGCGGTAGTACCGTGATGTCAAGCGGTACTACCGCTCGATGCGGGCTGTGAGCATAACGGTTGGTTTTTCCCCACCTATAAAGGGGTCTTCTTCCCATTGAACCTTATCTTTTGAGCTCGTGTTCTTCCCCATTGTTGACCTTCTTCGAGCTTTCTAACTCTCAATCCCTCCATGGATTCTTGCTAGTTTTGAGGAAAAGAGAGAGATCTAGATCCACATTTCCACCAATCACTTTCTCCTCTATGTGAGGGAACCCTTGGATCTAGTTCTTGGAGTTCTTGGTGTTCTCCTTCTTGTTCTTCCTCTCATTTTCCTCCCTAGCATTAGTTGCTTGGTGGGATTTAAGAGAGAAGGACTTGGGCACTCCGTGTGCCCTTGCCATTGCATTTGGTGCATCGGTTTGAGTTCTCCACGTGATACGTGGAAGTTACAAGTTGAGAAGCTTATTACTCTTGGGTGCTTGGTGCCCTTGAGCTTGTTCATCTTGGGTGCTTGGGCGCCCTAGTCGGTTGGTGGTGTTCGAGCTCAATCATTGTGGTGTAAAGCTCCGGCAAGCGTCGGGTCTCCAATTAGGTTGTGGAGATCGCCCGAGCATTTTGATGGTACCGTGACCGCCCCAAGGGTTGCCAAAGTGTACGGGTTCGGTGACCGCCCCAAGGGTCGCCATTTATGCGGGTTCGGTGACCGCCCTCAAGGGTCCCTTAGTGGAATCACGGCATCTTGCATTGTCGAGGCGTGAGGAGATTCTGGTGGCCCTAGTGGCTTCTTGGGGAGCATTGTGCCTCCACACCGCTCCAAACGGAGATTAGCATCCGCAAGGGTGTGAACCGGGATACATCATCGTCTCCTCGTGCCTCGGTTATCTCTTACCCGAGCCCTTTACTTATGCACTTTACTTTGTGATAGCCATATTGTTCTTTGTCATATATCTTGCTATCACATTGTTGCTTATCTTGCTTAGCATAAGTTGTTGGTGCACATAGGTGAGCCTAGTTGTTGTAGGTTTTGTGCTTGACAAATTAACCGCTAGGTTTATTCCGCATTTGTTCGAGCCTCTACCGTAATTATTTTAAAACGCCTATTCACCCCCCTCTAGGCGACATCCACGATCTTTCAATTGGTATCAGAGCCTCGTCTCTCTTTGTTGGGCTTAACCGCCTAGAGAGTAAAGATGTTGACTAGAGGATTAGGATTCTCTGACACTCCTAGTTTTGATGGCACAAATTTTGATGTTTGGGTAATTCGCATGCTTAATCTCTTTAGGGTCATGGACCCAAATTTAGAGCGAATTGTAGATATGGGTTTTTCTCCTCCAAAGGATCCCCAAAGATTATCTTTAGAGGATGAGAAAAACTCTTATCTCAATGCTCAAGCCTCTAATGTGCTTTTCGATGCTTTGAGCAATGTAGTTATATTTCAACTCATGCCGTTCCGAGATGCTCATGAGTTATGGACAAAGCTTCAAGATAAATATGGTGTGTCCAAGATTTGCGGGGATGATTGTTCTCCCTCCACCTCCGGTCGTTTTGTCTTCTCAACTTCTTCTACTTCACCTACATGTGGTTTGCCACAAGGTAATGATATGGTGAGTAGTGTTGGTCATTGCAATGATGATAGTATGCTTATTATGGATGATCCTTCATCATTATATTATTGCAATGCTCCCTCTTTGGGATTTAACACTTCGAGCACTCCAAATGTTTCACATGCTTGTGTTGATAGTCCTTGCATATCATGTAGAAATTGCGTGACTAGATCTCATGATGATATGCTTGCTATGTCTTGTTGCCATGATAAAATTGCATCTATTTCCTCGAATTGTTGTGCTAACAATGTAGAGGAAACCGAACACTCCATGGAACAAGATGTGGTGTTTAATGGTGCCTCAAGGGATCGTACATCATCATCTATTGCTTTTTGCCTTATGGCTAAGGCGTCAAAGGTATCTCCTACTTTGTACCCCAATATGTCTCTTGATGATGATGTTGATGCTAATGATGATGAGGATAATGATGAAGAGAATGATAATGTTTCCTCCTTAAAAATTAAGGGGGAAACGGTTTTTAAAGCTCTTCATAAAAATAAAATTGCTCGTTCCAACTTCATGGAAATTATGTCCATTGCCATTGAGGGCAAGAAATATATTGAGGAGTTGGAATCTCATCTAGAGGAGCATGAGGTCACGATTGAGAAAATGGAAGCTCATGGGCGTGATTACGCAAATGAGATCATGGAGCTATCTCAAGCTCTTGAACATGAACAAACCACCTCCGAATCTCTTGAGGAGACTTTTGCTCTAGAATTATCTAGAGTGAGGGAATCTCATGATAGAGCTCTTGAGGTGGCCAATGATTTCAAAACTAAAAATGCTAAGCTTGAAGTTTCTCATGCTAGACTCCTTGAGGATTTTGAGCATCTCGAAAATGGCTCAAGGGTCATCAAGGGTGAGCTCATCAAACTCACCGAGTCTCATGCCCAACTTGAAGCTTCTTATTTAAAAGAGCTTGCCAAGTTGTCCGCTCCTATTGTTGTAAATGATGATGCTTGTGCTACTAACTCTATTACTTGTGAAGCATCCATTTTGAAGGAGAATGTTGAGCTACGGGCTCAACTTGAGGTGCTATCTAGCAATTATGGGAAATTGGAAGAAAGTCATGAAAAGCTCTCAAGCTCTCATGATGATCTTCTAGTATCCCATAGTGTGCTAAACATAGCTCATGAGGCCATGATTGCCAAGGTAACATCTAGTGAGCCTCATGTGGATACTAGCACTACGTCTAGTCAAAATAGTATATTGCCATGTGCTAGTCCTTGTAATTCATCTACTCACAATGTTGGTACATCTTGCGATGAATTGCTTTCCTTGCCTTGTTGCTCTAATGATGAAGCTTATACTTCCTCTAGTACTTGTGTTGAGACTAACCATGTAGAGGAAATCAAAGAGCTCAAGGCCCAAGTCACTTCCTTGAAGAAAGACTTGGAAAAGAGTCATCAAGGGAAATCCACACTCAACAATATCTTGAGTGTGCAAAAATCCCCCAATGACAAAGGTGGACTTGGATTCAACTCCAACAAGAAGAATAAGTCCAAGATCAACAAGAAGAAGGGCCAAAAACAAGTCAAGGATTCGCCAAGATTATTTGCTTCAAGTGCAAAATTGAAGGGCATCATGTTAGATCTTGCCCATTGAAGAAGAAGGCTATTAGTGACAAGCAACAAGGGAAGCGGCTACAATTGCATTCTCATGCTCAACCTCAAGTTGAAGAAAGGCCTCTTCCCAAGAAGACTCAAGCTAATGCTTCTCAAGTTGAGAAATCAAATGAGAAGAAAGTGAGGAGTAGACGTTGCTACTTATGTCGTGAGAAAGGTCACGTCGCTTCTTCATGCACTAGTGGTAACTTATCCAACCCAATTATTATTGATGATATCTATTCTCTTAGGAAGGATAAGGTTGGCAATGTGTTTGCCAAGATTGTTGGTACTCAAAGTGGTGTCAAGAAAAGAACCATTTGGGTAGCCAAACCTATTGTGACTAACCTCTTAGGACCCAACTTGGTTGGGGACCAACAAGCTCAAACTTGATCAATAGGTGTTGTTGGAGGGCATTGGAGACTTGGCTAAATTATGAAGAATTAAGGGGACTTCATCATTCTCTTTGTCTCAAGCCAAGTCAATTGGATTATCAAGTTTCTATCTTATATCCAATGTGCCTTCTTGCGGTAACTTGTACTTAAAATTGTTTACCTTGAAAGTTACTTGCCCCCTTGCATGTTTTGGTTTTGTTCCTTGCATGTGTTTGTATATGTTGTGATTCCAACGTGCTTACCTTGAGCAATCAAGTATGTGTGTGTTGGTTTGCACATCATGTACGTGTGTGTCGTGCATTGAGCCTTTATGCTTCTTATTTGTATCCTAGTTGGCTCGTGTGAGAGATTAATGGAACATCCCATTTTGGGGGAGTGATGTACTTTGTGCACCCCACAATCCTATAAATGTGTGTACATGAGGAATACCATCTAGTATTGATATTACAATATTATCTAGTCGCTAGGTGGTATATCTCTCATGAGAAATTCAAATTCTAAATAGTCCATTAATTATCTCTTGTTTGTTCCTCTTATTGCCTCTTATTAAGTTCTTATTGGTATCACATTATGGGGGAGTAATATGCTAAGTGCATATTACAAGCCTAGAAAATGTGTACATTTGAGGTATTGTCACCTAGAATTGATATTGTAGATTATCTTGTTCCTAGGTGGCATGTTAGCTCTACAAGTTGCAATTTGCTTGTGGTTGGTGTGAAGATGATGTCGGATATTCTTGTTATCTACCACTGGGAATTATTTCCAAATACTTCTTGTCTTTGACAATTGGTAGTCTTATGTGTGGTAGAATTTGTTGATCATCTTTACATTGGCTTTTGTTTTACTTGCCTTTTCTCTTGCCAAGGTTTGTGTCAACTCCCGTTGTCTTCCATACCACTTGTGGATCTTGTTTATTTCTTGTTCTTGTCTAGCGTTCTCTAGATATAGTGAAAGCGGTGATCCCACCTTGTGCTTTTTGTATTAAAATACAAATCCTATATAATGCACAACTCGTGGGGGAGCTATTCTATTTTCTTTAGAACACTCTTTTTGTGATCCTTATCAAGTGTGTTTTGGTGGAAGGCAAGCCTTTTTCTTTTGGTACTTTGTGCCATCATGAAACTTTGTCGAGAGCTTGGTTTGTTTGGAACCATCCTCTCTTTGGGAGTTTGACATCTTTAGTTTAGTGTGTATCAATGGATATCTCATTCCTTGATGTATCTTTATGATATCTTCAAGTGATGATTTCTCCATTTGGTATCCTTTTCACTTGGCATTTCATCGTCTTTTGGTTTCGGTTTTGAAAGTCTTGAGCATGCATGTTTACTTCATGTATTTCATTTGGCATGCTTTCTTTCTTTGACTCAATATATAGCGGAAACTCCACCTAGTCTCAATTTGGATGAGATGTGCATGAAATTCATTATCATATCTATATGCACATATTTATGTGGAGTTTGTCCTATGTATTGGTGTTTCTAACTATTTGGTCCCGATGAGTTTGGGTACCATTTAGTTTGTGTTGTTCTTCTAGGAACATTTGGAGATACATTGGATGCTCGGCTCACTCACAAGGAAGGTGTTGTCACCATGTGCATATTGGAGTCAAGCTAGGATGATCAATGAACTACTATCTACCTTCAATTGGTATCTACTACTTCCTTCCAATGATATCTCGGTAACAAGTATCTATTCATGCTTTCCCTTCTTGCATTCAACCTTGTGTAGGTTGCATCTTGGCATGATATTCATTTCATATCTTGTGATACTTGTTTCCTTTCTCAAAGCATCCCAACGATGATCTCTTGTTGCTCGTTGTGATGTCTTTGATGGATGTGTGATTGGAATTCATTTATATACAATAAGACCATATCTAGCCAAGTGCTATGCTTCCAAGCAAATATCTTATTGGTATATTTATGACTTCCTTGTGGATATCTTGTTCCTTCGTGTTGTAACTATTTCGGGCGTACATCCTTCTTTGTAGATATATTCGTCTACATAGAACCTTATACACATGAGAGAAATTACATCTCTAGTTGATATCCTTTCTTTCACGTCCACCCTATCTTTCTTATGTTATTTCTTTGGTGGCTCCGTGAAAGCTCTTGCCTTGAGTGTGTGTCCTCTATCGTTGCATCTTGATGCACTCTTGTGTGGTGAAGATTATTTTCCTCATGCTTATCTTTACAAGGTTTTTGCCATCTTAATTGGCATCCCTCGTCTTGATGAGGCTTTCATCTTCTATCTTCACCACGGGTTGTCACAAGCATAAGTTCTTTATATGCTTATTAGTAAGCTTGTGAACCCACTTGCTAGTTGTGTGTGTGGGAATGATAGGCCTTGCACCGTGTGCCTCATTATTTCAAGACTATGTTGATGCCTAATGCTCATCCTAATTTTAGTCCTCTCAAGTGCTTCGCCATGACTCACACACGTCATTTTGGTTGAGCCTATTCTTAAGTTGCCTCTTTTACATGTTGCTCAACCATGTACTTGTTGCAAGCACTAGGCTTTGTTTCCTATATGCTCACTTGCACTGGATGTGAGTTTCTATTGATTTTGGGGGAGCTATGATCCTATTTTGTGCACTTTGTATTCAAATACAAAAATTCTTATGTGTGCACAAATCATGGGGAGCTTCTCTAGTTTCTTTAGAACACTCCTTTGCGTTTATCATAATATCTTTATTCTTGTGGCATGTAGGATCATTGGTCTAGTAGGTTCAATTGATATCCGTTCATTGCTTGCTTCAATTGGTATCTTCTGATTGCTTGTGTCTCTCTCTGTTATGTCTTTGTGTCATATCATTATTTAGCAATCTTTGTGCCTCAATATAGTTTGTCTTCCTCCAAGTATTTACCATTGGATTTGTGTATGGCATTTCACTCTCTTTTTGAGAGATACACAATTTATGGAGGAACACTCCTTATATCGGCATTCTAAGCTTTTCACCCATTTTGGCAATCGATGCCAATGGGGGAGGAGTTTCAGAGAGTTTTGTGGAGAAGTTTAGAGAGTTATCTCCTCTTGCTTTAGCTTTGCTCCGTAGTATTTGCATCTCATTCTCATGCATCGTTGGTTGTTGCATTGCATGGTGATGCATCATTCCTTGTATAAACTCTCTTGAAAGTGATTGTCATCAATTACCAAAATGGGGGAGATTGAAAGAACATGCGGTGCCCCCATGTTTGGTTTTGGTAATTGATGACAATCTCTATGGACTAATGGTTGCCTTGAGTTACATTTGAAGGGTTTGTCCATAGGCTTTTCTTGGAGTCCATTTGTTGGTTTCAAGCAGAGTTTGTGATGACCACCGTGCTATTAAGGAATTATCCCAAGATTGGTCATGTGAGTGTTGAGCTTATTGCAAGCATGTCTTGAAGAAAAAGATTGTGTGATCATTCATGTCTACCTTCAAGACATCATCCAAACTAAGAGAGTTGGAAAGATTCAAGGTTGATCAAGACTAAGTCAAGAGTGAATCAAGTTGATCAACTCACAAAGCGTAAAAGATGTACCGAGGGGGATCAAGTGATCCCATGGTACGGTAAGCATTGTCCATTGCACTTTGTGTGCTAACCCATGGTCTATGTGAGAGTTCTATGTGGGGTTAGGTACATGTCCATGGGCTTGCGTCAAGAGGAAGATATCATACAACCCATGGAAAGGCATCAAGTGGTGATCATCATCAAAATTGCCGTGTGCAAGTTCAAGTGGAGCATCACGAAGAGATCAAGTGCTTGGATCTTGCCATCCATTGTGGTGTCAATGGACTTGTGAAGATGTGCCGAAGAGTGGCTCACCCATAGTGGACTATGGGGGAGCAATCATCTAGTCTTCATCGAGCCAACGCAATCAAGAAAGGTGGTCCAACTTGAGGGAGTCAAGATCGTCATCATGTAGCTCAAGTGGATCATGTGCAAGGCAAAGGTTTGCCCTTGATAGGTTTTCTATTTTACCGGTCTCATGGTGGTAGTTGGGAGACCGGGTTATAGGATCGATAGCCGTACTATCAAGGGGGGCTCTCAAGTGAGTAGCTTGATCGTATCGTTCTTCGAGAGCTCAAACCATTGCATCCTTGCATCATGTTTCTTGGTTCTTGTTTGGTTCTCTTTGTGAGTCTTAGAGCTTATGGTCATCTTGATGACAAGCTTGAGTTCATCGAAACGGAGTTTGCATCGTCTTCTATGATGTTTTCGGTGTTGGAGGTTTTACGGTCTTATCCGAGGAAGGGTTCTCACCATTTTATTTTGGGCCTTTTATCATTTGCTTATTATTGGTATTTCTATCAAGATTGTGTTAGCCCTTGTCGCTAGCTTTCCAACAAACTTGGTTTCGTCGAATTCGGAGTCCGAATGAAGAAGTTGTGGTAGTTTTGGTGTTCTGAAAAGGCTGCAGCGGTACTACCGCGGGTACGAGCGGAAGTAATTTTTTACTACCGCCCTTGGGAGCGGTACTACCGCCCTTGGGAGCGGTACTACCGCTTGGAGCAGTACTACCGCGGCTACTTCCGTGGCTACTTCCGCTCGGGACCAAAATCTCGTCACAAGTCCAGCGGTGGTAGGCACGGATGTAATTTTTTAGTACCGCTCGCAAGCAGTAGTACCGCTACCCCTAGCAGTAGTACCGCTACCCCTAGCGGTAGTACCGTGATGTCAAGCGGTACTACCGCTCGATGCGGGCTGTGAGCATAACGGTTGGTTTTTTCCCCACCTATAAAAGGGGGTCTTCTTCCCCATTGAACCTTATCTTTTGAGCTCGTGTTCTTCCCCCATTGTTGACCTTCTTCGAGCTTTCTAACTCTCAATCCCTCCATGGATTCTTGCTAGTTTTTGAGGGAAAAGAGAGAGGAGATCTAGATCCACATTTCCACCAATCACTTTCTCCTCTATGTGAGGGGAACCCCTTGGATCTAGTTCTTGGAGTTCTTGGTGTTCTCCTTCTTGTTCTTCCTCTCATTTTCCTCCCTAGCATTAGTTGCTTCGGTGGGATTTAAGAGAGAAGGACTTGGGCACTCCGTGTGCCCTTGCCATTGCATTTGGTGCATCGGTTTGAGTTCTCCACGTGATACGTGGAAGTTACAAGTTGAGAAGCTTATTACTCTTGGGTGCTTGGTGACCTTGAGCTTGTTCATCTTGGGTGCTTGGGCGCCCTAGTCGGTTGGTGGTGTTCGGAGCTCAATCATTGTGGTGTAAAGCTCCGGGCAAGCGTCGGGGTCTCCAATTAGGTTGTGGAGATCGCCCGAGCATTTTGACGGTACCGTGACCGCCCCAAGGGTTGCCAAAGTGTCTGGGTTCGGTGACCGCCCCAAGGGTCGCCATTTGTGCGGGTTCGGTGACCGCCTCAAGGGTCCCTTAGTGGAATCACGGCATCTTGCATTGTGCGAGGGCGTGAGGAGATTCTGGTGGCCCTAGTGGCTTCTTTGGGAGCATTGTGCCTCCACACCGCTCCAAACGGAGATTAGCATCCGCAAGGGTGTGAACTTCGGGATACATCATCGTCTCCTCGTGCCTCGGTTATCTCTTACCCGAGCCCTTTACTTATGCACTTTACTTTGTGATAGCCATATTGTTCTTTGTCATATATCTTGCTATCACATTGTTGCTTATCTTGCTTAGCATAAGTTGTTGGTGCACATAGGTGAGCCTAGTTGTTGTAGGTTTTGTGCTTGACAAATTAACCGCTAGGTTTATTCCGCATTTGTTCGAGCCTCTACCGTAATTATTTTAAAACGCCTATTCACCCCCCCTCTAGGCGACATCCACGATCTTTCACCGTGACTTGAGAAATCTTGCACACAAGGAGGAAGGGTTCTGTAATATCCTCCAAGCTTGTTTTGCTAATAATGCTTGGTTAAAATCCCCCTAAAACCCATCCCACCCTCTCTCTTAGCAGTGCACATCTTGTCCTAAGAGATCCAGTGCACTTTTCTTTCACCATTTGCTGCACCCCACCCGAATTTAGAAGAAACCGATTTCAGGTTCCGGCACATCTTCTTTGTGAGTTGAAAACAGCTCATGGTGTAAGTAGGACTAGACTGAAACCCTGACTTGATAAGAACCTCTCTTGCTGCCTTAAAATACCCTAGCCCCTTCCATCCTGAGACTTTGCCTGTCGAGCTTTCCCTTACATACATGAAGGTGCCCTCTTTTGATCTACCAACTAGTGTTGGTAAACCAAGGTACCTTTCACTCAACGCCTCAGAGTTTATACCAATAGCTTGCTTGAGCCCGACCTTATCCTCTTCCTTGCATCCTTTCCCAAAAACCATTGTTGATTTCTGGAGGTGTACCTTCTGCACCGACGCCACTTCATAATCAACGAGAATATTCTTTAGAGTTTGCATCGACTCATTTGAGCCTTCCAAAAACGCAATACTGTCATCGGCGACGCAAGTGTGTGACACAGGGGCCAGTGCTTCCAAACGCCACCCCTTTAATTGAATTCTCTCTTGAGC